>BMAV01001246.1:31756-73597 GCA_019973955.1 Trichonephila inaurata madagascariensis | reverse complement strand
AAAAAATGTTTATTTAATTGAAATTTTATATATTTCAAAAAAAGTGCTCCGAAGGTATAGAAGAAAACTATAAACATCTTATATAAAAAAATATATATTACACACAAAATACTGATTTCAAATAAATAAATAAATAATGTACCTGATTGTCTAAATTAAAACTGTTAATGAGGATAGTGCTGCATTTTTTTACGAATGCTGTTATAACAAGTGTAATATTTGAAATCTGATGTTCCACCAATCAGCAGCCTTGCAGAGTCTGTAAAAGAGGAAAATTTTAACATTCAATGAGAGACCTTTGCACTCACCCTAGAAAGGATTTGGGGACAGGGGTGGCTCTAGAACCGGACAAACCGGACCCCTGTCCGGGGCGGCATTTGGATAGAATTTGAAAACTATTTTTTTTTGTTAAAATTTTTTTTATATATTTTCGGAATATTATTGTGTGTGAATTTGATATTTCATTAAATGCATCTTATTTCCTTATTTTGTACTCTTATGTGTTTAATGTCAGTTTTCTTTTGTGTTGAAACTTAAGAGTTCGAGTCGGGAGTACATGTTCAATCATGATGTGTAATAAGTTTACACATTTTTCACTAGGAACTTTCTCCCCATCCCGCAGTATTGTCACAACGGGCATTCCTTTCACCCATACGACGTCCGGTGTCCACTGTCCAAAAGGAAACAGGGGCAATACGAGTTTTCTAGAGATAGAGAGTCACAGGAGATGTTTTATTTTAGTCTTGGGTTTGTTACTATAAGTTAAAATAATCGTTTGTGATCCCCACCATCAGTAGACACTTTTTAAAAGTAATTGGCATGCTGAAATGGACGATTCCTTCTCTTTCATTTTACTCATTTTAAATAATAACAGGTAATTATGTTCTCAATTTCGAATTATTTTGTACTTGACTTAAAATTATTTATAATACTGTTATGCTGCTTTTTTGTTCCTCAAGACTTATTTAAGTTTTTTTGGTGTGTAACTGTGTGAAAACTTTATCCTTTTTAATTATAATTTTTTCCCTTGGAGAGAGGGGCACATTTTCCATTTTTGTCCGGGGCGGCAAAACTGATAGAGCCGGTCCTGCTGGGGACTCCCAGGGACCCCCAGACAACAGTTTAAGAGCCATTGCTCTAGACCAGTGATTTCCAAAGTGATCCCTACGGAACCCCAGGGGTCTCCTATATTTTTCAGTGGTTCCGTGAAAGATTAAAATTAATTTGGGGTCCCTGAACAACATCAGGGGGTCCACGCAAGGTTTGATATAAAAAAATTGATATTTTTTTTTATATTTTTTATGGAAATTTAAATAAATAACAATAATTCACTTGGATGTCTTGACTGGATGTTGTACCCTTTTGCGGGTGGATAAACTCATAAACTCAGCTTATATTTAATATTGTTTGAGCACCAAGCATGTATTAATGGTTGCACGGAAAGAGTTTTGGGTTTCACACCTGTTAGGCCTACTCCCACAGGAAATCACACTGTTGATCACTAGAGAACCTGAACAAGAGGCGAGGAATTATGACCACGTGAGGTCTTTGCTTTTGAAAAGGTTTAAATTGACCCCAGAGAAGTTCAGATAGCTATTTGTTACACATCAGAAAAGTTCGGATAAAACATGAAGTGATTTTTACGAAGTTCAAACATTTTTTAATGGATGGATTGAAGGATTGGACGTAAAAACATTTGACAAACTACGGGATCTGAATAAAACAGACCAGATGAAGAAAAGAGCCCCTGTTGAATTCAAAGAACGTCATCTAGACGAATGGCCAAGTATCAACTGCCCAGTTGAATTAACTGAGAGACTTGAAGAATTTAAGGATGTCCGTAGGACGTTGAAACAGAAAACTCATACTTTAACAGCTGTTCGAAGACCTTAAGTTAGGGGATCGAATGAAGAGGAGCATTTCAGAAAATTTGACAATCACAATACAAAGATAAGAGGAGATTTTAATCCTGAAAGAAGATTTTTAGACACTCCTCCAAGTAGAGATTTTGATAGAAGAGCACCTAGGAAATGTTACATATGTCATTCCTTAGATCATTTTAGTTTTAATTGCCCTAAAGCAAGGAAAAAGATAAAAAAAGAACTACCCAATTCCCAAGTACAAAGCTGTTCTATCACACCGCAGAAAGGACTACACTTAAAAAACATTATGTTAGGCAATGAAATTGTATCGTCACTTACAGATATACTGGTAGTACAGTTAGTCTAATCCGTGAAGATGTATGCACGAAGATTGTTGATCATTCAAGACTATCCAAATTAAACACTGTGTTATACGGTTTAGGACAAACTGAAGTAGTAACCAAGGGCTCCTTCGAGTATGATTTTGTCTTGGACAAAGATCAATATTCTTTAACGTGGCATGTGATGCCAACCAAACAGCTCAATATTGAAGCTATTATAGGTACAGACATTTTGGGACAAGCTTCTTTGAATTTCACCCCCAGATGACGTTATGTTCCATAGGCATGAGGAAAAGGAATGGCTAATGCAAATATCCGGATTACATCCTGAAGATGATTTAGATTTCAGTCGCGTCCTTGACTCACAAATGAAAAATGATCTAACCAGAATAATTTAATCGTACAAACCTGAGAAGACTGAATCCACAGATGTGACGATGAGAATTATACTGAACGATGATATCCCAGTCTATCAAAAAGCACGTCGGTTGTCGTACGCGGAAAAGCAAATTGTGAACAAACACATTGAAGAATGGCTCGAACAAGGAAAAATCAGAGACCTGCTGATGCAGGAGCTAGAAGAGCAATATTTAGAGCAAAGAGAAAGTATGCCCCAAGATGCAAAACGAAACATCCTCAAAATCCAAGCTGAGAACAAGAAAACTTATAATAAGAAAAGGAAAAGGCTCCCGAGTACCAAGTTGGTGATTTGGTAGCTGTCCAACGTACATAATTTGGCGGAGGCTTTAAACTTAGACCCAAATTTTTTAGACCATATCAAATTACTGAAGTCAAACCTGGAGACAGATATACAGTTGAGAAAGTAGGGGATTACGCTTGGGCCAAATGTAACCGCTACTTCCGCTGATTTAATGAAGTATTTTTCTTATGGATAGAATAGTAATTACAAATGTATACATTTAATTTTAATAACTGTAGAGTATACCCTTCACTTTATATGTCTTATGCATGTTGTGTACCTTTTCTTATATTTTGTAATGTAATACGATATGTAATCATGAGAGCATTCTCAAGCGTTGCTGAGGTCATCGACAGTCAGGATTGGCCTAGTTTGTAGGATTTAAAATATTAGGAAATATAAATGTATTCCGATCAGTGAGGTTACAACCTCACCAATAGATGGCACTACCAGCAAATATATGCACCCCTCCCGGAACGGTGAGTTTTGGAGGGAAAAACGCGAGCTACGGGGAGCGAGAGAGACGTGTGAAATAACGCATAATGTGCGAGCATAATGAGTGAAAAGTTCAGAGTAAAATATTTAAAATAAATAATAATTTAATTTAATGAAAGGAAGCAAAAAAAAAAAATAAATTCTGACTTAATAAAAATTAAATACAAATTTACGCTAATATATACTCTTACAAATGTATGAGTACTGCACAATACTTTTGATAATCAATTTATCAATACTAAACCAAAAACAGTTTAATAATTACTAGCAACTCCTATGTGCCTTTCATGTACAAAATTTAATGTTTCTCTAGATAATTTGTATGGTTTATAATTAAAGTCGTATTGTAACGTTTATTTTTATTGCATTCTGTACATGGTTATTCTACAGGTGGCGCTGAAAATTTTGATTGAAAATTAGGTCGCCAATACTGAAAGTTTAAGAAGCCCTGTTTTAGTCTAAGGAAAATTTACCGTGTAGTAAAAAGAATTTTCTCATATAACAAATCTTCTGATAGAGATGAATTTATCTCTTAATTTATTACATCATTAATTTTTTTTTTAAATCAAGATAATATTGATAATACTATATAGATCAACTGAAATGCAATGATCCTCAAATTTTAAACTGTAAATAATATATATTTTTATTTTACCTAAGGGGTGCATGGACATAATTTCTCTACTAATTCTGGTTAATGAAGTATTAAGAACAGTTACAGAGACCTACATTATATTTATTAGAATTTCCAATGATTAATAAATACACTTTTTAAAGTTATTTGAAAGTGTTCGGAAGGCGATTGTCCATTTGCGAAATCTGGAAAGTTAGAACATGTGTTGATAATCAATTTTTTCATAAAATGATTGCTGAAATGTGATTACTCCAAATCCTGATCTCCCATTTAATTCACATTCGGATACTTACGTATTATCGCAACAATTGTTAACTCTATTAATAACTAGCCAAATTGGCAACCCCGATTTCTTATGTGTCGTACCCGCTGAATTGGCTATCATGTGCTTCGTTTCATATAATGTCACCAATAAGTTGCGATAATACGTATGTACCCAAATATTTTATACATATTAGATATGTTAAAAAGTCCCATCATATATCATATATGAATAATATATATATTAGGAAGGGATGAGTTTTTTTGATCGCTGTACCAAGAAAAAGTTGTATCTCATCTACTTAAAAAAACTAGTAAAAAACAATTTTTTAAATAAAAAAAAATATATATTCCATTCACACATTGTGCTTTAAGTTATAAAAAATGCAGACATTTTACTATTTTTTAACGATGTTTTCATAATTATTTTATTTACCAATTTCTAAGCGCAGTTACTCGAAATGTGAATACTGTGGTTTTAACAGACTGAAAAAAATTCAAGCAAGCAAATTCGTAACATTTATTGTCCACGCAATAAGCTAAAAATCATATTTTTTGTTGTAAAATAAGCAATATCTCACTATTTTATTCAGCTTTAATTTTTCGCTTCTATTAACAAATATTAATAAATTTGAATAATATTTTTTATATTAAGTTAATACTATATTTGGATATATTATTAAATATGTAAGCAATTCCAGTATTTTTGAAAAAAAAATTAAATTTCTGATTTTATAAAAAAAATTTTTTTTTATTCATCTTTATAAAAAAGTTGGTCGGATGATGTACTGTCTCATGATGCAGCTGATATTTTTTTGAAATAATTAGACCACACGTTTGACATAGCGTTCTGCAGTGCGGGAGTATTTGGGAAAACTAGAAATCCTGACTCGAGTCATTTTTTTCTCACCATAATTTTGGGTGGGTGAGTGAATATTAAAGTTGCACTGTTCAACTACACGAGGGCTTTAGGCGACAGAAATCGTAATTTTGAACAATGGTCAAGTGGGGTACACATATTCACTCATTCACCATAATTTGGATGCTGAAGCTATATCACGCCTGTCGCTTGATGAAAATCATAGCAATCACTGACTAATGATAATGTACATATACTTATTTCTCTTTTGTCACGTGCTCTTTGATTGGTGTCATATAGGTGGTTTAAACCGATTACCACAGTGCTTCTCAAAGTTTGAATGTTTTCAGCCCAATATTCAATCATAATTTTTATCACACCCCACTCCATACAATAACATTGCATTTAATTCAATAATACTATACTTGGGCGCTAAAGCTACAATACGACTTTAACTTCTTAAGTGACACCAGTGAGTGTAAGCGTCTCGCTAAGCCAAAGTGTTAATTGCCCGGACGTATGTATACATCGTTCCAAAGTACGATCTTTTCTGTAATCTGCTATCCAAAAACTATTCCAAAAGCTTTTGAAAAAAAATGACTTTGAGAGTGTCTGAGAAGGTTTTACTTATTTCAGAGGATTAGCTTATTTACTCCTTTCTCGATGGCATTGGGGAGCGAATCGAGTAACTTTTAATGGACAGTTAAGGGTTAATTATCAAGATAAGCATTACAAATTATCAAGATAAGAGACGTTTAATTTTTGTATATAATTTTATATATGACAAGATCATGGGTTCATTGGTATTTATTAATGTTTTCCTAATTTAGTGTTATTAAATTAATCATAAAATACATTGTACAGCACTGATACATTTATAAGTGTATTATATCACAGTAAATGCATGTTTTGTTTTTTAAAATGTCAGAATGTATTTGTTTGTTTACTTTCAGTAAGTTAAAAATTTTTTGAAATAATCTCCATTTTTCGACTTTTCAATATACTCGCGCCCCCCTCGTAGAGGTTTCACGCCTCTCTAGGGGGGCGTGCCCCATAGTTTGAGAAACACTGAATTACCATCTTCATCTTACCCAGTGTTTCTCAAGGCTTCAATAGTATTGACGCGATATTCTATCATAAATTTCATCACAACCCCCTTCTCTCCATACAATAAAATGTATTGTGGTTTCAATAATACTATACTTTGACGCTAAAGCTACAACACAACTTTAAAATATTCAGTACTAGTGGCGTATATAAACGTCTCTCACAGCCAAAGCGTTAATTGCACCGGACGTATGTATACGTCTTTCCGAAGTAAGAACTTTTGTGTGCACTATTATCCATAAAATTTTTTCCAAGGCTTTGGAATGTAATAAAAGGACCTTGCTAGTGTTTGCGAAGGATTTAGTTGTTTCAAAGGATTTGCTCTTCTCTATTCCTTCCCCCTCCTAATACGTCCCATACGCGTACCTACGTGGAAAACGGTGACATTGGGGTGCGAATCGCTCATCTTTTAATCGGCAGATAAGAGATTAATTGTAAACCGTACAAATTATCAATATAAGTGTTAATTGTAGAATATAATTTTACTTATGATAAGCCCAAAAGACACTGGTAATTATTAATGCTGTTCTTAACTTAGTATTGTTACATTAATTATGAAATACATTTTGCAGTACTCATATATTTATTTGAGCATTATATCAGCGTAAATGTTTACTTTACTTTCTATAATGTCAGAATGTATTGTGTTTACTTTCAATAAACTAATATATTTTTAAAATAATCCTTTGTTTTCACTTTTCCAATATGCTCGAGCCCGCTCGGAGAGTTATCTCGCCCCCTCAGAGGCTCGCCCGACAGTTTGTGAAACGCTCACATAATGTTTAATAGAAATGTCAAGACAAAAATAAAAATGCTTATCGAGAAATTCATTTTCACATTTTTGTTGTCTGAAAACATAAAATATAATAGTAAACAGGAGAGGGATGTGTATCCCTTTCCATTACAAATTGAATATGCCACATGTCCGTGACTAATCCCATAAAAGAAAGGCATGGTGCCAACAGACTACACGTGATACCCCGATTTTAAATCTTGTTAAAGTATATCGAAATTTCCTCAGAAATTTAATTTCAAATGCATTTTGTTCAACGAAAAAAATTGGAATGAAAACAGAATATATTTTTATTTGTTAAATTTTGTTTAGTAAGTTGAAAAAAAATTACGAAATACAGAAGGCCTTTCACACTTTATGGAACTGATTTTGATAGTTAATTTTTATCAACAAATACCGCATTTTTGTGGAAATTTGATTCTATATGATAGTCATGATCTTTGACAATACGAGCTCCAGCTCAAATTTTTTCATGAAAGTAAACTTTTTATTAATACTGTCATACGCAAATCTTACACCATTCCTCTTGAATCGTTTTCCTAAGTTCTTTCAGTATTCTTGGATGTTTTAAAAAATGAGACAATCTTTAGGTTTAAATATATTTTTTAACTTTAAATATCTATGAATGATTTTAATTGCAGTGCTGGAAGACATTCCTAGTTTCGATGCATTGAATCTTTGTGTTGGCGGATTCTACTTTAGAATCAGAAACTAGTCTTTCTTGATAGTTACCTGTGTTTGAACAGTCTTAAGCTGAAGTTTTGTGGTCATGTTTTCATTTTTATTTCAGCTACACATTAATTTTCTTACAAATTAAATATATGATAAGTACCTTTTATTGGAGTGCAATAACCGAGATTTCTACACCGCTTTTTAATTCGTTGATACGAATATTTCTCCTTGTGTGGAAAGCGTAATTGAGTAAACTTCTACCCCTGTATCATTTTAAAAATAAATCTTTTATTTTACTTCTCAATCCAAAGAAAACGTTAACAGATGATTCTTCTGCAGTTGCCAAATTATCTCAAAATTCAAAGGAGAAAGGGATTTAAAAAATCGTTTCCATGAAGTGTAAACAACCTTCTGTAGATTTTTTTTGTAATGCGTTTTTAGATTTTTAGGCGAAAAATAATATATTTTAGAAATTTAGGTATTACTTTTTCCTTCTCTACATATCCCAAGCTTTATTCATGGAACAGCTATGTTACGACATTACTAAATTAAGTAACTTATATACGAAATTGACAAAAAACAGCACAATTTCTCAATTTATCAAAACTTCCAGTGAGATACGAAATGTAGGGGTTTTTTTTTTTTTTTGCTATTTTGTTTGATGTTTTACAAAGGCAAAATACAAAGTTTCCAAGATTAAACGATCGAAAAAAAGAAATTTCGCCCATACTAATATTTATATGATCACATGTCCAAAAAATCACTTACTTTTATATTTAGTATAACAACCTTGCTTCAGATTGTGATATACATTCGACGTGGCATTATTCCGCTAAGACTTCACTGCTTGTCAACGTTCATATTTACTGCTATGTTTCTCCAGCACACTGGACTTGTGACGAAAGAGACGGAACCCATCACAAGAAATGTTTCAATGTATCCGAAATATTAAGTTAACACTAGAACGTCCATCAGTGTCAGTTGGACACAGAAGCCTGTTTTCTTTGTTCTTCTTTCCTCATTTTTGCTGGGAATTTGAAAATTTTTCGTGGCTTTTAACCAGGCAGAGCGCGTCAGGTTAGGCAGAGATTTTACAATTACTCCCTAAACTTAACCCGTCATTACTCGCGCGAAAAAAACGACCGAAAGTTCTCGCGCAGGGTATCTCATACCCAAGGGGGTTTATATTCTGTTTTTCCCGTAAAATTTGTACAGAAAAGTTAAAAAGGAAGGAAAGTAGTAAATACAATATGTTTATTACATATGTTATATGTTCTTTTTGTGAGGGCTTTCAGGGCATTGTTTGTACTCTCCTTTAATCTCGTCATGAGTGTATGCAATTTTTTCACTTATTTTTATTTTTTTTAAATCTGTATCTTTTTTAAACTTAACATTTAGAAATATTCTGCATGCTTTAAATTCAAAAAAATTTTGGAATTTTTATTTTATTTGCTCTTATTACTGCAGCAATAGTTTCATTTGAATGTGGACAAGATGTGTACCAATTGTCTTCGTTAAAATTACGTTCTTCCCAAATATTTTTGAGCCTCAAGGTATAAAAGAGTCTCTAAAGAATATCTAAAGGATTTAAGACTCTTTATATCAGTGTTTCTCAAACTGTGGGGTGCGCCCCCTAGCGGGGCGTGATAACCCTACAAGGGGGCGCGAGCTTATCAAAAAGTCGAAAATAAAAGATTTTTAAAAGAAATGATTAATTTACTAAAAGGAAGCAAAAAAAAAAAAAAAATATTCTGACATAAAAAATAAAATACACACTTACATTTATATAATATACTTATAAATGTACCAGTACTGCACAATGTGTTTCATAATTAATTTAACAACACTAATTTAAGAACAAATTGAAGAATTACCAGTGATCCTATGGGCATATCATAAAATTATGTACAAAACTTAACAATTATCTTGATAACAAGATAATTAGAGTAGCAACGTAACTTTACGTCAAAGTATATTATTATTGAATTCAATACATTGTTATTATATGTAGGGGGGTGCGAGGAAAATTATGATTGAAAATTGGGTCGCAAGTATAGAAAGTTTGAGAAGCACTGCTTTAAATAGCAAAAACAAAGAAAGGGGAAAGGGTCAGAGAGTCTAGGGAAATTCCCTCGCAAGCCAAAGCTGGCAAGGTAAGAACCAAAGGGGGAGAGTGCTCAGGAAATTGTAGGGGAAGGGGGCATAATAATTTGAAGTGCCTAGGGCGCCTGGGAGGTAAAAAACCACCCTGCTGTCTCTGACCGTAGCCGTAAGCACCTTATATGTGCCACTACGATTTTTAGCTCGTTTCCATTCCAATTTAGAGGGAGAAAGCCCTGGGCAGGTCAGGGATCTTCCACCAACCTCACGAGAGGACTTGCGGCTGGATGGTTATTTAGAGTACCCCAATGCTGAATAGGCTTTATTCATTTACAAGCAGCCATGTCTTCTTCGGGATTCAAACCCAGGCCTTACGGCACTCACGTCAGCGTCGCTAACCGCTATACTGGATGGGTGATGCTAGGTGCTAATGAGCAGCCATTTTGGAAAAGTTCTTATCACACTACAATGAAGCTTGAATTACTAAATAAAGGTGACTGATATTCTTTCCTTCAGGCTTGAAGCCTGACATATACATACATGTATACTTTGAGCGTGTGATTCGTTCACGTCACAAAGTACAAGAGAAAAGATTGTTCAAATTTTCCCATTTAATACACAAGGAAAATCATAATATGAAACACATAATCACGGGCGCAAGTGAAAGGAAATATGTGCTATTTGTCAAAATGCCATCAATGCTTAGAAAAAGTTTAAACTGGTTAGTGAGACACGTATAAGCCATTATACGATATGCTTCTACTGGGAATCGCCATAATTAAGTTAAAAAATCAAGATTTAATATTTTTTTATGAGGCATCTGAAGTAAATCTGATGAAACCATGTTTTAATCCTTTAAAAAGAAAATTTAAATGGAGAATTATTATACGTATACGCATATTAAGGAAATATTTTGAAAAAAAAAATATATTTCTGAAAACTCAAAACATAGTATAAGTTGTATTATATATATGATTAAAAATCAATGTAAACACACTTTTTGAAGTGAAAAGCAACTTCTTTCTTTTTTTTTTTGTCACCATTTTCGATTACTTTTTTGATCCTTCTTATCACATCTTGATGGTTTTTTCTTCTAAGTAATCCCAGCCAATTGAATGCCAAACAAAGTATCTAAAACAGAAGAAAAAGTGTAACACGTTTCAAATGATGAATCTTGCAAGTTGAAAGCGAAAAAAAACAAACAAGTGAAATGAATGATTTCTAAAAAAAAAAAAGAAAACAAAGAAAAAAGAAGGGTGAAAAGAAACAGATATGCAAAACATGTAGCGACTTACTTGTGGCATCTTTCAGTTTTTTTTTGTTTTTTTTTTTATTTTTATTTTTCCCCCTGAACTTGGATCTGCATGAATAAGCACAGAATCAGCACATAAGCACGATTTTATTTTCTCCCAAGAATGGATTGGATTCTGAAGACTTTTTTTTATGTGGTGCTGAAAAGTGTGCTTTTTTTTTTATCTTTTATAAAAATATATGATCTCATTATATAATTTGTTACAGCTGAAATGAGCTACAGATTATATATCATTCATATTCTTGCACTCAAAATATAGTTAAATATCTAGATTTCAGAGCATGCAAATTACTCACATAATGAATCATAGTTAAAACAATTTGTAAAAAAAAATTACTCTCAAGGCAATGCTCTGAACAATAAAAAGAATAACTTATGTATATTTTAAGGGAAAATTGATAAAATATGTTTTTTAAGACATTAAATGTATGATATATGAGTCTAATACAGAAGAATTCAAACTTAGAGACAAAATAATAACTAAATGTTGGTGTTTTCCGTTTCAATGGCTCAAATCTCGCCAAGTTGGCGTTATTGGCGACAACACACATTACACACATAAAAAAAATAATAAAATTTGTTTTTTATCCATTTTTTATGCATTATGAAAAAAAAAAACGTTACTAATAAGAAAAGACCACGACTTGTTTTGAAATGTTTTGGTAAAAAGTTACCACAGCAGGAATATTCCATTTGGAGTCCGTTGTATCATTTTTGGCATAACGGAAAAAGACCTAATGATTCCAGATGAAACAAATTTACATATCACTCAAAACAAAATCGAACATTTATTACATTTTTATTCAACATATATGTATACAAATATCTATAAAACCTAAGTATAACTTGTCAAGATAGGAAATAAAAGGCACAGTAGTACAATAACAAACTCATAGCCTTAGGAACCAAGATTCCAGTTTTAAACAAGTTTTAGTGATACCCAACCTTCACCTGTAATTTGCCTAAGCCACTAAGTCAAAGAGAAAGGAAAGAATAATATTAGAAGAAATTTAAATATTACAAATGAAATCACTATACTTTTTAATGTAACAATAAAATTATAGCCTACTAATATTCACAGTTATAGATTTAAAGTCGATGCAATAAGGTAGATTGTAAGACTTACTTCGGGAGAAGAGCAACTGGTTATGTTTCCAGCCAAATACAACATAGTAAGCAGTACCGCATAAAGTAAGTTATTAAATTACGATAGAATAATATATATATATATATGTACGTTTAAAAAACCATAAATATATATATTGATAAAAATTTGTAGAAAATAAATGATTACAAGAATATTTAAATAATAATCTTATTGATTTGTAAAACATGTGGAGTCCTCTATTGTGAATAAATGTATAATTAATTAAAAAACTAATATTAAAACATAATGTCAATAATTATTAATACATATTGTAAATTCACTGAGAACTATTAGAAATATAATTGTAAAGAAAGTTAGCAGGATATCTCCATGTTCAATACATTGTATAATAAAGCTATTAAATTTAAAAAATATATTAGATTTATCGCTAACTAATACATTATTACGATACATATAGTTAAAAATAATATCTCTATATACAGATATAGATAAATTTGAATTGCAGTAAGGCACTTTAAGAATGTTAAAATTACAGGCATCTCTTTTATCATAAATATTACTATGTAATTTGTAATCCTTAATATACAATGATGAATCTAAGTAATTAGTTTTAATTAGGTAATGGTTAATTTTAACTAAGTTTAAGCAATCCGGATAAAAATAATATTGGTATTAAAATTATTATTTTAAGCAAAAATAATTAAATCATCAATACATCTAAAAAGGTAATAATCATTATTAATAATATAATTATGTTAATAAAAATGTAAATATAAGTTAGCCAAACTATTGCTCACAGGCAAAGGCTCCTTCAGGCAAGTCTTTAGTTTGTTTATATAATGAAACATTAAAATTAATGTAATTTTCTTTTAAGACTAAATCTATGAGAGTTTAAAGTTTGTTAAAATTAATATTAAGAATATAATTACTGTGATTTTCAAAAATTACTTTAATAATATCCTTGATATCAATGGAATTGAAAAGATTTTCAAAGTCATAACTATGAACTGAATAAATATTTTTATTTTTAAAAAAAATCTCTAATATTTTTTTTTTACTATTTTTAATCATAGCTTTATTATATTGCTTATTAAAATATAGTTTTGTATAATATTATGAAATAATTTGCCTGCCGTAGTATTATATGTTTTAAAACCATTTCTCACAGTTCTAGATTTAACAGGACTTTTATGGAATTTTGGTGTTAAAAATATATGTGGAAACTTAATTTTAGGAATGCATAACCCCCCCAATTTTTCATAAATAGCAATAACAAGATTACAAATTTCACTATGTGACAAATCCAATTTTATAAATAATTCATTGTTTAAAAAGTGTTCATTAAGCATATTCTAATAAAAATACTTACAAATTACTGCATAATTTCCGGCCACTTTGTCTAGGTAAACTATGATAAAATTCTTTTGTAATTCATAAATTTTCTGTTTTATATCTTTATATGTAAATTCAATATGAGAACGTTAGTTAAATTTCATCAGGTCTATTAAAATATTGTACTTAAATTCATCAAATGCCTCTATAGGTAGTCCATATTTAATTGCAGATTTTTGTAATAAAATTATCTATATGTTTAGTAATTTGTGTTTTAACAGTATAGTTATTAGAAAAAGTTAATCTGAAACTAGTCCCTTTACTCATGATATCCTTTAAAATATTGTCATTGATTATATCTAAGTTGCCAGTAACTACATGTTTATGATGACCATCAATAAAATAATTATAGAGAGAGAGAGAGTTTTTACATATACAATCTTCTATGTTATATATGTATATATATATATATATATACCGTAAATTCCGGCATATAACACGCATTTTTAACACAAAATATAAGATCGGAATTTACGGTTGCGCGTTATGCGCCGACATTAAAAATAATAATAATAAAAAAAAAAGAAAATTAAAAACAAAAAAAAAAAGATTTAAAAATAATAATAATAAAAAAAAAAAGAAAAAAATAAAAAAAAAAATATATATATATATATATATATATATATATATATATATATATGTATATCAGTATACTGTTTAACATTCCTTATGAAATTAAAGCGTTGTAGCTGTAGTAGTGTGTGTGTGTACAATTTTTTTTCTTCTAATTCTTGGAATAATTCATCGAATATAAATGACTTCAAAGCATAAGATTATTGAGCACATATATATTTTAGGTTTCTGCGTGAAGAAGGGAGTGTGCGGTATTCGGCGAATATACCTAATAATTAAAATTTGCAGCTTGAAAGTACAAGTGCGCATCATGCGAGGGATTTTACGGTACATATATATATATTCATATTTACAATTTTATATTTTTTGTAATTTGTAACAAAACTGGACACATATTTTATTAGATTTTAAATTTCCCTCACGAAATCACTATTTTCTTTTAATTATAATAATTATGTGTTAGTTTCGTGATTTTATGTTTAAATAAAAGTAAAGGCGTTATGAAAATATACTTTAGATTTAACATAAGCTAAGACGCAATTAAAATAAATAAACGAGAATGAATGAATGATTATTAATATTAAAAGAAAACATTTTTTACACGATACAAATTCCATGTTTAACATCAATGGTACTGAATTTCATTAAGAACTTGGATATTTTTGTGCACAGATATTTTTAAAATAATCCTCATTTTTAAAACCATTCTATTCGATTTAGCTTTATCGTTTCATTATTTATTTATAGAACCTACATAATTGAACAACAGAAGCATTTTATCTTGTATCTTGAGTTGTATCTTGCTTAGGTAGTTTCTGTTATCTGGCAATAGATTATTTGTTGCCACACGACAAGAGAAACTGAAGTAATATTGAATGACATAAAATATTCAACAAGGTTCTCGAATGTATTTTACTAAATTTTAAACATTCAACATTTCTCCTTAAGTGGTATTTGTATAAAAAAAAAATAGTTCTTGTGAAATTAATAAAAGATAAAGTATGTCATTGCTAAAATGAATCTGTAATTGTGTTTGAGAATGAAAGGTTTATCTGCTTAAATTAAAATTTCTTAAGAGCATTAAATGATTATTTTTAGAACCTAAATTGTTCATCATTTTTTCAACGTTAACTAGAGAGAGAGAGAATTTGACTTCCCAAATTTGTTAAATTTAATTAATACAATACTTACATAAGACTATAAATGTAAGGTTTTTTAAATATTTTTAACATTTGTGATAAGAAAATATTTAAAGCAACTAATTTAGAATCAAATTCTTAATCGTCAAATCAAATGTTAATCTGTTCAGATTTGAGTCTTGAAAACTAGTGTAGTTTTTTAATATCATAAAATTTTATAGGAATTATTTTTTGCTTTGTAAGGGACTTTTAGTAAAGACTTGGACAAAGATTTTCAGTGAATTTACCCAGAGTAAACTTGGAAAATATGGGCGGTAAGATATTAAAATATACTACAATAAGACCCCGCTTAACCCTGTTTCGGTTTAACGCTCTTTTATTTGAATTGGGGGATTCCCCCGAAATTAAACTCTGACGATGCAAACCAGTACTAGGATGTAATTTTGCCGAGAGCATCGCAGGCAAACAGACGCTCTAAGGATCTTTTACATGCCATATAATCCTATGACAGGGCCACTTTTGTTTTTCTAAATCATGAAAATCTATCGACTTGGGACGGGGTCCAACACGCAATCTTAGGAGCAGTGACAAACCAACCACACCACCCAGCCGTCTAGTTTATAGTTAACTTTAAAATTGCAGAGATCTATGATTAATTCAAATTTCAAAAGAGAGCGAAAAGAAAGTTTTTGATACAATTCTAAAATTTTTACCAATATATATATATATATAGATAAAATAAAATAATATTTATTTTTATTACATTTTAAAAATTTACAACGCCGGGAAAATGTAGTTTAACAGAAAAAGGGTTCATTATAAGGTTAGTTGTTACGATCTAACCATTTTTAAATACATAACATGAAGCCATAAAAGAGGTTAATAGATTACTTTCAACTTATCATAACATCGCATAAAGGCAATTTAAAAAAAAAATCAACTTTCAAGTACTTTCCAATGCAAATGCAGTCAACAAATAAAATGTTTTTTTAAAAAATATTAAAACAACTTTAGGCTCTTAAATAAAAACATACCGCCACTTAGATAATAAAAATTTAAGTCATTACAGATTTCAACTATTACAAGTTTAATAGCTAAAAACCTTAATAAAGAATCTAAATTGTGAGCGACTTACCCCTGAAGTTGCTCACTCACCGTCTTGCCTACCTATGGGTGTAGGAGGAATAAAAACAGAACTGGAAACATCCATTATAGCAATTATTTATTTTACTCAAACACAAACTAATGATGTACAGTTTAATCTCTAAGTGAATGTCATAGGGATGGCAGAGATAAATCAATAAACATTAAGCAAATAAGTGCAAACAATTTAACTTAACCTGATCTCTATCCTTGATTATAAACCCCCAATCCACTAATTTAATACAATGGCAAGCACCGCTCTTAATCTTAAGCTGCGAAAATCAACTTTACTCTATCTTAACTTGCGTAGCGAATGTAAAAGCTTCTCGGTTCCTTCAATATAATTACAAAAACTCAGACTTTATATAATCGAACTAATATACATATCAGGGATGGATGTGAGTTAAACGCGAATGCTAGCCCAAAGATTCCCCAAGAGAATTAGTGTGTAGGTCGCGTAAAGATCCGTCACAAAGTATTATTTAATTGGATGCACTACATACAAATTTAACCAATCCTTATACTCGTATATACAGTTCATTATACACTAATGGGACCCCCCCCCTTCCAACATCATGATGGAGTGTTGTAGATAAATGAAATTGGTAGGTGTGTTTATAGATCTAAAAGATGATGTCGATTCAAAATCCGTGGTAGGAGTATAAACGTGGAGCTATTTCAGCAATTTTTCATTAATTAACTCAAACTTTCAATAATTGCGCCCTAATTTTCAATCATAATTTTACTCGCACCCCCCTTCCATACAATAATAATTTATATTGAATTTAATAATAATATACACTCATGGACAAAAAAAATATCGCACCAAGAAGGAATCGTCACAATGAAAAAATATTTTATATACGTAAAGACTACTTTGATATAAGTAAATTATTAGAAAATCAAAGAAAAAGGATAATTTATTTCAAAGAAAAAGCCAAAAGAACAGAGGATTTAATACCCTGTTGAACCCCCTCTAGCGCGAGGCAATGCAATCAGGCATTAAGGGATTCAAGTTCTGTATGATGTCTTGATGCATTTCGTTCCATATTTGCTGCAACCTTGCCTCTAGTTCGTTCAAACTCATTGAATTCCCAACTCGCCATCCCAAATGATCACATATATGTTCGATTGGAAACAAATCTGGGGATCAGGCATGCAAAGGAAGGGTAGTAAAAATGTGGAGACAGTCTTGTGACACCCTTTCCATGTGAGGCCGAGCATTGTTTTGTTGAAAAATGGCTCCTGGGAGCCGCTGCATGAGTGGAAACACATGTGGTTGCAGGATGCTATAGACAAACCGCAGGGCTGTCATGGTGCCACGGATCAATATTAGGGGTGACCGTGTATTGTAGGCAATGACACCACATACCATCACACCAGCTGTGGGAGTGGTGTGATGGTATCTCCAAACGAAGGAGTCGATGGGTGGGCGTCAAGAGCAGCACACGTGATGGGCGCCGCGATCCCGAATGTCCTTCAGCCAGGTGCCGTCATATGGTTCGAGAAGACACATGGGCCCGTAGTGAAGGTGCTACCTGAGCCTAGATGGCGGCCTATGAAGCAGTGTGCTGTACGCGTGCATTTCTTGCGATGTGGCAGTCTTCTCGACGAATGGTCTGTCGAGGACGTCCTGAACATGGTCTTCGTGTAAATGATATCTCTCGGATCCACTGGTCTCAACATCTCACAACGCAATCAGAGCGGCCTAATTGACGAGCTACTCGCCTAGCTGACCACTACCCAGCTTACATCATTCAGGTGATTCTCCTCCTCTCAAACTGCGACAGCTGCTCATATTGTCTTCGAAAACAGCGTAATATGGCATGTCTGCCTCAGCTAATTCTTTGTAAACGATTCAGCACACTCAACCAAGCCTTAGTTACTTGTTTTATACTCAACGGAGAACGGCGATAAACGCCGTTTACCGGGCTATACGTATTGCTAAATAACGTTGCATTTCTAATCATTTGCATATTTCCCCGAGATGTACCTTCATGCCAAGCTTCGTAACGATCCGGCAATTATTTCTTGGTGCGCTAATTTTTTTTGTCCGTGAGTGTACTTTGACGCTAATTCTACAATACGACTGTAAGAATAAACATTACACATATGCACGGTTTAAAAATGAGAGCTTTAAGAGAACACAGTACGATTCAATTGACAAATATTGGTCAAAAAATCAAATTTAATTTTTCTAGCCTAAATTATTATTTATATACTTTTCTATAACCTCACAAAATTTGAAAACTCTAAACTTAAAAAACGCAGAATTATGACAGCTTTTACATTCATTTTTATTCACATCTCTAAGGCAAATCAAAACTTTAAACTTACTTATCTGAGAAAGGTAAAATAACTCGTTTGTCTTCATTTAAAATGCTAAAGCTTTTTTTCTATTGTGCCTAATGCTTTGAATTTTTTTTTTTTACCTATTGTTAATAGTACGTGTAACAAAAGTTGGTATGCATTTTTGAATCAAAGCAATACTCTTATTTTTTAAAAAATGATTGAAGCTAGAATTCGCAAATTTTTTAAGGAATTTTCAATAAGGATTCATAAAAAGAAGTATTGTACAAATACCAATCCTGCTATCGCAAAACCCATACCAATTTCTTATATATTATTAGACGTACTTGTAAATCAAATGTTATGCGTGTACGTAAATGTTTGTAGGAGGAGTAGCATTTTAAATTCACTTCACACATTTTTTTCTTACAAATTTAAATGGCTGACTTTTTATGAAATTTTGAGTCCAAAATCTGTTTTACATAGTATACACACATAGGGGGCAACCAAAAAAGAAATTGAAAATCCTTAAATTAAATTTTTTTGCTTAAATCCTACCATGTCTCCTTAAAAATAACAAAAACTGAGCATAGGAAAAAAGTTAGAATTCTACATGTAACGAAACAAAATTTGTTTAAAAGAAATGAAATTCCTTATGAACTTAAGGGGTTGTATTTTTAGAAAAAAACTATATTTTTTAAAATCTAAATCATACTATTTTTTTAATCTAATCATACCTTTTTTAATCTAATCATACCTAAAAATTAAAAATTTGCTTTAAAGTACAGGTGCACCTTATACGCCGAACTTTATGGTAGTTTTATACATGACAAGCTCTGATAGATCACTGGTAATTCTTAAACTTGTTCTTAACTTAAAAATATTCTGAGTTAATTATCAAATATACTCTGCAGTACTCATACATATAGCTGAACTTAGTGGTGCAACAGCTCATGAAGGTCAAGGCCTACTGTGCCTATCTTAGTATACATGATCTTAGGCTCTAGGGTGCATGTGCAAATGTTTCGGGGAAGTGGTTAATATGACTTTAAACTCCGAGTGTTCAGTTCCCAAGCAAGCTTGGTACTTACTCATTTACCGACCCACTGGAGGGATGAAAGGCCGAATCGACTTTGAGCAGCCGAGGATTTGAACTCCGGACATGTGACGTGGAAGCGCTATATACTACCACTCAGCGACTGGGCTTCACAGATACATGTATAAGTATTTTATATAGTGTAAATATGTGTATTTTTATTATGTCAGAATATATATGGTTTTGCTTCCTTTCTCAGTAAATTAATAAATTAAATTTTTAAAAAATCTTTTTTTTTTTACTTTTCAATATGCACGCGTCCCCCACGTAGGGTTATCCCACTCCACAGTTTGAGAAACGTTGCAATAGGGCCATTACATAAATAAGCAAATACCCATTGCTTTTAATACATCCTGTAAAGTTAGTGAGCTTTATTCTTCGTTAATATTTGACGTACTGAGTTTATACTAGCCAAGAATGCCTTTAAGAAGACGAAATCATTATCAACAACTTACTGAATTTATATAAGGTTATATAATAGGGCTAAGGCAAGTTAGATTTTCTTTTTGTGATATTGCTGAAAAGTTTGACAGGACTATATCCAATGCACGTGATTGTTAGAAGTGGTCAAGGGAATGGCAATGCCGCATCGTACTGTGACTGACATCAACTGACATCGTACTGTGCTTCGAGCTGCAGTTGATAAAACTGTAATGATTTCACACACAGTTCTTGGATGACTATTTATTTCGGTATGAAAATCATCACAAAAAAATAAATAAAATTAGCATATTCTTTTACAATTCAATAACAAAAAGGTCATTTCGAGTCTTTTTCACATAAAATAAGGGTATAACTTCGTCCGCTAGAGAAAAACCCTATTCAAATTGTGAGTAAAAAGGTTCACTCTCGGTAATTCCACTCCAAGTCTGAGTGAGTTCGCTGGCACCAAATTCGCCGTGCTCTTTCGCACTCTCTACCGTTCCCTGATCTTCCAAGCTAGGAGACCGCCGTACTTCGCGGGCTCGTTATCGCTTTTTTCTGTCGCTCAAGGGACGTCCTAAATGGCTCCCTTCAAAATCCAGTCTCTCGTTTGGACTCTCCCGCCCTCCTTATATCCTCTCTATCTCTCCTAATCATCCTTATCTGATCTCTTTGTCGGACTCAACCCCTCTTGTTCTTTTGCCGCCCTGTCTCGGATCCCTTGATCTCTTACCCAAGGGGCGCCTATCGCTGATTGCACATTGTACGTTTTCAGACGCGCCGTCGTCACCGAATCGCGGGAAAATGAAAACACAATGCTAAGGCGTCTCTTTTTGACAGTCCGGTCAGCCTGGGAAAAAGGTTCCAAAACTTTGACCACCCCGTTACGAAATTCTTTCCCAGCAATTAGGGAAATGTCTGGAGTTTTCGCAACATCTGTCGGCAAGGGGCAAGGGATCTGTTAGCAAATAGGGGGAAGAGATCGGCTTCGTCACAAAACAAACTCTTACAAATCGATTACTTTAAAGACCGTTCCGAGCAAGATACAATGTAGCGTGAATTCTTCCGACTCCAAACCACAGTGATTTGCGACATCAGTGGTTTCAAGCTATGATTCAAAAGAGGATGGAGTGCAGATGTGTTGTGTGCTCTGATGAAATCGTGTTTTGTCTTGAGAAGAAGGCCCGGAATGTAACCAACCCGTAAGCAGCCTAAATAAACAGGACCTGCACCTGCAATTATGGCCTGGGGAGCACTTTCCTATGTCTGCATAAGCACTATAGGGATTATTCCAAGAACCTTGATTCCGTGCACCCACATATCTCTGTAATCCAACATGCCCTGACCTTCTAGATCACCAGAAATTTCGTCAATTGGATATGAATGTAACATGATTGAGTGATTACTCCTACATGATTCACAGCCAACATTAATCGTCCCCGAACAGACCAACCAATTGCAAAAGGCATGGAACTCCAACCCACATAGTGACATCGGATGTATGTTTTACAAAATGCATGCAGCCTTACAGACTGCATTCAAACTTGTTTTGATTATGCCAGTTATTTTTGTGCCATCATAGCACATTTAAGAACTGACTTTTACGCTTACATCAACCAGTGTTTTTGCAACTTAAATCACTTAAATATGTCACCTGAGTGAGTGACTGAATATTAATGCCGCACTATTTAGCAACACCAGGAGTGGGCATTAAGTCGATCGCGATCGTCCTGTGGACCGCAAAGACATTTTGGGGGTGATCACTCGAAGATTAGCAGTTAGTAATTATATACCGAAATATTCAAGATTGCCTGGATCTTCTCTACTGATTACAACTACAAGAACCAACTTTAGCTGAAAATGTTTTATTTCTGAATGTATTTTGAATTGTTTGATAATAAATCCTTCATTTGATATTATTAAATTTATAGCTATTATTCTAATGTTTGCTTTTTGCTTTAAACGCAGTCTTAGAGGTGTATAAGTTTGGTTTTCATTCCAGTTATGTAGGTAAGTATATAATCTGTATTTCTTTATTAAGTTATAATAAATATAGCGTACCTTTTTTTCTTAGCTCACCACATATTAACTACTGCGTGGACCACAACACCTTGAAAAAATTAGAAATATTCCGTACCCTGGAAAAGTCTGCCAACCCCTGAGTTACACGATGGCTTTTGGCGATGGATCTCGTAATTTTGAACCATGGTGGACGCAAGAGGAAAGGATGACACCTGAGCTGGCACACACTCTCCTAACAACCACAACAACGACGTTTGTGCTATTGACAGACTTAACGTGCAATGACCTCCCACTGCAAGGCGGGTCTTCTGTGGTACATGGTTCGAATTCATGACATGCCATGAGTCTGTTACCTTGACCTCTAGGCTACCGCTGCCTCTAAATATCTCACCTAGACCAATGTTTGCCAAAATTGAATTACTCGACAGCACTTTTTTCTTAGTGTTGGATATTCTTTTCATCAGTGTATTTCTTTACTTTATACCAGTGCTTCTCAAACTTTCAGTATTCGCGACCCAATATTCAATCGTAATTTTCATCGCGCCCCCTCCATACAACAGCAATGTATTTAATTCTGTAATACTATTCATTGACGCTAAAGCCACAATACGACTTTAACCTCTTAAGTGCCACCGGCATATATAAACGTCCCACTCAGCCAAAGCATTAATTTTCTGGACGTATTTATACGTCTTTCCGAAGTATGATCTTTTCTGTGCATTAATTGCTTAAAATTATTCCGAAGACTTTGAAATGCAATAAAATTACCTTAATAATGTTTGAGAAGGGTTTATTTATATTCCTGCCCTCCTCCCCCCCAAAAAAAACATCACATACTCGCGTCTACGTGGAAAATAGTGGCATTAAGGAGCGAATCTTGTAACTTTGAAACAGCAGTTAAGGAATTAATTATAAAAAGTACACATTATCAAAATAAATATTAATACACACTCAAGGGGTCAATGGTATCTATTAAACTTGTTCTTAACTTAGTATTGTTAAGTTAACTATAAAATACATCGTATAGCACTGATACATTTATAAGTGTTTTTTATCACTGTAAATGTGTATTTTATTTTTTATTATGTTGGAATGCATTTTGTGTTTGATTAATTTCAATAAATTAATAATTTGTTTTTAAAATTATCTTTTGTTTTCGACTTTTTAATATGCTCGCGCATCCCTCTTTGAGTTATAACTCCCCTCTTGGGTGGCGTGCCCCACAGTTTGACAAAACGCTTCTTTATATACCGATTCATGTGTGCATTTTTCCCTTTGGTTTTATTTAGATTTGTACTTATATATATATATATATATATATATTATACTTTTGCTTCATATTAAACGTTCCTTCCAAAAAAGTACATATTATTTATACAAAAATAGTTCTTATCGAAACTCAGATAAAATGTAAAAACATTTATTTAGAAATAAGGAAATATTTTAATATTAAAGCAGGGTTTTATACTTATATTTTTAAGGTTTAAAAAGAATTCAGAAACATATGGCTTCCATAGAAGTTTAAGAGGAAATTTTCATTAAAAATATGTATTCATATTGAGATTTGCTATTCATATTACTGCTATATAAATTCATCTTTTTTCACTTCAATTCTTCTTACAAATGGAATAAAATATATGATTTGTATCTTTGAGTATATTATTTCCTTTTAGTCAACATAAATATTTGTCAAATAAAGAGATTAAATATTAAATAGAATTCACAATTTTCTCTTAAATATTATTCATTCAATAGAAGAAGAATTTTTTTACTGTATTTCTTTCTTTTTATATGTAAAGCCTTCTCAACATCCATATAAAAAATAAATGTTTCGTAAGGCAGGAAATTGAATTGTTGGAATAAATAGACCAGAATTCTATTTTTTGAGACTCGATTTGAATAAATATATTTAATATATGGCTAAATTGAGATCATAGTTTAAATGACAGAAAAACGCTGAGAGTATATATAATATATATATATATTGATATCAATTCCCAAATTACAATAAAAAATTCTATGCAAAGATAAAAAGTATGAGAACACCAATTGAGTTTAAATATAAACTGATGCGATTCTAACGAAAAACATGTTGTGATCATGTGTTTTTATCCTGGGATACATACAGAATACGTGGAAGGACTTAAAATGCAATGCAATCATATAAGTATATAGTCATTTATTACAAATGATGATCCAGACATAGAACAGAAGGGGTGCGCTGCTTTCCACATTCCAGATGGGAATCCATTTCAGGCGAAAGTCCGACTTCTTTTCCCGAGGAAAATACATATATGCCTTACTCGGGATTCAAACCTGAACCCACTCTAATACAAGCCGAGGCTCATATCCACCATACTGGCTGGGTGGCAATGAAAACAACCTAATTTAATAAAATGCACTTGATTTTTTTCCCCCAAAAATACTTAAAATAAATGTTGAATATCTTAAAATTAAGCTTATTTATACTTTTGATATTGTTAAATTTCCACAACAAAATTTTGTGGATAAAATTAGGAATTTTGTGTCGTAAAATGTGTAATTTAGTAAAGAAATATATATTTTTACTATTGATTTAAGATAATTTTTTTTCAACTGTTTTTGGAATTATTCCTCTATTACAAAACAAATTTCTGCTTTTAAAACGTTTATCAAGTTATTTGTAAAAATATCTATCAATTGTCTTATTTTAAATTTAAAATACTCATTTAACGAATGAAGAATAAAATAAAATGCAATGGGGCTTATAATGAGCTTTTGGAAAACGACAAATTCTTACAGTACATTTTTGAAGAAAGGGTGTATTCTATTATTTTTTTTAAATTTAAATATACATTCTTGTTAGTTAATGGCATATATTTTAACGCAAACAATTATCTGAACTTTTCACGCACACAAAAAATATTACGACAAATAAGAATTTAATGATGAAGGACATTGTCTTTTTTCGAACTATTAAAATATTTAAATTGGAGAAAAATAACTTAACATAAAATATTACAAGACAAATGCCTAGATATTTTTAACAATGATAAAAATATAACTGTTTAGTTGCCTGAAGTCTTTCTTAGATAAAAACTAATTAGTACGCTGACATATTTACATGCTATAAAATATCGTGGTAGGCAGTCGCTTGAGATGCCTCAATAATATAGTGTTTGATATATTTTAACTGTTTCTTAAAAAATAAATAAATAAGTAAAATAAAATTAAAACAAAACAAAAAAAAAATACTACTGCATTACGTATTAAATCTATGAAAATTTTTTTGTCTATCATTAAACTAAAAGTATAAGAATTCAATTTAATAAAAATAAAAAATTCTTAAAATAAAATATAAATAAATAAATCTTAAAAATAAATAGTTGGATAGTAGTGGATCTGAAGGCAGATAAAACAGAATTGTACACATTATGCAACTGTTTATAATCATTGCTCAAATTGTAAACATGTAATATCATGTATTATGTAATTGGGTTGTTATATCATGTATTTGGGTGTTTTCCGCAAAATTCATTCTTGGCGCTCCTCTTCATTTAAATTCATCATTAAATCTGCATCGGCCAACGCTTCATTCCTAAAGTTCTCAGGTTTTGATAAGCCTGCAGCTCTTTCAGCTTTATGGGAAGTTGAGAAAGTTTCTTTGATTGTTAATAAATCTTCGAATGAGGAAACGCTTTCTTCTTACTCAATGATTCCAGTCCAGGCAATCATTGTGCATTTTTCTGCAAGGGCTGGTGATAATGTACTATCGCAACTGTATTAGCGATATAACGCGCTGAAATGACATGATGGTTATCAATGCAGCGCGTATGACACACGCGATATTTGGATTTCCAACTTGGCGAGTTATCTTAAGCGTTGGCATTGTTGCGATAGTATGTAATAAGTTTATTTCAACATTACGATTTTTTTATAAATATATAAAGATAGAATTAGTAATAAAAAGTCTTAGAAATAAAATAATAAATAAAAATTTAAAGCTAAAAACAAAATTTTTAGAAGAATAAAAAAAAAAAAAAATGGTAGAATATATTAGTCTAAGCATTCGTACTTGTGAAAATGTAATATTTAATTTCGAGTTTCATACTCGTTTGATTTATCATTTTATTTAATAAACACAGCAGTTTTTCCACTTATTCTGAATATTTTAATGTAGTGGAAGATATACTTGAACGCGTAGCTCAGTGTCAGATAAACTACATTTAAATCCAGTTACAAGTAACATTATTATTATTATTATTTATTTATTTATTTATTTTACAGAATTCTTTATGACAACGTCTGATAAAATATTTTGTGCATTCTGCTACGTGTAAATCGTATTTTGATCTACTAACGAGTCACAAAAATCTTCTAGATTGGGCTTCAAAAATTTTGATGATTTTTTTAAACAAAAACAATACAGAACTTTTAACAAATGAAAAGGTGTTTTCAAATGCAAGTAATTGAGAAACTATTTACATTTAAATCCAGTTACAAATACCACACATGAATATTTTTTCACACTTCTTCACCACGGTGTATATAACACGGCATTCTTCACGACAATGTATGTAAAATATAACATCAGTTTTGCGACCTTTATCTCAAATTTTGAGCCATTAAAAATGAGCAAAAGTAACAAATTTCACTCCGAAAATATTTTACGTTTTATTTTACAAAAAATATAGAAATTTGAATATCTGAAAAATTGTTTATATCATTTTCTTGTTTTTATGACATTATACTATTAATATAAATATATTGACAAGAATATGTAAAAAAGATTAATGAAAATTTTGCGTCAAGTTAAATATATTTCCGATTGAATAATTATATGACATGCATGGTACTTAAATAAGGCCTTCGTGTCTCAGTTATGTAGAAATTCTTATACTAAAACACATATAATATTAATTTCATATAATAAGTTTTTATGATTATAGGATACAATTATTTCACACCGTAATAAAGTATTAACACGTGTTGATTCTTAAACAGTACATTTCTGTAAGAATTCTGCTGCAATTATGTTCCATTATTTAGACACGATGGACTTTTTAAGGTATCCGACTACCTTAAAATCATGATTTTTCTTAGGATTTTATTTTAAAGACCATCTTATTAACTTTATAAAAATAACATGTTTTTTTTTTCATTCACTAGACCAAAACCTACGAGTGTTTTAGTAATATCAGATACCATAACCTTACATAAGATGTCAAACTTTGAAATGCGTTTTACTCGAAATGATTTTTTTTTCAAAAAGTTTAAACAAGAACAGCGATTGCTCAAAAAATTTCTAAAATAATTTGCTGAATTTTTTTGTGTATATTCTGTATAAAAGTAGAAGTGCTTTAACCTTCAGATTTATCAATCACTATTTTACTACAAAATTTACAGATTTTATGTGAATATAATTATTGTTTTTTTTCTTAAGCAATTTTATATAATAACTAAGATAAAATGCTCTAGTTTTTGTAAAAATTAAAATATCTCTTATCCTGAAGGTCATTTCAAGAAGGAATAGCAAAGTAACCCATTAAAATTGAAAAACTGAGAATTTGTTCATTTACTATTTGCACAGAGGGGGCCCCGTTTATGTCATTTTTTGCCAATGTTTAGCCATTTTTAGTAATAATTATTTATTTTTCTCTCCTTAATTTTAGCCTTTTTTCCTTAAAATGTACTAAATAAATCTAAAAACCACAAAAAAAGCTCTATATCTCCATTTTTTTTATAAAAAAGTAGTCGCAAGTAGTCGGATACTTTAAATACTGTCTACATTAAATAAAATGAATTACCTTACTTACTGTGTGGAATCTAAGTAGCACTAGTTTTCTACTGTTAATGCTACTGAAAATCGAGTGCGGCTTGGAATCGAATGAAAATTATTTGCTGGATGGAGAAAATTGAGTTTCCACCACTTTCAAAAGGCGAAATATAACTGTCGATTCTTACCACTTACATCGATGACTTATTCCACATTCCGCAGTTTATCTCCAATTATTCAGTCTATCTTAAACATCGTTGATTGCTCGTATTGAGATTTTCTTTTGTATATACTTTCTTTTAATCACCTTTACATCAAAGAGATAGGCAAAAGCATCAAGATGAGTTCACTATGACGCAAGTGTGAAAAGGGGGTCAATTTTACACAAAACGGAAACAAGGTAGCAGTCACGGATAACACAAATATATATCGAACAATATCATATAATTTTTGCTTGTAAGTGTTCAAAAGTTTATAGTAATCCTTTAACATTCGTCTGCAATACATTCTTTTTAAAAAATGTTGCATAACAAATGAATTGGATGCCAAGGAAGGTGACATCGTATGGAAAAATGGTGACGCCTGCTCCAATTCCGAACTCAGCTGTGACAATGGGAATGACGCATCATTTTCGAAACATAATAACTACGTTTAGAGTAATTATAGTTTCAGGTGTGTATTTGAAAGATTTTAATACTAGTAAAAAATAAGTTTTTATTTTTCTATTATTTATCATTATTTTTTTTCTTAATTTCTGAAGTATTGGATATTGATGAACCTTTTACACAATTTTATTTTTTCTCAAAAGCGTGTAGGGGGTCAGCGTGCGGCTTAGAATCGATGACAACATTTTTTCACAAAAACATTTTAAAAATTTGGTGTACAGCTTAGAATCGATGGTGGCTTAGATTCGACTAAATACGGTAATTCAAATAGAAGAATTTAAACAAGAAATTAAAAAAAAATCCATACAAAAATTACACCGTGAGAAAAAAGTGTCAACAACCCTTAAAGAAAAATTCAAAGAATGCTCATGATGTTTTTTTTATAAAAGATTTCTTTTTTCTCTTACGTGGGAATCAGTTTAAGTAGTTATCTAAAAAGACAACCTTTTCATTTCGACTATAAATTGCTTACATTTTATGTCCCTTTTCAATGTCTTATTGGAAAACAATTGTTTGCAGCAACTGCATTGGAAATATGTGAATACAGTATATTGTCTATTCATTACTACTGACCTGTTAAATGTGTTGTGATATGGTCGATCTTAGTTGACATATCGTGGGGTTTCAGCGTAAGTTAGAGGTGTGGGATTCTCGAAATGATGAGACATTTTAGAATTCTTAATATGACTTTTATTAAGAGTTTAACTTAAATTACTTATATATCGAACAAACGTATATTAAGTGAGAATAAACCAAAACACGTAGCCGTAATTAACACAAATCGCGCAATTGGATCACTTATCTATATAATTATATTATATCCGCCTACTCTCAATCCTAATAATATATTCGCATTCAGAATATAATCTTCCTACCTTGAAATCTAAGCAACGTTCCAATCCACTTCAGATATTCATCTAAGCTGGCGTACAATGTTATGTACCGTGGATGAATGGCGATATTTTCGTGATTCTTAGGCAGGCCGTCAATTTACACTTCTATCTTCTCTGAACTGAACTTTCTCTAAATTGCCATCGCGCTCACTAAAACTTCTGTCCTTTTAAAGGTTACCTTATTTGCATCTATACTTCGTTTCACGTCTTGGATTTGGGTCGGAAAAGATTTGCCATTAATCGTGGCCGTCAAAGAACACAGAGGTTATGTTAGAGAAAGGACGCGTGAGACGTCACAGTGTAACTGCGCATTCCATACTTTTCATAACAATTCATTAAATTTAGCAATTATAGAAAAATCATTTTTTTAAATAAATAATTAAGGATAGTGTATTTTTAGATCGGAATCAGACAGCTTACAGCAAAGGTTCCATTTCAGAACAACAGAAAAAAAATTTCTTTCCATTCAATTATTGCCTTAACTTATTTCCATTGTCATAATCGTATATATTACAGTTGTTGTGCCACATATTACCAATTTACAATCTAGACCGGGTGTCGGGAATCTATAACCCGCTTGCATGTTTGACAAGCGGGTAAGTTTTCAGTGATTCTCTATACTACAGTATAAATTTATCAATTTTGGAATGAATGGAACTAGATAATTTTCAAATGAAGCTTATTGAACAAACAAGTTCAGAATTATGGAAAGCAACTTTTAATGAATTATGAAGAAATATGAAAGATAATGATAATTCGATAACTATTTTAAATAGTTGGATGTCATTGCTAAAGATATTTAGTTTTTTTTTTTTTTTAAATTGCATGTACTCTGCTTTTTGATTTTGTTTCTACATGTCTATGTGAACACACACACAAATATTTAATTCACCCATCCGGTATAGTTGTGAGTGATGCTGGCTGCTATGCCATAGGGCATGGGTTTGAGTCCCGGAAAAGGTATTGTGCGTGTTTGTAAGTGTATAGTGCCGGAGTGTTTGTAAACACATAGTGCCTTTGTGGCATGGAGGTATTCTAGATAACCGTCGACTACGCGTCCTCTTACGAATTGTTTCAAACATTTCCTACTGGGAGGTACTCTGAATTATATTTGTCTAGTAGTCAAGGTCACGGACTTGATGCTGGGGTATCGTGAGTTCGAGCCTAGTGCAGATTAACAGCAGCAGTACACATTAAAACTGTCAAGGCTCAAATGTCCTCCCGTTGGCATGGTGTGAAAGTTAGGACAGGAGGAGACAAGCTCAAGTGTCATTTTAATCATTTGACCATGATACAAAATTACAATTTCCGTCACCAATAGTCCTCGTATAGCTTTATAGCGTGACTTTAATATAATTCTTTCTCTCTGAATAATATTGGTAAATTGGGTTGGCACACCACAGCTACAAGGTTGCCGACCCTTTGTCTAGATCAGTGGTTCCTAAGCTTCTTCAATTCATGAACCCTTTTTTATAGTCAGTTGCTCACGGACCCCTTTTTTTGAGTCCAAATTTGCCCACGGACCCCTTTTTAGAGTCAAAAATTCTCCTCTGATCCCTTTTTAATGTCAAAACTTTCCCAAGTGAAAAAACTACATAAATGCATAATATAAAAATTACAAATTTAAAAAAAAAAACATTTTGTTGATGAATTATTTATTGAAATTACGTTTAAAATAAAGTAAAAAGAAATTCATGACTTAGATGAACTTGGTAAGATGGTATGAGCTTATTTATGTCCGTCTCAATGTTTGTGAGTAGTAACCACATATCCGCACGAACACTAGTTTTTAGCCGGTTTCTTTTTCTTGTGTTACGAGATTTTTTACGGCATTGAATCCACGTTCTACCAAATTGGCAGACCCGAAAAGAGTCAACAACTTCTGTACAATAACCCATAATGCATGGCATAAAATCGAGATCCGTTTCTGTAACCAGAATGTGTGGTTCTCTTGTTCAAACACATTGGTTGAAGTCCCTCATTTGTGGATATTTCAATAAGATGCTCCTGTATTATTAGTATGGATTTATGTGTGTTCGGATGTGAGTTAGTCCCCGCGCAAAAGTGTTCAATACCAAAGGAAATTATAAATAAGTATACAATGGATGACTTTTTTTATTTTTATTTTCTATTAAACCTTTTAGTTTAATAGAAAATAAGATTTGGAGGTTCCTGACACTGTTCAGGCACCTCCAAATCCTTTAATTTTCCAAGGTCCCTCTGCATAATATCAGGGATCTTTGGGGGTCCGTAGTGACAAACTTTGGGAACCACTGGTCTAGACTATGCAAACTACTAGAACAGAATAAAGGATAGAATAAAAACGGGGAAATATTTTAAATGATAACTTAAGCAAACCACACGGGAAAAATAAAACAAAAGAAAGTAACATAATAAAAAAAAATATTTAACAAAATGTGAATTGTCCAGCTGTTTGTCAAGAGTACTCTTTTTACTGAAATCTGTAACAATAAGTAAAGTTCGAGAAAAAGACTGGTTTTCTTCCGGGAATGGATAGGTCTCCTGAGGATTTGATATTCTGAGCGGAAATTGCGTGTTGAGTATTTTCTTCTGCTTTGCTTTTATTTTTCCCTTTGAGAAAATCTGCATTGGGTCTGTTGTTTCAAGTTCAGGTATTGAATAGTTTAGATTTATTATTAGTCATTTCCTTAATAACAAGAAATTAAATTTCTTTTTTTTAAGTCTTTTTCTTTAAGTCAATTCTTGCTTAGATCATCATAGAAAACTTTTATTTTTGTTACATTTTATTAAATAATTAGAATTAATATAAATATGTATATACGTATGACAGATTTCCAATATTCAATGATACAATTTTTTTTAAATTAGCATCAAAAACTTTATAAATACATTAAATTTGTAATTGTTTAATAAAAGTTGAATTTTATAGATAAGAATTTATTTTAAAATCAATGTAAAAGGAATGCTGACGTCTAATTAGCATAAGATTTTATTCAGGTTAAATTAAATCTTCATCAGAAACCTAACAAAAGCTCTTTTAAACAATGGTGCTACCATCTAGATGAATAATACGATTGAAATACATATTTTCAACTATGATTATAATTAATTATAAATTTAATAAATATTTCTGTATATTTGAATAAATATCCTCTGTATATTTGAATAAACTGTATTAACATCAAGTGTCATCCTGTACAAGTTTAATAAAATGTATTTGAACTTGAGTAGATCAATAAATAGTATTTTATCAACAAATGAAAATTTGAAATACATATGTAAATAAATACATATATAGAGAGGGTGGACTAATAGTAGCATTTGAAAACAAACCGAGTTTTAAATTTTATACGAGGCGTTCTTTGTACAAAATATTCACTTCATACACAAATGAGTTTATAATTAGAAGTAGATCAAAATGCAGAGCGTTACTCATTACTAATTCCTATTGTTTTACGAAATTTTTATCAGCATTACAAGGCAGCAGTAAGTGTATTGCAAGATTTCATTTTTGAATCATGGTCATCGGACAAGGATGACAGCCAATACATTGCTACGGAATTACCAGTTACTCCAAAATGAGGACATTAAGATTTGATAGATTTAACCTGATATTGATTCTTTACATGAAAGTATTTTAGTGGTATAATACGTAGTAGGATTCAAAAGTTTCCGGACTAAGTCTATAACTTTAAAAATATTACCAATTAAACTGCTGAAACACATCCAACTTCTAAATAAAACCCTTGAGTAACAACACACTTTTGCAATGGCTTGTAAAGGTCATCTTAAACCTTCCGGATTTCATTTTTAGCCATGTGTTTAATTCAGCCTTCAATGCACTTTCAACTTTATCTGCAGATTTTGGTCTTTGTTTAACAGGCGGGGACTGATATGTTGACACACCTTATGCATGTTAAGATCCTTAGTCAGTATTAGGGACTGCAAAACCGTTATACCGGGATACCGAATACCGGTATTTTGAGCCCCATTTATACAATTTTGTAATACCGGTATTCAAAAGTTTAAATACCTTTTTTTCAGTATTTACTAAAAAACTTTGAAGTCTCCACTATATGTTCAGGGATTACCAACATAGCAAAATAGTTTACGTTTTTGTGTTTATGTCTCCGTAACGGGGAAAATAAATTAGACTGTGAATACAAATTTGCAAGAGAAGTGATACAATATGTGAATCATCTAAAGGAAGGGGCAAAACTATCCTATAGCAGCTCAGAGCGATATTGCACAAGCACAGGATTCGTAGTCTCATATTCGTATCTGTGAAAACAAGGTTGTAGTTGTGAAGAAAGTGCGTAATATTTCGATATTTTTTTTAATTGGCGAGTTTGTTATTCGCATTGTATTTGCATATCATACTTTAGGGTTCAAAATATTTTTCAGATTTATTATATATCTACTTATAAATAATAATTCATAATAATGAATAATAATAACTTTAAGAAACATAAAAAAATCAGTTGATAATACTTTGGTTTGGTTTCATTATTTATATGATGAAAACCAATTATTGGATAGTGATTTTTACACTTTTTTTGTGATTTAAATAAATAAGATATTCCTTTATTTTTTGTGATTTTTATATGCTTCTTTAATTTATAAGTTACCTTTTATTTTTGTGATATTTACACTCTCTAATAAAACTGGGAAATAAAACAAAGAAACACTTGTGTCTTTTTTTTTTCTTTTTCTAAAATTTCTACTACCGGTATTAAAACCGGTATCCCGGTAGTAAGACCTAAGATATACCGAAAACCGGTATTGAACTTTTGGTCTGATATTGCAATCCCTAGGCAGTATCCATTGACATGTGGCCGAGGATTTGCCAACTGATTCTGCAATTGTTTGAAGCTTGTTCTTACATACGGCCGCAGAAACCTTTTCAATGCTTTCGGTGGTGGGGGAAGTCTGCGAACGTTCAGAGCGTTTGTAATCTTCAAAACTATACCTACCTTCTCTGAAACGTCAATGCCACTCAAAAGCTTGCATTTGCGATAATGTATCACAGCCTTACACCTGCTTTGAAATTTCGTTCGTCTTTGTAGCACTTTTTAACAAACGAACACAGAAACCAATATCCATTATTCGCTCAACAAACACAATTTCTTTCAATCTCGCCGACGACTAAATACATCAACTTATAAAATACGACGCCGTAGTGACCCACCGACCCCGTGATTTAGAAGAAACTATTTTTAGAAAAGTTGAAAGATGCAATAACACATAAACATTATCGTAGTCGCTCTTCTGCAAAAAAAAATTGTCAACACTATTGGCTCTCAGTCTGGGAACCTTCGAATCCGAAAGATTTTTAAATAATGATACACTTTAAAGCTGTACAATGTCTGTTGTTGACAAACCTCGTAATTTTAAGCTTAGTTCAAATAATAAAGAATACATTTAAAAGGGGTCTCAGGGGTGTTAAATTTTTCTAGAGGTCTGAAAATATAAACAATTTTCAAACAGGTATAATTCTTTTAAATTTAAATTAAATGATTCGAATCTTTTACACATTATTTACAAAATAATGGGGCTTCAGAAAAGTATAGAATGTTTAAAATATAATCATAATTTTAAAAATCATAAGCATATGAAAATTCTATGATAAATATTAAGTATTTTTTGCGTTGCGCACGCTATTTTCTAAAATAGTAGCTTTAATTACTAGCTATAAAAGAATAATAAGGTTAAATGTATTCTCATTACACTGTAGCTATTTTTATATAAATAGAATAATAACTTACATATTTTAATAAATAAAAAACATACATTTTTAAAAAATATTTAAAAAATTGCAATGTTTTACAAATATTTTGAAATACAAAAGACATATAATACTAAAATTAGGCACGGCTTAAAGAGTAGGATGCATTTTATAATTCTATAAATTTTTATACATCAGATACTACTATTTTAGAAAATAGCGTGCGCAACACAAAAAATACTTATTATTTATCATAGAATTTTCATATGGTTATGATTTTTAAAATTATGATTATACTTTAAACATTTTATATTTTTCTGAAGCCCCATTCTTTTATAAATAATGTGTAAAAGATTCGAATCATTAAATTTAATTTTAAATGAATTATACCTGTTTGAAAATTGTTTATATTTTCAGACCTCTAGAAAAATTTAACACCCCTGAGACCCCTTAGCTGGCATCTTGCTCTACAAACTTCAGCACAACTCACCCTCCATGTGGAGGGTCGAGTGCCTGTTAAATAGGCCGAGACCCAAAGATTTTCTTTCTGTTTTTTGTGTTAAATTGGAGACGGGTGTCTGTTCAGGTGTCGTCCTCGTCACTTAACAGAGGCTCCAAAATTGTATTGGGAGGTCATGTTTTCTATATAGTGTGGAGATTAATAATCTCTCACTCCCTTATATTCAACTCTAAAACATCGTGAAGACCTTGAGCACATAAATATTTAATGCACATCAACCCTTTTATACAGCTGGTGTTTACTGACATCTGGTTTTGAACTCACATGCCACGATAGATACGATGTTAGTCTTCAGTTGATGGAAATGGCCGTTTGACTATCATTGCCATGGTTCGTATTACAATCAAGATCTTTCGAAAGATAACGTATAATACTGTAAAATATGCACGAAATCCAAATTTTAACAGAAAGAGTTGCTTATTGTTGTTACCTGTTTTAAAAGTTATATGCTGTTTTGTGTTTATATTTGGTAGGATAAAACGCAAACTCATACAAAAGCAAATTAAAATTTACGAAAAGAATTTTTTAAGTTATAAATAATGCCTATAATCATTTAATTATCCAATGGAATTTAAAATTGTTAAAAATAAACCTTTTTGTGGTAAACAATATCATAACTAATGGATTTTGTCAGGACAGCTATGCTACACAACTGGCCAATAAAAATTGCTACACCAGGAGGGAATGTAGATAATAAAATGCTATTTATTGGACTAATATGTTATACAGGAAATATCAAGCAATTAAATTTTGTAGAAAGTTGGGTGCATAGATCCGGAGATATCAGTACCCAGAACAATCTCCTCTGGACGTATTAACAGCATTCATATGCCTGGGTACACACACAGATTGGATGGTATGTGTAGGTACAGATGACCATGCAACTTCGACAAGATGCCACAGCTCATCAACCGTAGTGACTGACGTATGGTGACGAGCCAGTCATTCGGCAACCTTAGATGAGACGTTTTATACTGGCGAGAGATCTGGGGAACGTGCAGACCAGGGCCACAGCCAAATATTTACCCTATCAAGAAAGGTCCGCACAGTACCGGAGATCGTGCATTATCGTGCTGAAACGTTATATTCAAAAATGTATTTATATACACATATAAAGAAATCTTATTTAAGCTTATACTTTTCTTCTCAAAATATATGTTTCAAAAATTTAATGTGTTATTTTAATTCTTTGAAAACTGATGTGTTACTATTAAATTCAAACATATAATATATAAAAAATTTTTAGACTACAATGCTTATTTTTCTTTTCATATTGGGCTTAAATATATATTGTTTTACTTTTAAAAATTGTGCAATACAGGTTTTTAATAGCTCTAAGTCAGGAGTCTTGAACATCATCAATAATATATAAATATGCCTCAGGCGTTATATTAACCAAAAAGAATTAAGTACAGTTACATACCATGGCATACTTTTTCTGTTGTGGAAATGCTTTAAAGATTCGAAAATAACTATAATGTCATCCAGGATTTTTCCGAGATTAATTTAAAATACATTAAGAAACTAAGTGTCTTTTATAAGGCACTCATCCTTCGATAGCGCCGAGAATTTCGTTTAACTTCTCAAGAAAGAAAAAAATCTGAATTTTATTTATTTGAAGCTGAATGTCTCTGTCACTTTAGCCCCCCCCCGGGGGATATCTTATCTATTCTTAATACAACCAAAACTATTACTAGTAGATTTAAGAAGTTGTATTGATATCAGGAAGAAAGAAAAATGTTATGTACTTTTTGATGTAAATTAAGTAATTTTTACAGCTTCAGTTAATTCAAAATGTACAAATGAAAATTTTTTTAATCCTTAACTGGTTTGCCCGTTACCAGTACGAGCTACCGAAAGCGAATTACCACCGGTTTGCCTGTACGCCGTATGGGCATTGATATGTTCTTCTTTCTATCTTTGATTTGGTCATATTTTTAATTCTAGTGGAGTGTTTCTCAAACTATTAATATTTGAGGTCCAATTTTCAGTCATAATTTTCATCACTTCCCCTCCCCCTCTCTATATAACTATAATGCATTGAATGCAATAATAATGTACTTTGACGTTAAAGCTTCATTATGACTTTAACTATACACAGTACAAATTATCAAGATAAATATTAAATTTTGTATACGAGAAGCCCATAGCAGTCGATAGTAATTATTAAACCTGTCTTTAATTTAATATTGATAAATTAATTATCAAATTTTAGTACTGATACATTTATAAATATATCAGTGAAAATATGTGTTTTCTTTTTTAATATGTCAGAATGTATTTTGTTTTGCTTCCTTTCGGTAAATTTTATATAATAATTATTTTAAATATTTTATTTTCGACTTTTAAAAATGTTCGCAACAATCATGTAGGGTTATCAGGACCCCCAGAGTTTGAGAAACGCGGTTCTAGTGAGATTATATTAGTGCTATTGTTTTTAAGAAATGTACTTTAGCCATACAATTAAAATACTTATCATTTAAGATTTTCTTTATGGTGACTGTGTAAATCTTTCATTGAAGGCAGGAATTTTGATTCTTGAGAATATTCTATATATAACAGGGATTTGCAAGATAATTTTTGAATTTGTTGTTTTGAAAGAAACTAAAATGCCGATATTAATTTTGTGTCCAGTGCAATGTAAGACTTAGTAGTATACCATGATTCAAACTGTGTGTACATATATACATACACACACACGCAAGATACTCAGCCATTTGAAAAAGAGGAACGGACATGATTTTTTTTTTGTATGTATGAAATAAACTTTTTTTAAGATCTATGAAACATTCTTCATAGCATGCAGAGTGTCCTTATAAAAAGCAAACATTTAGGGAATTGTGTGTTGTCCAATTATAAAATAAAAAAAAATAGTGTGAAAAATTTTAAAATTAGAAATTAAAATTCTTCTATTTTCGTATTTTGTTAAGTATTATGCCTAGTTATATGCAATAAAAAATGTTCCATTTTTTTTTAACATTTTGGGCAAAAGAATTTACCACTTAAGGGGTAAAATTTGCAGTTATGTTAAATCCGCATGTTATTAACTCTTTACTCATTACTGAATAAAATTTATCTTGAATATTCAATAGTTTTACTAGATTTTCAATACTTATGCAAAAAATAAACAAACTTATAAATATTAAAAGGGCTAAAAATCTACAATTAAGTCTATTGTACAAAACCTATCCTTTTACAATCATCAAAAAATTTACAATTCAGTATTTTACTAAAAAGACATTATTTTGAGAATGCATAAAAGCGAAATTTAAAAAAAAAAACCCTTTATTTTTATTAATTATAACTATAAACGACATGGATATACAACATGTTTAATATTTATATATAAGTGCTAATAATCTTATAATTTCAAATATATTTCACTATTTTCATGGAGAATGCTTAATAGTATACGCACTTTCTTAGCATAGGTAGCCATTAAAGTGTTTATAATTTAGAAATGCACACTTTTAATCTAAATGTAGCAAATATACTAGAAAATCACTTTTGAACATTAATAAAAACATTTTTAATCGTCGACTATATTTCACTAACTTTACTAACTATTCTTAGTTAAATTATTTGATTTTTAATCAATATACATATGAAAATTTTATTTGACGAGAATGAGAGTCTAAATTAAATGTATGCAATAAACACCTTATTATTTACTTACAATATTTCATTTACATACGTTACGCAGTTATTTTATAATATGTAATTAACAATGGCAAGAGAAAGAGATCAAGTGTCTCTGTATGGAAGTCAAAAATGCATCAAAATATTTATCTAGACTAGAAGCAGTGATAAATGACTGCAAATGAAATTCACATGTTAAATCGCAGTAACTACAATAAATTGCACTTCTAAGAGAAGGTTCTCGCATTATTACTTTTTTAAATAATTTATTCTTCTTAATTAGAACTTAAGCTAATGTATGTGTTTCTGTTTTATAATCCTATTAATAATAAAATATATCATAATTATATAAAACACAATATATACCTTCCGTTGCTAATTTAACTATACATCTTATTTGCTACATAAATAGCAACATAAATGCAACAAAATATTTCTCTTACATTTCAAAACTCATCAAAAATATTTTTTTTCTAGTACGACATTGCCATATGTAATCAATTTATACATAGAAGGTGTCAGCGTAAATTATAGTTTAAAAAAACTCAAAGACACGCTTTTATAGTTAATTGATCTAAAAAAATCAAATAACTCTTAATATAAGAATAAAATGATTAAAAGGAGAAAATTAATCTCATTCTAGTAAAAGAGTGGAGTACTCGATATCAATTGTTACAATTGCTTACGTTCTATTCCAAAATGCAGAGTTAGTGTAAAATAGTAGTACGAAGCATCCCACACGCTTTTATCACAATGACAATTAATTTTCTACTTTTAACAATTTTTTTCTTATATTAAGAATGGTTCTTTTACTTTTTATATCAATTAACTATATAAAATAGTTTTTTTTAGATTTTTTTTATATAATTAATTTTTTCAATAAAGGCGTGTTTCTTAGTTTTTAAAGCTATCATTTACTTATTTACATTTTCAGAAAACCTGGGCAATTGTTTATATTATATTAAGAAATTGCTGACGTGAGCGTTTTCGCTGTACGGTTGTAACTTATTCTTTTAGTCGCCAAATCTGGAAATGGGATGTGCAGTTAATCGCCAAACCTGTAAATGGAATCTGGAATTAGTTGCTAAATCTAGAAATGAAAAATAGTTAATCCTGATCAAGACAATGGAACAAAATTTGAAATTATTGCATTGTCATCGGTCCTTGACAAGTGCAAAAATTTCCACAATTAAACTAACATTTTAAAGTGGGTACAAATCGATTTCAAAGAATCCGTTACATACAAGTGAAGCTTATAAAAGGGTGCTAAAAACAAACCACCAAGATTCTGCACAGGCAATATTCTCATTGAGAGTTCATAAAAGTTGCACAAAGAACTGTACCTGTACAATCTATAGTTTACGAGAAAAAATGCTGAAAACAAAGTATGTTGGTGCAAGGTAAAAGCACCATATTGGATATATCAACAACAATATAGGGAAATATTTAAAAAGGCAGAAGTTCAAAGTATTTTGCCGTGCACATTAAAGCAGGCTTGATCACCAAGTGGAATGGATGTGTGCGCACGTTGCAGCATCGAGGTGTCCACCACAGTATAAGCAGCATGCAGATGAGTAATTAAATCCGCCAATGAAATCACTTCGTTTCGATACACTCATTTCTTGAGATTATTCCATGGGGAAAATCCAATGGTATGAGATTTGGCGAACGTGGTGGCCATAGAACCAGAACTGCATGTCAGATTGAGCACCCTGTGTATGCCATATCCATCCAGTCACGTACAGGAGCACATGCGCATCAACATTCATTCATAATCGTTTACCGTATTTTTCTCTTAAATAACAAATCGTACCGGTACAGTTATTTGAATATTTTTATGTACTTTCCACGAGAAATCTGGCTGTGCAGAGTTTGGGTGATATTTATGAGACACTATGTATAAGTATATATGGGATGTATGTACATGGGACACCATGTATTTTCATAACGAAACGATTTTCATACTGAATATATTTTCATTCTTTATCAAGTCCTAAATCTATACCAATAAACAAAGTATTGCGTAGTTCATCTATTTGAATACAGTAATTTAGTAAAATTATCACAGATCTAATTAAAGAATATCTCTTAATTACTCTGAAGCTCTTCCCTTTCGTTTATTTCTTCAATAAATATGTATAATCAATGTTCTGTTATTTGATAAATAGCAGGCAGTATTAAGAAATAAAGAATATTTCGTGAAAGTGCATTGAACGAAAATGAGTTCATTACTCCTTTTGAAAGTAAGAGTGTAAGATCTGACGAGGAAGTTATTTTTAGCCGCAGAAGAGAGTGAGCTTTAGAAAGATAATTTGGTAGATTAAAATTCTCTAGACATTTT
>BMAV01001246.1:0-25756 GCA_019973955.1 Trichonephila inaurata madagascariensis | reverse complement strand
ACAAAAATAATAGATCATTATAGTAAGACTCCTTTAAATCATCATGCCAGATCGGCCGTCAAATAATACCTTGGGGATTATTTCAAGAAGAAAATTCGTCACCCGTGCAAAGTGAACTGCGAGACAGATCAGAACTCTGTCAGATATGTTAAGTGTTGTTCCGTTTTTGTGATATCGCATGTATATGTGTTAAATAATTGTTAAAGCTAATAAATCTATTTGGCCATAATCAATGCGTGATTAATTCCAAGGATGAAAACTTTACTATTTTTTATACACTTAAACTCACAAACTGTTTCATTATTATTTATTCATTTTAAAGTTCGGATCATTTTTCAATCCTCTTTTGTATAATTTATAAAAATAAAAGCATAAAGATATGCAACTAAATTTCATATATGTAATATTTCAGTTGAAGGTGCTTAGAAACTATAATATTTAAACAGCTTATTTAATGACTTTGATATTCATAACTCTTTTCAAATAAATCTGTTATTTCACTGTCTGTAATAATTAATGAAAAAGTCAAACTATTAACACATTATCAAATGAGTTCATATTTGAAAGTTATTTGCCTTAACCATAAAAATTAAATTCTCTGAATATTATGTTTACATAATAATGAAAATAAAAATAATGGTAAATTATATATATCTAACATTATTTACGCTATAATATGTTTTTCTTATCAAATAAATAACCCAAATATTCGGAAAATATGATTTTCATATGAGGGGGCGATGAACTTTAAAATATGTCTGATCATATTTAAATTAGATTTTTGAAAATAAATGCTTCCTCATTTGAACTCAATATCATCCAAAATTTATTTAATGTACTGGAACTAATATTTCAAATATACGCGATTGCTATTTAATGCGCTTTGGTTTAATATAATCAGTGAGATGAGAATAATACAAGCATATAATATAATATTCATTTATAATATATATATAATAAGCTTGTAAAATATAGTGTGTTTACTTTATATATATATGAATGCTTCCAAATTACTTGAAAGAATACGATTAGATTGTTCTTTTGAAACTTTTCTGAAAAGATGTAAGTGTCCACTAAATATTTTTCTAGAAAATGTTATTAAAACAATTCCCATCTAAAATAATTATTTTGAAAGATAATAGTGGATAAATTTTTAGAATTTTTTTTTATAGGGAATGATTAACTTTTTAAACGTATTTGTCATTAAAACTGTTAAAAATATAGGTATTAAGAAGTTTCAAGTTAATATCCGTTGAAAATTCATTAACGTACTACACTACTACTGAGAAATATAATAAACATTTCACAAAAAATTGATTTGAAAAAATTATATCTTTCAAATATATATATAACTGTCTTATTATTCCTCAAATGATGACCGCCATTTTTAACTGGTTTTACATTAAAAAGTCGTGTTTATCTTGTTTGTTATTTTTATTAAATACAAGGAAAATTGATGAATAAGTAATTATATTTAATATTTCTAATTAACACCATTCTCTTACCACTTGTAATACAGTCAAATATGCTAGTTATTAAATTAGTGTTAAATTAATGAACTAGTAATAAATCGAAATATTTTTAGTGATTAAACTAGTAATAAATTAATTAAATAGTAATAATTTTTAATATTTCAAGTGATTAAACTAGTGATAAATTGATTAAATAGTAGTAAAAAGTAGCTTCAGCTATTAAATTAATAATAAATTGTCGAACAGTAGTAAAATTATTTCTAATGATTAAACTAGCAATAAATTGATGAAATAGTATTAATTTTTAATATTTCAAGTGATTAATCTAGTGATAAATTTATGAATTAGTAATATAATGTATTTTTTGTGATTAAATTAGTAATAAATTGATGAACAGTAAGTAATTGAAGATCTAAAAAAGAAGTTATTTTAGTGATTAAAAACTATCAAACAATTCATAATTTCTTTGAAAAAAGCAATAACAGAGTGAACTTGAGATAGAACATAATTTATTAGCCTGTTTCGGTGTGCTTTATTGTTTGTTAAGAAGTTATGTGAAAGAGCTGAAGATTTTACATTTATATTTAACTCTTGTAAATTAAAAAACAATAATAGCTGAAATAAAAGTATTTTCATTTACTTATTTCTGACAAAATGATTAAACAGTCTTTATAAACATCAGTTATAATCTTTAAAAAATAGATAGTTCTCAAAAAAAAAACCCTTTCCACTGGTCAGGAATTTTGGTTTTGTTGAAATCCTGCCTATTTTTTGACAATGATCGTTGCTATAGAGCAAAGAGAAACATCATGGAATTGATGCGGCTTAGAAAGTAAGGGGAAAAGAAAATCTCTATATCCCCTTATACGAAATAAAAAATTTTATCTAATGATTTACATTTATGAGTTTTGAAAAAGCATATGTTATTCGTAAAAAGATAAGAGGAAAAAAATCCCTCCTTGATAAACCCTTAGCCCTTTAACTGGTTTGCTCGTAAGATGTATGGGACTGATATTTTCTTATTTATATCTTAGATTTGCACGTATTTTAAATCCTTATAGTGAGATTATATTAAAGGGGTTCACCCAAGTGATGGCCTGTTTCTTAATCTTTTTTAGGGAATTGTTTTTGAAGAACAGTAAAATGATACTTTAAGTTTTTTTTTATGATTTATTTATATGTGTTTTAAGAGTATGTATATAAATGTTAAGCCAAATATATCCAATAGAACGTGAGTTATAGCGCTCTAAACACACCCACCTAAAAAAAAAAAAAAGAAAGAAAAAAAAATGGACGCTCTTTTCCTCCACGATTCCGGCTGATTAGCTAATTTGAAATAAAAAAAAGTAAATAAAAAGAAACGCGGCATTTTAATCTGTATTGATTGATTGATTGAATATTAACGTCGCACTGTTCAGCTACACGAGGGCTTTTGGCGACGGAGCACGTAATTTTGAACGAAGGTCAAGTGACGTGGACGACACCTGAGCTGATACCCCCTTCTCCTAATTACCACACCACACCAACGGGAGTACGTTTCAGCTCTCGACAGATTTAACGTGCATCGCTACCCTACACGGCGAAGCTTTAGTGGTACTGGGCTCAAACTCATGACAAGGCAAGCCACGGTCCGATACCTATACTACTCGGCTACTGCAGCCATTTAAATCTGTAAGCTTAAATACACCGAATGAACTATATTCAATTGAAAATACCAACAATTGGATTTTTGGTAGCTTTCTGAAGAAAAAGCTTTGTATTGCATGGTTTTTTTTTTTTTGTTATGGTTTTTTGTTATAAAAAAATAACTATTTTGAAGTTTTAAATGATCGTAATCCATTTGATGTATATATATGTGCTGAGTCTACCTTACAAATTTCAAGTCATTCGGTCAAACCGTTCTTGAAATATGATGGAGAAAAGCTTTAAAGACACAGTTTTGAGAAAAATGCGTTAAAAGTTTCAAGTCCGTTTAAAACAACAAAAAATTTAACTTACCCTCGGTTGACGATGCCTGAAACAAGTTCGATGAAATATTCAATAACTAAAAAAATATTTCCTTTTAAACCTCTATAAACTTGTCTATGCTTGTATGAACGTATATTTGCATAGAAGGGTCAATGGTATCAAACCAGCTGTACAGAAAAGGCCCAACATTCGATTGCCAACTCAGTGCTTCGAACAGCTGCACTTTTAACAACTGCTTCTTTATAATGACTTCAAATTTTTTGAAAAAAACTTTACCACCGTATTTTAAACATGTTAAAGAAGCAATTCATGAAAAAAAATTTATTTTTTGAACCCTTGACTGGGTGAATGCTAGTGTTTTGAAGAGACGCAGTTTATACATGATACTGAAATGCTTCTCATCTGGGATTACATTTGAGGTGAAGGAGGGAATTTCCCTTTGAAATCAGGAATTTAGATTCTCGAAAATTTTGGATAAGGAACATGGATTGACAAAACAATGTGCAGCTTACTACTTGAGAAGAAATGAGAATGGAAAAATAAACCAAAAAAGCTGTTATATTTCTATCTCGGTTGCAATGTAAGAATTAGTATTACACTAAGTTTCAAATTGCGTGTGTGTGTATATATGCACTGATACATACACTAAACCTTCAACCACTAGGGAAAAAAGTACGAAAATGGAAAATTTTACTTAACCCGCGATAACTAGCGTGGGGTGTTCTGTACACCCCAGTAACAAGAAAATCCTCCCAGGATTCTAAAAAGAATGCACAGAACCACGATTTTTTCTGTAGCTGCCCATTTTAAATCATTGAACCTTCAGGCCTGATGCAATCCCTTTTTCTCGAACGATTGGAATGTAATGACCTTCAAAAGTTTATCTGGGGGGCTGAAAACTCCCGCGAGAAGTTGAGCATATGTATACAGTCTGCTCTGAATGTTTGGAAAATGATTAAAATATTATTTTTATACTTTCTAATATCATTATCTCATTAATTTTAAAGTATATTTATTACTGGTATAGACGTTTTATACTGCTTTATGAAAAAATATAAAATTATGTGTTTTAAAATGAAAATTTTGTATGTTTAGTTTAAATTAATGTTAGTTTCTCATTTGTATGCAATAAATTTAATAAATTTATATGTAAAATACAAAAAACATCTTGTACTTTGTAAATATGTATCATAATGACTTAATTTTATTCTCATAATTAAATTCACGTGTTAAAAGTTTGGGGTGTTCTCTACACCCCGCGAGTAACGACAGTAGAAAAACAGGCGCGAGTGACCGCGGGTTAAGAATGAGAGAAATTCTTTTGAGAATTTTTTAGTCGTTGTTGCACGTAAATATATATAAAAAAGAAATACGGGTTTTTGTGTTCCTCAATTACAAAATGAAAAATAGTGTCAAAGCTTTAAAATTGAAAATTAAAACAAAATTCTTCCATTTTCTCATTCTGTATAATGCTTAGTTATATTCAGCAACAAAAAAAAGTGTGTCTTTTTTAAAGCATTTTCAGGAAAAAATTTGACTGGTTAAGGTGTTAAATAGTATATTCAACTCCATTAAACTAAAATCACAGAATAAAAAGGGTTTATTTTGATTTCCTTTCATTAATGTGATCCCAAGTCCCCCATCTATAAATATATTGTTGCTAAAAAAAAGGAGGCATTGAAAGGTTTGTGCTCAGTGGAATAGTAAGGAGAAAAATTATATTTTTTAAATAGCATTTTCATGATAAATTAAACAAGTTGTTGATCCATATTTGTTTTTTATACTAAACAGTCAAATCCCAATCGTCTTGAAATAACAAATATTGTTCAAATATTTTTCACTTGGAAGGCATGAGGGTTATTTAAAAATTAGTTTTACCCGTAAAATAATCGATATTCTACAGTTTTTTTGTAAACAATAATCCCCCGTTCCCAAAAAAAAAAAAAAAAAAAAAAAAAAAAAAAAATTATCCCGCGCAATTACTATCACCAGCACATTAATAGCAAAATCGATATATGGAATTGCTTGATTGAGAATTTTTGCTAAATTTTTTAGTTCGTTGTTATTAAATAATTGAATTTGTTAGTGAAACAGGACATGATCGGGCCACATGCGGCCCGCAAACCGCAGGTTGAGTATCGCTGGTCTAAACAATTCCTTCGAGCAGCGTTCAAAATTACATTTTGGATTGCAGAAGGTCTTTCAACATGCGAGACATTAGGTACACTTGTATTTGTCTGCACTGCTTCAGGTGTTTTCACCAAAGACACAGCAATAGATCTCTGGAAGTCTAGAACACTCATTTCAGAATCTATTATGATTCTGTACTTCCAATCATTATCTGTCTCGTAGAAATACTCTAGGACTTCTTATAATGCTATTCATTGTCTTTTTCTATGTGCAAACTTATCTGAAATTGTAATGCACAAAAATCCCAAATAACGCATGTTACATTGAAGTTGCGTTTTCGCAACATTGTTAAAAGTATGAATTTATGAGAATAACTATATCTTACCTGTTAACAACAACTATATCTTACCTGTTGGAGCTATTTCGTTTTTCAGTCTCCGGTTCATTCAGAAACAATTATTCGAAAATTATGTATATATATATATATATATATATATATATATATATATATATATATATAATCACGGGCAAACCTCTATAATAATTATTAGAAAATAGTCAAGTCTTTTTCTTCAAAACAAGGAAATAAAATCATTTGATCTAGGTAAGAAAATCTTTGTAATTGAAAATAAATTTATTTTAAAATCAATAACTAAAGCATAAAAAATAAAATAAAAATTTTAGTTTGAGTGAAAAATAATCACTTTTGTTTTTTTTAAAAAAGTTAGAATTTAAAGTTGCTTTTCCACAATTCGAATCATAAGTGGTTTAAGGCAGTGATCTGCAACCCCCGGTCCGGGGATGAAATGGTGCCGGTCCGCCTGAAGAACATTAAAATATTGCCATTTTATTAAAGTGGTGCATTTTTCTCGGATTTGCGCAACTTACCAAGGAAATCACTTTATATTCCACGTTAAGACTACACAGTACCCTAAAGATTTCTTAATTGCCGATTTTTTTTTGCATTTTCTAGTGGCCCATATAATTGAGAAGCTTGCCACCAAATTTCAGATATGTTAGCAAATTAGTTTTTAAGATATTTGAAGTTTTATGAGCTATGGTTTTGGTTTCGGTTTCATTTTAAAGCATTTTTCCTCTCTTAAATTGAATTAATTAAGAATATATTTGAACTTTTAGTGGGAAATGGTTATTAATTCCAATTTTTATTAGTAAAACAATTTCTGCTTGATTATGTATTGAGTTTTTTGAGTTCTCATAATTAATTAAGATTAATTTCATGGCCAATTTTCGCTTTAAAAATAGTTTATATAACTTAAAAGCTTTATCATTAATGTTTTCCTGTAGAGAAAATGCCATGACAAATGCGTTCTCAGGTTGCTGTGAGAAACAATATTTCGAAGAGATGGAATATTGCTGAAAATGATGTATCTAAAAATCAGTCATCTGCTGACTCTACAATTAGACTTCAGAATACAACTATTTTGAATTCAAATGTTCCTGAAATAACTGAATATTTCCTTGATGCATCAAACTGCTTTATACTAAACATATTGTAGTACTATATTTTAGTATTTTAAAGTCGTACGACAAGAGCTAAAACTTACTAAACTGCCCCAATTTAAAACTGAAAAAAAAAATTAAATTTTATGAGCAAACCTAACTATTTTTAGCTTAAGTTAGTATCGTTATTATTTTGTACATAAATGCTTTATGTTTCAAAACTTTTGTGAAAATATTAGGTTAAGACAAAGCTGAATAAATTGACGTCTTATCAAATGCTATCAATATCATGCAAAAATATTTTTTTGAATTAAAAGATTATTTTCAGTCATATTTAATTAAAATAATGTTTTAATGCAGAACATACATTGGAAAATAACATTTTAAAAAATTACAGCTTTACGGCCATTATAAGTATTTGTCTTATGACTTTGCAAACTTTAAGTGTGTTTTTCTCAGACTTTCAATTTTGAAAGTATAAGTGTTTTCTAATCCCTAAGGCTTTTTTCCTGTTCAAGATAGAACCTTAAATTTTTTTGTATATACTCCCAAACGCGCGTATGTTCCATATAAAAGTTATTATGGATGTAAGGCTGAGATCTCTAGATATTTTTCTAAAATATTCCAAATTTGATATTTTAAAAATTTTTGTGTTTTTTCCAGGTTTTTCTAGAAAAATAATTATTAAAAATCAACAAGGGAATAGATTTTCAAATCCATACTAACTTTTGTTTGTAATAACATAAGAAACATAAATAACTTAAAATAACTAAAAATGTTTTTAAAATTAAGTATCTTATAAAAGTTTGAAAAAAACTTCCAAAAAATTCTTAAATTTTTTAAAATTGTAAAATAGTGGTTGGTTAAACTGACTTTTTAGTTACAGAATCAGCTTAATATAATGTAATCCCAAATATAAAACATAAATTAGTTTTACTGTAACTGTCTCCAAAAATTTTTTTTGAAAAAGGGTACTTTGTAGCCTTAAATCACTTTTATTCATTTTTGGTGTAGCTATAATTTATTCTGAAGGCATATTTAAATGTAACTGAATTAAAATTGTTAAATTAAAACAATTTAAAATATAAACAATCAACGTGTCCCACCCTCAGCGGGCCGCTGTAAAATTATCAAACGTTGACTGGTCCGCCGCGATAAAAAGGTTGCGGAGCACTGGGTTAATGCACTTAAAACAAGTGATACATATATAAAAAATAAGTCAATTCCTACTTAGGTAAACAAAAAAAAATATTTTATTTACTTTTTATTAAATAGTTACAATTAATATAAGTATGTATATACATATGAGAGAATCACTACTTTAAATTTGAAATAGAAAGCGATTTTCTTCGCAATTTCCCATTTTTTTTTCAATATAGGTTTTCGAACTATTTCTTTTGTTTGTTACTCTATTTATTCGTTAATTAAATTTATTTATTCTAATAAAATAAAAGAGTAAAAAAGAAATCGCATTGTCAAAAATTAGGCCATCCAAGGTGGGATTCGAACTCATGACCTTTGGATTATAAATCCGACTCGCTATCCATTGCGCTATCTGGACACAAAGAACTATTTTCCTTTCTATATATATGCTATTGAACTATTAATTTTGTTTGTTACTATTTATTCATTTTTTAAATTTAATTAATGAATTAATATTTGAAAAAAACTGTATTAACTTCAAAAGTCATCCACTATAGTTTTAAAAAAAATTTATTTTTACTTGAATGGATGAATAGAAAGGATTTTATTAATGATTAAAAATTTGAACAAGATATATATATGTAAGGATAATTAAATTAGATTAAAAATTAAATTCCCTATCTAGTAATTCACTTTTATATTATTTCCTCACCTCTTCAAGTATCAAACTAATGACCCATTTATTTCTTCCGATCATATGGCCTATCTAATAAACATGTCTAATTCCATATCGTTATATGTAATAGCCCTATATGTCAGCATTAACTTTCAAGAGTACTCATGGACGCCGCGATCGGTGTTTTAAGTGTTTAACCCATTTAAAATTATTCGGTGGCGTTCTTTTTTCTCTCTACATTTTGCTTCAGATGATGTCTAACTTTGATAAAATAAAGACCTTTTTTAAAACTAAGTCCGTTTCTAACTCTAAAATCATGTCATATATATATATATATATATATGACTATATATATTTATATATAAATATATATATTATAGGAAGAGAATGAACTAATAGCAGAAACTGAAAAAATTACTGAAAAGTGTAAGTTACAATTTAAAGTACTAGCTATTTTTTGGATGTATTTATCACTAAAACCGAATTTAAATTATTCTAATAAGTTATTTTGATGTCATAAATCATTCGTAAAATAACAAAAATTTGTTAAGAAGTTATCAGGATATATAAAACACAAATATTACAACCTGGGACCGGAAAAATATTTTTCTTATAAATTTTTAAAGGTCAAGGGGGTTTGTATTCTTATGCAGTGCCCCTACTTCTGCGAGTTCTGACTAAAATATGATACAAAAGTCTGGACGTCTTCCAACTCGAACAACGTGAGGAGAATTAATAAATGGCTTCCTGGGTCAGAGGGTAAAAAGGAATGCAGTAATTTGTCAAGGAAGACTCCGGAATTGACCTCCATCTTTGGTAAGTCTAATGCTAATGCGTTTTGTTTATTATAAAATAATCAGATTTATTTTCAGCAAATTTTCTTACCTTGTAACTAAATCATTGATCATATTTTACAATTAAAAACAATACGAAGAAACGAAGTTTTATTTTATATATATAATTAATATTAGGGGATGGTATGTAAAAAAAAGTATTAATTTAAAGTAATTTAAAACATAATTAATTGGGGGAAATCCTGAAAAAGATAAAATTTATTTTGGAACGAATATAACGATGATTGAAGATAGCTTCCAAAAATTCAAATAATTAATTTGACTTGATATGTTATTAATTAGTTCATGTATAAAAGTATTTACAAATTTTATTAGTCCTGTAAAATATTTTGTTTGATCTGTATATTTGTATTCTGAAGATCAGCAACCTAAATCCACAATGGTTCTTAACCTTATTTCTCATCTGGGCCCATCTGACAAATAGGAAATTTCTGGCAAGCGCAGTTCAAAATAAAGTATAATGATTTTTTATTAAATAAATAAAGATTGGCACTGAAATGTCCGTCGGTATCAATTGGACAGTGGAGCCAGTTTAGTTTATTCTCACTTCTGCATTTTTACAGGAAATTTGAAACTTTTTCGTGACTTTTAATTATTTTTCATGATGGTTATACACAAAACGTTTTGTGGTTCTAGGTTAATTAGGAGAGATTTTACAAATATACATAGAACGTCCGCTGGTGTCACTTTGACACCAATCTAATTTATCATTTTAAATAGCTGTCGTTCAATAAAAGATGGTTATCTAAGTAAATACTATTAATAAAACAAACTTTCGAAAGTACTATCTCACATTTATTTCACCTTAAATGCAGTGTTATTGGATTCACGGCGAAAATGAATCAATTATACTAAAATTGTTGTGTTTAAGTTTTTAGTTTCATAGAATTAGCTTATCTGCTCATAAAAAAATTTCATTCGATATTCGAACCTTGCGCAGAGCAACGACGATGGAACGATGGTTCCTAGAAAAGGCTTCAGCCCTGATGAAATTGCTAATTCGTTGTGATAGGTTTCTGAGAATAATTTAGATTCCGATGAAGAGAAAAGACTGAGTGAAAGTGACTGCAAAGAATCTGAAGAAAGTGCAGATGCAATTCATAATATTCCAGTAAACCCTGATGACCCTTTAAAAAGCAGCAGCTTATCCCTTTAAGACCCGAATCATTTTTATCTTTAAATATGAAATTATTCTGGTTATTATTACTATATTGACCCCAATGAGACTGGGAAAAATATTAAAAAAAATTCCCCCCGGAACGTAGACAGTACCCGCACGATCATGCAGGTTGGGCGTTATCTGTGAAAAAACAGGTCACCTATGAAATGTTACGAGATGTACATTTTTATCTCTAAGTTGATAGAAGGAACAATCTTTATACAATTAAAATTGTTGCAAATGAGGAAATTATTGATGCATAATTAACCAATTTATCGATTCATTATTTATGTACTGTAAAAAAATTTTGTTTTGTTTTCGATATATACAAAGAGCCATTGCATTTTTCACAAGATGTTTTCAAACTGCTTTCGTAGTTTTCAAATCTGCACTTGTGAGTCCTTGAAATGTCATGAACACATCGAAAATGACTATACATGTCAAGCCTTTTATCCTGGAATGGACAGGATAAAAGTCATGACATGCATAGTAGGTAGATTATAATGCTTCGATCTTTTTGCGAGTGGATTTAAAACACTCTGTTATCTTTGTAATCAGTTAAAATACATTTGTTAGTAGATGGAGAGGTTGATAACGCTTCAACAATCTCTAACTTAAATTTTAAAAGATCTCTATTTTGATTTTTAGAGGAATTTTATTAGACATTGCATCTTGTTTGTACAGAAACCAAGAATTTGCAACAGATAAATCAGTGTAATGAATGTGTTCAAGAGACTTTTGTGGTTAATAATGATCCAAAATTGTCTTTTCATTTTAAATATTCCCTTTTATTTTTTCATCGCTCTCATCTGAACTTGATTCTCCTTCCAGTATACGCGACTCTTATGTTTTGTTCGCAGCATTGTTATCATTCGAGAATTCACTAAGTTCTGATTTAAGTTCAATCTGATCTATTCATTAATAGCAAATTTTCTTCTATGAAAATTCTTCTCCTTTTTAGACACATGAAAAAGTTTTTGGTTAAAAGTTAGCACAGTATTCCATGAAAAATATTAAAATGTATCAGAAAATTTTATTATTTAAAAATTTATACATATTTAAACCACACTACCTAACTCTCACCGGAAACCCCACCCTCTTCTTTGGGGGGGGGAGCGATATGGATGCAGATATCTTTGGAGAGGATAAAAATGCCATACTCCTCAACAAATGTATGAAAAAGGAAATTAATTGCAAAAAAGAGAATGAGAAAGAAAAAAAAGAGAGAGACTTACCCATGGCGACCCCCAAGAAAATTTGGTATTAATTATATAACTATATTTAATTTTTATGTAGGCTTTCATCAAAATTATTGAAACAGAAAAGAAAATTCGCATGGTAAGTACTTACTTTTACAGCTGCAGTGACTCAAATAACTCCCATCTCACACGATCGTGCGGGTAACGAAATCCCGAGTCCTACAAGCAACATTAATAGAGTATAGTATAATATTTTTTCTATTTTACAATTATTTAAACATTTTCATACAAAAATCTGTATCGAAGCAATTAGAAATATATTGATAATTACCTTTTTACGACAAATAAAAAGAAAACGTGTTTTCATGTTGTTTGAAAACAAAGCTAAATTTGCCAGATAAAAGTAAAACATGGACTACAATCATCGTCTGTTGATAAAGAGTGACACTTTACATTTTCTGCAAACCTTCTCAGTCGTTTAATTCACTGTTTTCTTACATACGACTATTCCAGAAACAAAAAAGTATAAGAATACCTAATCCGCACGATCGTGCGGGTTGTGTCTTAAAGGGATATATATATATATATATATATATATATATATGTGTGTAGCCAAGAAAAGCACAGAATGGATACCGCATAATAGTAGTGTTCGTAGCTGAATTGCGACTCGAAATGTTTTGTGACAAAGCAAGAGTCCAACATGCTTCACGAAATATAATGTCAGTGTCAATTTTTTTATATAAAAAAGCTGTCGTAATAATCTTTGACCTCACGGACCAGTAAATTAATACTTTTAATCCCGCGGAGTACTAATAGGATTTTTTAAGTGTTAACTATATTTATAAAAAATTGTGATTTAAGGACACATAAAATGTACCTTTTTAATATTAATTGTAACTAAATTACGAAAACTTCCTTAATAAACCATAATAAAATAAACAAATAAACAAGAACTGTAAAAACAATTAAAAATGGTTTAAGTTTATCAAACTTATAGTGGATAGTTGGATAGAGTTTGTTGGATACAATGTTGTTACTACATTTATATTTCATGCCAAGATAGGTACCTTGTTTTGATGGCTGTGACAGATGAAAAGACATTTTCACATAAATAAGTTGAGGAGATTTGAATCAGAATTTTCCTCGTCTGTTCACTAAGAAAACTGTATTCACTTTTTATGGAAAGCCAAATTTGAGATTTTGATAAGGATAAATAAAATTTAAATTTGAGAGTTTCGTCGGATGATAGGTCGATGAGGTTTTCTTTTAGATACTTGTTTAATTATTATCCTGAATTTTTACTGCAAACGGATATATTATCCACATATTATCATGTCAGAGCGATTTATTTACTGTGGCGTTATTCTATGAAATGACGTTATTCTATGTAGAAGCGTTTTTACAATATTTTACATATTATTATGAATTTAATTATATTTTAATGCATCTTAAAACATAACTTAACGTGATGAGTAAGTATATTACACATTTTTTAGGGGACCAGCGAAATTTTCTCGCGGACCACCACTTTGGCGACCCCTGATATAAAGGGTCATACACAATATATGTGATAGATACTTTAATACTTTAATAATGTTAAAAAAACCTAAAAACTAGACACTACTGAGAGACCAGCAGACCTGCAATTATCTAATAAAAATAATTACTTTATATATTTTATATTGCTGTGTTGAAACGACGCCGGCGGACGTTTAAGGATAATCTAATCCCTGACGTTCTAGTGTTAAAACATTAAGTAAACATTTAAAACAACAACGTTATTTTCTGATTCTTTTCCTTTTTTATTTTTTGTTCACTAATAAAAACTATCGCCATTCTGGACAAGACATATTTACTTTTAAACACCATTATTATAAAAAATAATTGAAATATGCATGATGAAGTCACTGTTTGGGTTTACTTTAGACTGCGTGTGGAATTCAAGCCATCAACAATTCTTAAATTTTCTTTATTTTACTGTAATAGTAAGCATGTTAAACAATACCCTACACTAAAAAGTTAACAAAACATTAATGCAATTATGGGCACTGCATGTCATCCACTAACTCAGAGCCCCACAACCTTTTTATCACCGTGAACTTGATAATATTTGAACATTTTACCGCGTTTCCCCGAGGGGGAGGATGTGGATTGTTTGTATTTTAGATATTGAAATATGCACAGAATAAATACACAGTTACATCAAAAATGAATACGATATATTTTAACATGAAATATTAAGTGATTTTCTTGAAAAGTTGCACAAACCTGAGAGAAATACACCACAATAAATGAAATAGAAATCATTTAATGTTCCTTGGGTGACTCAGTACCAATTGATCCATGGACAGGTACCGATCCACGGCTTACGGGATGGGGATCAGTGCACTAATTGATATTGATGCAGTATATAGAGGACAGTCGCGGGCGCACAAAAGTAGCTTCGCAGATACAGGGTAAAGAACCCCCACGCTAATTTTCAATAAAATTTTTGTTTGGAACCAGTCCAGAGTATTAGACTGAAAATATTTTATTTGAGCTTTGTAAATATGTAAATATATTTTGACAACGCTTAAAGAAGATCTCATATGCTCAAACAGCATACTCTCCGTATGCTGTTTGCACTGCAGCGCTACTCTCTTTGAAGGGAAATTCAGTTTTACAGGCGAAGTTATCAGAAGGAATTTGCAACTTATGGCAATCCCAGAAGATCTCACCAGGACATCAAGATTAGTGATAAATTTCGAAAAATATGATATCACCAAGGAACCATTAAGATGTCTCTGGGATCGAATCATCTGGAAATTTCCATGAGACTATATTTAGAACAAATAAGTCAGTTCACACACACACAAAATAGAGTTCCGTGTGTCTATGTTGGCAGAAATTTTCTGAGTTCCTGCAAGTAGAACTGTTTGAAAGCCTTTTCTATAATGTTATAAAGCTTGTTAATAAAGAGTGCAATTTCGTAAATATTCTTTTATAATATTTCTTTGTGTATATACTTGGATTTCTCTTAGTGTAGCTGTCTGCTTAGTTCATTAATAAACCTATTAATATTCAAGTAATACGAGTGGCCGGTTGCTTTTCCCCATGGAAACTTATAACAATATGTTTAAGAATTCTGTGTAATTAATGCTTAAAATAGTGTAAATATTTTACACAGATCTGGGGGTTTAATACATTAATATTACTTTAAGTTCTATTTATTTTATGATGGTTGCCAAAAAATATGCGATACAGCCAATTTGGGATTATTTTTGCTACCACTTTTGTGGGTTGGTGACAATTTTTTGTAACTTGGCTATCATATGTATGCTTATGGAAATTACTAGAGAAATGTATTAGTATCATGATCTATGGCGTAAATGGACCTTTCGAGAAAGATCCTTTCAGCCCATAAATGGGAGTCACTCGCTGAAACTGAGTAAGTATTGTTTTGATCGTTGAACAGGCAACTAGCGTCTATTTGCTGTGATTGAGTGAGTGCTTGCGAATAATCTTCATTATTACATATTTGTTTATTTAAATAATGACAGTTTTGTTTCAGTGCTATAGAAGGTGTGAAGTCCTTCTGGGATTTATTATGCAAATTGTGCTACTGTATTCTGTATTTCCAAGGATTGGTATTCCTCTATAAATATTCATCATTCTGAAATAGTTATTTTGCTCTTTGAGACAAATAGTATAAAATCCTCGCATCTCAATCTACGTAGGAATATAATAAGAGAAAACTATTTTCGTAGTAGAACATTCAAAGAGAGAAAGAGAAAAAAGAAGAAAAAAATGCTGCCACATTTTCATCTTTCGCACAAAGTTATATTCATGACTAAGGATGTTCCTGAAGAAAATAGTTAATAATATGTAAGGAAACAAATGATGGTTATTTCTCATCATAAAGAACAAGTTAATTAAATATTAAGCTACCTATATTTATTAGGAAATCTTCGTTCAGTTTATAAGAAAAACTAATCAACTGAAAGAAAAAATTGAGTAACCTTCACATCAATGTGTGCTTTTCAACATTCAAAAAATAAATTAAAGATAGATCCAGGGAAAGACAAATCATAACAAAAATGCAAGCCAGCGTCAATTGTGCAATTCCATCTTAGGTATAAAAAAAAAGTAAGTCTAACAGTAATTAACAGAGCTCTCACTGTTAGTTTTTAAGGCTGCTAAGAGAATAAGGATATTGGTTCCAACAGAGAGTCTAAATAAAATCAAAAGAAGACAAATTCTGAGTAGTATTGTAACAAAGCAGGACCATTTTTTAACACATCGTAGCAGAATATGTAAATCTTCTTCGGTGAGTTACAAGAATATAATCTCTTTTGGAAGCTTCATCAGTGGTGAAGGATTTGGGATAAAAGAAAGAAATGGAAATAAATCTCAACCTTCCCCCTCCCCTTTCTTTTCTGACTCTTGGAATAATATGAGTTTTAAAAAACATCGTAGAATTTAAATAATCGGAAATTGGCTTATTTTACATAGGTGTTTGTGTGAACATTTAGAGAATATTTTTAACTTGAAACGTCTTTTAAAAGTGAAATATATCGTATTTACTCTAATCTAAGTTGCACTTTATGAAGTTGAAACTTCTTTAGGCACGAGAGTGAATAATAAATTGGCCCATTTTTGCATTAAGATGAAAATGCGAACGGAAGTAGTGATTTCTCTCCCCCATCTACCGGAATTGTCGCGATGGTGAGGAAATAGCCAGCGATACGAAAACAGAGCGGGGGACACCACGTGACTTGCATCATATCCGTTAAAATGTTGGACAATTCCCAAGGGAGAATTTCATCAGAGGTAAGAAGTGGGGCCTCTTGCTGCTTCGGACGAAAGGCGATTAGGTATTGGATGTATTGTGGGTACCCTTGCTACTCATAACAAATTCGTGTGGCGTATATTCTTAGCTGTTTTTATATGATAAACGTGCTGTTTTCAACGAATATGCGCACCCAAAATATTGCTATTATATGGCTCTTCCCATTATGGGAATGTCTGGGGCATTGTGTATATGTTACTAACGTTTGCTCCTGAATCACTACGGATAGCGTCTTGCAAACAAACACTGTGACTTCCATTAGTTACGCATTAAGTTTATATTATTAATTTTTATGGGATGCAACGTAGATCTACCTTCTCGTGGTGCATCCTGGTAACGCCTTGCGGCTAAGTGATCTACAATTTTGGCTAGTTCCTATAATGCCTTCTAGAGAAGCTTTGCGCATTTTGCAGTGGAACGTGAGTGGCTTATCCCAACCCAAGAGAGCGGATCTTGTGCAATCGCTTAACACTCATGATATTGATGTCTTTACTATTATGGAGGCAAACCTCACCAATGTTACACGACTGTCTCCTGAAACATCTACATAAAATTCATGTTGCACAGGCCCCTAACTGCACACTTTGCGATTTTCGGGAGGAAATGGATGTTGACCACATACGACGCTGCCAATGTCTAAAAAAGGGCTCCACTTTGTGGAGCTTTATAGGCAAGCTAGGAACTTATTGGATTAATAGACTTTCTCACCATTTGTATTTATTTTTTTGCCTTACTTTGTTTATTTTGTCTGTTTTTGTTTTTGTTCCTACCCGCTTGTTGTGTGGTGGTCTTCTGTAACCCTGGCCATTGGAAATTAAAATATATATATATATATATATTATTACTTTTCATTTCCATTGAATTATAATTAATTCTTGTCAGAATGCCTGGAACAAATGCAAAAAGAGGAAAAGAGTTTCGTGGAAAAAAAATGGAATACTAGCAGTAAGTCCAGTTGAAAATATATATATCACCAGATAGGCCTATCGCAGCTGTTATCAACTTCATCCATAAAGTTTTAGTGCTGTACCCACCAGAAACTGCTGCAAATCATTGGATTCTATGATGATTAAAAGCGGATTATCTTAACTGGAGACTTTACTTTAATTTTGCTTTAAAAAAAGCAAATCCACTCATTGAATTCTTGAAACGGACACTGAATTTAACAATGGATACTGATTCTAAATAACAAGATACGGAAACACGCACACACACACACACGATTGATGCAGTTTTCTCACGTTTTCTTGATTGACTGCAATTGAGGATTTTTATATCCGACCTCAGTGACCACACACCTATTGTGTCTTCCTTGGAAAATAACGATGAAGAAAATTGAAAAAAAAATATTTTCATACAATAAATGAAGTTTCAATTTTATTTGATTAAAGTAAGTTCCCTCAGCAGTGTAAAATTATTAGATCTATTCCTGCATTTACGGCCAAAGAAGTTTCACTTCTATCGCATGGCTTTCCACTTTTTTTTCCATTGTTAATGCTACTGAAAATCAGGCGCAACTTAGAATCGAAGGGGGAAAATCAATGAATGGGGTAAAAAAAAAGCAATTCTAGGTTCATGTATGAATTTAAAACTTCATAATACTGGTAAAATAAAAAAATGTTCACTTTATACTGGTTCTCATTATTATTATTATTATTATTTTTTTAATTTCGTAAAATTTGAGAGAGATATCTTGATTAAACTTTTTTCTTTTTTTTTTTTCATTTTTCACAAAAACTTAATGGGGTGCGGCTTAGTTTCGAATAAATATGGTATGTTGTTAATAAATTCTTTTTATTACCTCTTTTACAAAAATTTCATTATCTTTTCGGAAGCGCATACATCTCAGTTTTTGGTTGGGAGTAAAATTGAAGTTAGGAAAAGGGTTAAATAATTGAAATTTTATGAATAATGCTGATATTTTGTTCAATTCCAAGTGTAATGACGATATTCATTTTTCCTGTACAAAAGTAATTTTTGGAAGTTTTCCAAATCTTACAATGTTTTGACCTTTTTTTATCAATTTATAATGCCATGCTATTCAATTATGGTGTTCTTAATTTCAATATTTTTATTTTGTAAGAGAGATTTACGTTCTGTCTATTCACATTTCTCATAACAGGAGTAATTTTAAAATTCCTCACACAATTAATCATAAAAATAATTATGTTATTGCTTATCTCCTTGTCTAGCTTCTGCTAGACGAGATATATGAATTTAATCACCCTCAAAAAGTCATATACAAGCATAGGAAGACTTAGTAATCGTCGTAGGACAAATCCAGGCATCTAAGAATATGAGTCAGGAAAGCCTGCTCGATGTTACATTTTGGACAAATCGGATGGGTTTTATGGCCACCCAAGAAAGCAAGGCTTCTTAAATGTCCACTAAGAAATCTGGAAACTGCTGTCTGGGTGCATCTGTCGCAATTCCTAGCAAGGGATCCTCCAGAGGAACCAGCTCAATACCGAGTATGAACTGGGTGTGAAAACGAGCCAAGTGTTTTTTTTTTTTTTTTTTAGCCATATGTTTTCTTCAGAATACAGCTCAAGATAAGTCAGGCTTTTAGATGTAGCCAGAGACTCTCTGACACCCCTTTTCGCCAATGCATCCGCCTCCTCATTAACCCATATATCTACAAAGGAGGAGATCCACTGAAAGTGCACATCACAAGATGATGAGACTTGTTTTAATTTTTTTAAGAATATAAGTTCCAGTTTTATCACCAACGCTACTCCAATTTGACAAATGTTGAATGGCACTTCGACTATCAGAAAGAATCCAGATGGACATTGGGTCTAAGGAAGAAGGAATATAACTTAGTCCCTCATCGATAACGATGAGTCCAATTTTAAAAACTGAACTAAAATCAGGTTTCTTTTATATAAAAATAGATATAATATACTTTATTAAACCGCGATCACTCGCGTGGGGTGTTCTGTACACCCCAGCAACAAGAAAATCCTCCCAGGATTCTAAAAAAAATGCGCAGAACCACGATTTTTTCTGTAGCGGCCCATATTAGGTCAATGAACCTTCAGACCTGATGCAATCCCTCTTTCTCGAATGATTGGAATGTAATGACCTTTAAAATTTATATGGGGGGCAGAGAACTCTCGCGAGAAGTTGAGCATTTGTATACAGTCTGCTCTGAATGTTTGGAAAATGATTAAAATATTATTTTTCTACTTTCTATTATCATTATCTCGTTAATTATAAAGTATATTTATTACTGGTATATACGTTTTATACTGGTTTATGAAAAAATATAAAATTATGTGTTTTAAAATGAAAATTTTGTATGTTTAGTTTAAATTAATGTGTTAGTCTCATTTGTATGCAATAAATTTAATAATTTTATTTGTATAATACAAAAAACATCTTGTACTTTATAAAGAGAAATCATAATTACTTAATTTTATTTTCATAATTAAATACACGTGTTAAATGTTTGGGGTGTTCTCTACACCCCGCGAGTAACGACGGTAGAAAAAACAGGCGTGAGTGACCACGGGTCAAGTAATTTACTAGTTAATATTACTGACCACATTTGAAAGGATAGATCAAGGCTGGCCAACCTTCGACCTATGAGATTATTTACAAAATACGACTATTTTGGGCAATATACTTTGTCTTTAGTATAGTGTTTTGTAACAAATAAATCCCATAATTGTTTCTATTTTATCTCTCTCGCTCTCTCCCTCCCCTTTGCTTTTCTTTATTATATACTAAAAAGTGAGTAAGATTGGATTGCATAGATACCTAGAAGAACCACGCTTTTTTCCTGAAACGCTTTTTTCAAATTACACCTGTGAATCGTGGTTTTTGTCCTTATCGGTCGAAAACTTGCAATATGAATTATGATATGCAAATACATGCATATAGATTGACTTCCAAAAACTAAGAAACATTTGAGAAAAGTGAATATCTTTTTATTTATATAAATTAAAAAATTCGATCGTTACATTATAATTATATGATCTATGTTCGCATACATGAAAAATAAAGTAGACAATACTAATAGTCAGTGTTGCACACAAGGGAGGGGTCCTGGGGGTCCGGACCCCCAAAAGCCCTTGATTTTTTCCGATTGATTATAATTCTAAGTATATAATATGTAAAATTTAACTAAGTAAATTTAATTAAATATTTGTTATTAATGATTAATTTTATTAATTTATGCTAATTATTTTTTCAATAATTAGTTTTTTACTGTGTTTTGTTCCTGAAAATTGACAAAATCAAAAATAGCATGATACAAGAATGGTGAACTTTCAAATTTCACCGGAATACTCCCAAAGATTTTCTCTCCTGCACCACTTGAACACTTGCAGTTTAATTACGGCCACCCTGCATATTTTTATAAGTGGGCCACGGAATGATATTTATTTTTTTTTTCAGATGGGGCCCACAAGGTCATTTTGGTTGACCACCCCTGGAATAGATGCATATTGCAAACCGGAAAATTCTTAAAAAGTTGATAGTTAATTATTATTGTAGATCTTATGTAGATTTAACTTAGGAGGCCATGGATTAGACATCAATTAATGCATAGTTTTACTAAGCTCAATTATTCTTCCTATATTCTTAATATCTTTTGTTAATTTATTAAATATTTTTGTATACCTTAGATAGAAGTTTATTTTCATTTACCTTACCGAGATGAAAGTCTATGCAATTTTACACTTAAATTAAAATAGTTTTATTTTAATTGACTCTGCTTTCTTATGAATCTTTATTTTCAAGGTATGGGAAGTAAAAAGTACATGAGTTAAAGTATACGATAAAAATAAATGATGAAAAACATGTGCTAAAAGTAATTGCTTTCATTTGTTTAATTCGCGTATGCATATATTTAAATTCCTTCTTAGGTAAATTAAAATTTAATTATGAAAAAAATTCAAGATCGATTTTAATTTCAAAATGCTATTAAAAATATTCAGCTTTTCAATTATCATCTTCAATTCTTAGCTTACTTTTATCATTTTAAATCAAAATAAAGGTTTAATTCATAATCCTAAAATATTTTAATTTATTTTATTTCCTATTTTACATCTCCAGTAAACTAAAGGGCAATTGCTAATTGAATAAAGAAACAAGGCTTTTAAGAACGCAGATAATGTGAATTATAGGGGAAATTAATTTAAATATGGAAAGCTAAATGTAATATTTTATTTTCTCATTATGTTTATTTGGATGATTCAATTAAATAGGGAATTATAAAAGGAAATAATTAAATAAATGATAAGTTTTAGAAGGAAAACTAATAACCTGACTATTACGGAGCTTTAATTTTTATGTGGATGGAAACTACCCTTTTAATATTTAATTGCAATAATAGTCGTGTTAAAAAAGAAATAATACGAATTTACTCTAAAATTTAAGTTTTAATGCTATTATGGAAAAAAAATACCTCATTTGTATGTTGACTATGAATGATCTATAAGAATAAAAATTCAAAAGTGACATCAGTCATATTTTAGTGCTTTTTTTAAGCTATCTATTCTACATTTTTTCTTTCTGGAAAAATTTTAATGTCAGGGAATCTTTTAAAAAATTCTATGTGGTTCTCCATATTTTTTAAACACTCCTTACTTTTTCCTCTACTGTAATTTCTAATTTTATATTTTTTAACATAAAATACTCCATCTTTAAATGTCTTGCAAGTATGAATTTTACATGGGCGTGCTGATATAATTTAACTCAATATTCACTAGTTCTTAAGTTATCCGAATGCATTAAAATAACCAAATTTGGTCAAAACATATATTTTTGAAGTTATACTTCTTTTGGAGGGTTAGAGAAATAGGATGAGGGAAAATTTTTACAATGCGCGCACACCCCGTCACGGATGCGAAAATCCTTTGTCTAGAAATATGCAGAACGGGACAGATCATTCCCGCCGTCAAAATCCTTAAAGAAAAATTTTCCCTTCACTTCCCTAAAGAAGTGGGAATCCGGGATTGAACCGGGGACCTCTCAGTCTGCAGTCGAATGCTCTACCACTGAGCTATACCCCCGGGTCAGCAAACCTTTGCTTTGGGTTCCGTAGAAATGCATACGAAAATGCTTTGTCTAAAAATATGCAGAACGGGACAGATCATTCCCGCCTTCGACCCCCTCCCCATATTACTGGTCCTATTGTCCCTGTGCGGGGGTGTTTAAATTTATTTCAATCGTGATTATTTCATGTTTGGCTGGGCCGATTGACTGAAGGTTAGTATCGTTCAACTCTGCTCGTAACCGCCTTTCGTACTTGGTCCAGCTTGCCTGCTAAAGATTTTTAGAAACATTTTAATCTTGTTACGCGAAAGAATTATAACATTTATGTGCGTACATAAGAACACACACACACTTTTTTTTTTGTTTTTTATTATTGAATAGAGCTATCTTTTTTGACATTACACAACATACTTTGTTTTATTTTTACGTAACCTAGTGGCCAAGTTAAAATCAATTTTAAAAAATTAGAAAAACTGGAAAACGGTCTTTAATTTACCAGAAGTAGGCATTAAAGTTCTTCAAATTTTGTCATTGTGTTAATCTGATAGTTCAAAAGACTACAAATCTATTTTTGTGAAACTTTTTGAGTCTGTTATTCATCTCATTTTCCAGGGAATGTACTAAAATATTTTTATTTTTATTTTATGAATATTTTTTGAGTAATGACCTGTTTTTTACACAAAAGTCTCATATAAAATAAGTCTCATACTCTCTCTTAAAATACTTTTTCAATAAGCTTTAAAACTTTAATGAAACATTAAAATTTAGTACATTTTCTAGATAAAGGCATCTGATTTGTTTTAGTAATTTTTTTTTTTACTTATATAAGTTTATTACTTTTTCTCTAATTTTTTTTTTTTTTTGAATTTTTTTGAAATTATTGTTAAATGATCACTCATAATTGGGATTTCTGTAAAATTTAGATGATTTCTTTATGTATTGCACACACACACACATTCTATTTTATCTTCTATTTTAAAACATCATTTAGCCCGGAATTTTTGCATAAGACGTTTAGTCTACATTTCTTCATGGTTTACATTTTTACATGTAAATTTTTATCCTAATTTTTCTATAGAATTTTTTTGTCTTACTATCCCTCTCTATGAGAGAAAAATTCTTGTTCTCTCTTCATTTTCATTTTTCTTTATAGTCTGGTTTATCATTCACGTATGCTAGAAATAGGCTTAACTTTTCAACGTGGCTCTGTTTTTTTTCTATTATTATGTGAAAAATGTCTGCTGTGCGGGGAAGATTGGTACCATAAAGCGGCTTTAACCCTAAATCGCTGTGACCTAATGCAGCGATAAATTTATAAATTATAATAAGTCTCCATTTCAGTTCAAAGACTATTTTTGTATCTTCATTTGTTATATCTCTTGAACTCCAATTGTTTTTTTCTTTGACCTTGTGTCTTATGCAAATTTTTCATGGTATCCTGTTTTATTTCATTATACTATATATATGGACTGCAAGACGCCTTATGTTCAAGAGGACGTTGGTGGGAGTAATTTAATATATATATATATAGAGAGAGAGAGAGATAGTTAAATATTAGAATTTATTGATATTGATTCCTCAAAAGGCATTTATAATGTTGAAGTGTGATATTTCTTTAAAAAAAAGTACTCCGAACGTGTTTGGATACCTTAACAGAAATGAATCCGAATCATTACTTGCTTTTCCTTCTTTAGATAATTCTTGAAGCATATGTGTATTCAGTTTTATAAATTTTTAAATTTTTTTTCCAAAAATTCAACGAATATTTTTTTCACAGAATAAAATAAATTAACATCTCAGTAGTTTAATAGTGGAATAGAAGCTCATTGCATGAATAAGAAAAACATTTGCAAGAGTGGGTTACGTCGTAAACTTTGTGAACGAAGCACAGTACCGTATAAAATTAACGAAATAGCTGAGATTTAATCTTAAAGGCAGAAAAGAGCCATTTTATCGTGGAAGGGAATGTATAGAGCAGGAGTGAGTAGAATCTGAAGAGAGAATAGCCAAATTGTCGGTGAAACAAGATAACAAAGGTGTCAGAGTGCCTCATAAATGTATATGCGTGCGCATTCATCTGGGACGTGAAGAGACGAGCCACCTTTTCTGGTAATGGTCACGATTGAGACTATCACCCTCAGGTTAATATTTTTTCATATTATTATGCGGTTTACAAGTGCAATTAGAATATCTCCATATATATACATAGACACTCTTAATATGTTTTGTAAAATGTTCGATAAGAGTTTCATTAATAAAAAATTTTACGCTTAAGACATTTATATATTGTACGATTATTAATTAAATCATCAAGTCATGCTCTAGGTTTTTCAAATGTGTGAGGGTATTATACCATTATTTAATCTATAAAAAATATAGTTTAATTTCTCCGAAAAAATATTTTATACGAGGTTTTTACTACACCAAAAAGTTTAATAACATTCTCTAAGTGTTTAATTATATTTAAGATGTATGAAGTAGGTTTCTCAAGAAAATAAGGTTCTTGTTTCATTTTTTTTAAATATTTAATAATATACATTAATTGTTTTGATTGAATTTTTTATAATGAAAATTTTCTTGTATATTAAAATATTTAACAATAATATTACGTATGCATATATCCATAATGAATATTCCATTAAATTTTGAGTTAATGCCATTCAAAAATGTTTGATCTCAGCTCTCTTGAGAGTTGTATGTAGTCACAGGAATCTGAATTTCATTGGTGACTGTTTTCAGAAGACTTCATGAGGGAAATCTGCTTACAAGAAGATCAGTTGTTTGAGTCCAGCTACGTATTGCGAAACGGAGAACCCATTTAAAATGGTGCTTAGAGATTGGAGCATGAATCAATAGGCGA
>BMAV01001245.1:0-62701 GCA_019973955.1 Trichonephila inaurata madagascariensis | reverse complement strand
GTTTTAGTTTTTGTCCCCCCCAGTTAATGCTTGACACGTCGAAAATTTAGCTGTCTGACGTTTTCCCGGAAAATTGAATCCCCGCGTCGCGCACGAAAACCGATTTCCCCGCAATCAAAATAAATCAAATTTATCCCCCCTGGAATTCCGGGTAAATATTTTTATATCAGAGCACCAGTACACTGGGGCATTTTTTTCCATGAGTGGAATGTTTTGGGGCAGGAGAGCAGATCAAGAATCAGCGAGGGGAAGGGGGTAGGGATGGGGAGGGCGGTTATGCGTCATTGATGGGGAAGCACGGTGCGTTCTTCTCCCGGGGACGCTGTCCAGTGGCGGAAAGGGGGTTACTTTCATTCTGAAGGGAAAGAGAAACCCATTGTCGTGGCCAGGAGGGAACAGCTTTTGACAAAGCGTGGGACGTCATTGTTTTTTTCGTTTCGGGGGGGAAACGTTTTTCTCTTTTTGGTTTTGCTGGGAAAAAAGGTAACGAGTGAGATGTTTCCCTCTTGCTTTCGGTTTTCGTTCACCGAAGCGTTGTTAAGAGATTTTTTTTTCGGCTTTTTTCCCACCGAAGCGTTGTTAAGATGATTCTTTTTGCTTTGGCTCTTTCCACCGAAGGGGTTGAAGATGATTCTCTTGCTTTCGGTCTTCTGCTTCACCGAAGCGTTTTTAAAATTTGTAATGATTCCAAAATGCCCGGTTTGGGGATTGGGGGGGGGGCCCCTTTGGTTTCTAAGGCTTTTTGGTTGATGGATTCGGATGAGAGTTAATTTGACTGTGGAACGTTGAAGAGAGGGACCCTGATTCTTTCGTTAAGGGGTTGGATTTTAGAGTCTCATGGAGGTAGACAGGGCAATATATTTTGGGGTTAGTTCATGTTTTGTTTCCCAAAGGGCCCTGTTTTAGATTTGAATTTTTTGGATTGACATGGGCCCCCCCGATTTGGAAAATTTGTGGGGTGGGTTTGGGAAATGTTTTGGGAAAAATCGCTTTACTACGCGGGGATAAAGTTAAATTTTTTTGTTGAGGGGGGGGAGGCATGGCCCAGAGTTTTTTTTTGAATTTGCGGGGGTAAATGGGGGGTGAGTTGGGAAGGGGGTTTTTTTTAAGGGCCCAAAAGAGCCAATTTTGGCTATGCTCCCCAAAACTTTTTGTTATAAGAAATTTAAAATTTTTTTATAAAATATTTAAATAAAAAAAAATAATACATTTTAAAAAAAAAATTTAAAAAATTCCCAATCATATTAAAACCGTTTTCAAATAAATAAAGAAAATTTGGGGGGGAATTTTCCCCACCAAGTCGGGACCATATATTAAAAAAAAAAAATTTGGAAAAAATAAAAAAGGGAAACCCATGTTATTTTAAAAAACAAAGTCAGGCAATACATTTTAAAAAAAAAAATTTAGCTTTTACTTGTCCAAATCGGGTTTGGTGTTAACGCGGGGTAAAATTTTGTGTGAGGTTTTTTTTAAAAACTTTTTTTTGACATCTTGAATTTTTCCAAAGGATCTTTTTTAAAGGTTTTTCCTCCACGTCATATACAAGCATGTCTTCTAAATTAGTAGTATTTTCTTGGGGGGTGCTGGCTTTCGGGGTTTATGTGGAGTCTTTTTTTTATTTCTATTTTTTTGGTTTTGTTTTTTTGGGCGTTTTTTTCCCTATTTCTTGAATTTCGTTGGGATTTTAAAATGCCCCTTTTTTGGATGTAGTGGAAAGACTTGTTTATGGAAACTGATGATTGAACATCAGTTGAAAAGGCAAATTTATTAGAATTTTGAAAGAACGGGGGGTATTTCGGTTGATAAGGGATGAAGTGGAATTTATTTAGGCTATTGTTGGGGAAGTGGTAGTATTTAAGGGGTATTGGGAAACCAAAGACTCGCTTTGGGGGTTGTTGGTAGTTTTTTAGGGGAAATGGGGAAAGGGAAAAGGGCTTGAGCGGGAAGGTTTGACGTAGAAACTGGGAAAATTTTAATTTGAGGGTATTTGGGATAGTATTTGCAGAAGATACGGGTTTCAAAACATACAAAAAAGGTGGGCAAAATTTATGTTTGAAAATTTTTATTTGGACGTTTGTGTACATGTGTGTGTGGTTATTGCTGTAGGTTTTGCCTTGAGCAATTTTTGTTTGGGATATTTTGAGGTACTATTAATTTGCGTTTTTGGGGAAAAAAATTTTTTTGGGCAAACCCTTTTGGGCAAAATTTTTTGAATCTGATGAAGGGGATTTGAGAAATTGATACTTTTGGGGCTCTAGAGTACAATCCTTGGAAGGATGTCCAACGGTTGCAAAATCTAGAGCATGTTAATTAACGGGCGGAAGTTTGGGGAAGAACCTCTGGGCCCCCAAAAAACAGCGCAGGGGGGGGTTCGGAAATAAAAAAAACGGTTTTTTAAATTCAGATATCCAGTTTTTTATTGCGTTTGGTAGTTTTGGGCTTTTAAAAATGTTAAAATTAAATGTTTTTGTGGGAATAATTGTAGAGTCTTTTTTTTTTTGGATTCTCTGACTTGAGTAACACCCTGTAAGGGGCCTTAAAGGGTTTTTTAATTCAGGGGGTGCCTACCCAAGTCAGGTTCGGGAAATAAACACCTCGGAAAGAGTTTAAAAAATTTTGGGGTTACATTTAAGGGGGGGTTTAAAAAGGGTTTTTACGGGAAAAAAATTTTGGGAACAGGGAACTTTAAATTTTGGGTGCCCCGGGGCGAACCGTTTAAATTTTTTTCCGGCACCCCCCACCGATTGGGGGCTTTATGGATAGAAAATTTGGCAAATTTTTTTGACTTTTATTTTAGGTAAAAAAATTTTTCGGGTTTATTTGTGAAACTGTATCAATGTTAAAAAGGGTAAATACGGGGGCCTTTTTCCCCGGGCAAAAGGCAGCATTGGACCCCAAACAACGCGTATACCCTTCATCCTGGCGTGCCTCCACCCACCACGGGAACCAAAAAGGGGGAGGCGGTGTCCCCGGTCAACTGGCCAAAAACCAGGCACGGCCCCTTTACCTGGGTCCCCCCAGAAGATAGTGATCAGCCCAGGGTGGGGGACCCAACGGGAAAAACCCGGGCACCCCATCTGCAGCACAAACCCCCTACGGGGAAAGCTTCGGGGAACCGAAGAGGGTCCCACCAGCCAAATTAAAGGGGGGGCCACTCCTGCCACCCGTCAAAGGAAGAAGCGGGGGCCAAAAGGGGGAACGCAGAAATCCCCGGGCCAACAACCTCCCCCAAATACGGGAGAAGGGGAAGGCAAAGGAAAAAAAAAAACCCCCCTTTTCCCCCCCCTTTGGGGGACGCCGCACAGGCAAACATGGGGTTAAAAAAAACAAGGGTGTTACCAAAAACAAATAAAGCAACATAATAAAAAAAATTTAAAAAATATACAAAAAAGGAACTAAACTAACACAATAAAAAAATGAAAAAACCATAATATGTTGTATTAAAAAGATTTTTTTCAATAGAAAAAAAAAATTTTTGGGGCCATAGTTCTTTTTTTGGGTCTGGGGGCAGGGGGGAAAAAAAGGGGAAAAAAAGGGAAAATTTTTTGAATGGCAAGAAGAAAGGGCCAAAAATAGAGAAAGATCACTGGGGTCCCCTTTGGGTTTCCCGTGAACCCCCCATGTTTACCAAAGACAGAAAAAACCCCAGGGGGGAGGAAAAGATCCGGGGCCCCTGGGAAAAGGTTACTCACCAAAAAGAAGGTGAGCATCCTGGGGGGCTTGAATTTGCAGGTGATTTTACTGAGGTGGTTCTTAAAATTTTTTTTTGCTATCTGGGAAAAAAACCCCAAATAGTCGACTTTTTTAGTCCATGGTATTTAGTCCTGAATAACTTGGGGTTTTTAAAGACTTTTTTATATTTTCCTTTTTTTTGGAAGATGATGGCTTGGTTTTTTTGGTTACGTTGATTTTTATCCCCCTTTGGAAAAAGCCAGATCTGGAGTTTTTGAGGTAGGTTTGGGAGATAGATTGACTATTTTCAGGGCTGCGGGTTTGTAAAAATGATGGCTGCATCGTCTGCGAAAAAACCCTTTACGTCTGGGGTTTTTGGGGAAATCGGGGGGTGAAAAATACTGTATGGGAGAGGAGATAGTATTGACCTTGCGGACACCCTTTTGTTTCCCGGCCCGTGGGCAGTTTTTGGAAAGGGTGGTTTGGGTTTTTAATTTGGGAACGGTTTTAAAGGGGGTAGCTATGTATTAACCCCGATAGGTAGGGGGGGGAATTTTTTAAGATTTATCTTTTTGAAGATGAGTCCTCGTCCACCCCTGGAACTTTTGACGTCGGGGAATTAAAATTGGGGGTCTGTCTATTTTCGAATCCTCTAATAATTAGGTTTGGAGACGGTAGAATTTGGGGGTGGGTAGTAGCTGTTGTTTCCCCTGAAGCCTTTTTTCTGTAAAGGTCTGGCAGGACCCTTGGCTGTGGGGTTTTTTGGTCTGCTAAGAATGTTTTTTTCAAATTTTTTTTCCCATTTTTTTTAGGGGGAGGTTTAAATTTGGGGCGGAATTGATGGGCAGCTTTTCCCCCTTCCCTTTGGGGGAGGGGGGGGCTTCCAGGCATCGGAAGGGGAGGCAAAATTTTGGGGCATCTTTTTGGGAATTTTTTTAGTTATGAAGGTGATCGTTTTTAATTGGGAGAGACCCAACGCAATATTTTGATGAGATCCGCACCCGGGGGGCTTTTCTTTTTTTCAAGGTTGAATATGATGTCAAAAATTTTCCGGGGGAGGTGGAGTTTTTAAAAAGGGGCGTTGCTCCGGGACCTCCCCTCCTGTCTTTCCACCACCCTCTCAAAGTGATCGTCATCATATGGTTCTGGGTTTTCGAAAAGACCCCTTCCATGGTGTCCGCAAATAAGTTTGGCTTTTTTCCCGGGAATCCAAAAACCCGGCCTCTGTCCCCAAAACTGGGGGTAGAATTTTTTTTTTTTTTCCTGATGTTTTGAGCAGCGATTTGGGTCCCATTTTTCGTCGTCGGGGGCGTCATCCCAGACTTTTTCGTTTAAAAGCTTTTTAGTTCCCCCGGGGTTTGGTTTTGAAGGGCATTTACTTCCCCAAAATTTGGGGGGTAGCCGGTGTTCTGCCCCAAAAATTTCCGGGGTCTATTTTTTTTAGTAATTTTTTTTCTAATTTGGGGGGATGAAAATAACATTTTCTCGTGATTGGTTTTTAAATTTTCTGCTTTTTATTTTTTTGGCCGGGGGTGGATACTATTTTGGGGAAATAGGTTTTTCCCCAAATAAGGATTTAATTGGGGGTAGGGGGGCCCCAGGGGGGTCTTGGGAAAAGGGGGTTTCCCGTTGGTGAACGTGATACAATTTTTTTGGGTGTTTTGGGTTTGGGGGGCCGGAAATAGGGGCCATGAACTGTACTGGGTTATGATCACTGGAAAACTCAACATGAGTTTGGACGAGGATTTATCTAAAGGGCCCCAAGGGGCAAAGTCAATTTTGGAGGGTTTTGCCCTGGGGGGATTTGGGGTTTGGGGGAAAGGGGGTATACCGCCCTTTAAATAAATTTGTTTACAAAATTTTTCCGCGCGGGTTTGTTGGGTTTTGGTTCCCCCGATGAGGGGCAGTGGGTTTTTTAAGGATCCTTTTTAGGGGGCCCCAATATGGCTTGTTTTTCAATGGTGGGGGGGGCGGGGTATCGATGCTTTTGGTGGGGTATTGAGTTCTTTATGAGTAACGCTGTACCTCCTCCCTCCCAAGGTGGGAAAAGGGCGCCTGGGGGGTGGGAGTTCGGGATATTGAGGCTATTGTAGGGCCTGTGGAAGGTTCTTGGGGGTTCCCACGATGTAGGGGTCATGTCTAGGCCCTATTCCCCCAGCTCGGCGATCTTCCCCCCTAATACCGTCAGCATTCCAAGTGACGAAGATCTTGAGGGGTCTATTTTCGGGGGGGTTTAAAAAGTTTGGGAAGGGGGGGGAAAAACCCGGGCCCGGCCCGGGGCTTTTTGGGGGGTTGGGGAAACCGGGTACGGCATGAACCCCCGGGGGTTGGGGCCCTTTGGGGAGGGGGAAAACGGGCAAAGGAAAAGGGCGGGGACCGCCCGGGCACGGTTTGGGGGGCGAAACGAGGGAACGGGGGACGGGGGAAAGGCGGCCCAGGTTTTGGAAAATTTTTAACGGGGCGGGCAAAAGGGGAAAGGCACTTGGGGGCTAAATTATTTATGGCGGGTGGAGGGTTTGTTGGGTGGACAGTGGGGGACGGGGCCGGCCCCCCCCACTCCCCTTTTTTTCCTAGTTTTTTTCCCCCCCAAAAGTTGGGCTTTTTTGGGGGGGTGGGGGTTTTTGTGGGTTCCTGGGACAGCCCGTGTAGTTTGGGGATGTTTTCCCCGGCAGTGGCAGCAGGTGGGTTCTTCGTCCCCGGTTTAGTAAAAATCCTTTTTGAAAGGGGGGGTTTCCCCCACTTGAAAACTTCCCGGGGTTTTTTTGTGCAGAAACCCAGCTGTGAAAAATCCCCTTTGGGACCTGTAGGGGATTGTGCCCGGCCGAATTTTTTTTACGCATCGTGTCGACCTCATCTTTATGGGAAAAAATTCCTTTAAGTTTTATATGTTCTTTTTGGGCCGGGTCTTTCCTTGGGGGGAAAAAGGGGGCATAGGCAGGCCATTTTTCCCGCTGATGAGGACTTTTGATTCTTTCGGGGTTTGGGTTCCGGGGCTGCTCGAACTCCTCTATGATGTTTTGACAAAGGGATGTCCGAGGGCATCCCCTGATCCAAAATTTATAAACCCCCGGGGTTTGGGAGGTGGGAAAGGTTGCAATTTTTTTTTGAGGGCAAAACAGGTTTCTTTTCCAATTTTGGGGGCTGAAGGGGGTTTCCCGGGGGAAACTTGATGCTTTTCCCCTTATCCGTCCCCACGATCTTCCCGTTGTGTCGGGGCCTGAATCCTTTTGAGCAATTTGGGGTGGATGTTCAATATTATCGATTGTTATTGGTGGGGGGGGCCGCACGTGTTGGACAGGGGGTTGACACTCTGACGTCCATTTCATCGTCGGTCGAGGGTTTTTTGGTCGGCCCCTTTGGGGTTTCCCCCCGGGGGGAACTTCAAAAGGTTTTTGCCCGTGCGTATCTTTTGGGGGAAGGTCCTTTGCGGGCGAGTGGTTCTTTTTTTTCTTGGGCCCGGTTTCCGGGGGGAACTCTGGGTAAATTTTTCAAGGGGGGGGCCCCTTTTGGACGCCGCAAAACGCGGGATTTCTTTTGCATCTTCTAATTCGGCGTCTACTGCATTCTCGTAGTCGGGACGGCTTTTCTCGAAAAATTCCGCTCTTTGAAAAACACGTTTTTCCCCCTCCCTGTTGGTGGGGGAAGTCGAAAATGGTTATGTCTTCGATAATCTTTTTCCCCCCAAAAACATGCTGAAATGAGGTGTCCCGGGTGAGGGCACGCCCTTGATTTCTTTCTAATTTTTTCCAGCTTGGGGGGGGTGGGGGAGGGGAAAACCCGGCCCCCGTGACTGGGGGGTCAGATTCCGAGGATGGATCCATCACGGAGGGCGACGTGGGGGAAGAACCCCTGGTCGAAAATCAGCGGGGTGGTAGCTTTTAGTGGCGGTGCAGGGTAGTCCAAAAACCCGGTTCACAGCGAGATTCGCAAAACTAACAGAGAAAAAACAACTTACGTTCAACCAAAAAAATGAATCCGAAGATTTCCAGAACAAAACCCCGGGACGTGCTAATCACAACGCCTTCACTTTTTGCATAAAAATGCGTAAGGTTGCATAATTTTCATAGCCCCTTCTTTTTCCTAAATTCCTTTCTTCAGTGTATATTTTTTTGTGTTATAATTGAAAACCCGGGATTTTTTTTTTATAAAAGTTATTTCCCCCCCTTAGGGATGTTGGTTTTTTTAAAGCCCATTCTTAACAAAATCCAAAAAAACCCCGTTTTTAAATTTAAAGTTTTGGCCAAATTTGGAAGGGGGGGTTTGTGTGAACGAATCGCTTTTTCCCCCTACATTTACTGATAGAAATGCATAACACCGGGGCACAAATTGTTCTTTCTGTTTTTAAAATGATATGCTACAAGGGGATTGTCCCTTACCTATATAAACACTCACACAAAAATGGCCATTTTAGAAATATTTCCAAACGGGGCGTAAATATGATAAACATGGATATATTTTTCTGTTTGTTTGGATACTAAGACAGAAATGTTCAGTGGCACCCCACAGGAATTTTTTCAAGAGGGAAAGGGCGAAAGTCCACCCATTTTTTTATTATACCCCAAAACGCCGATAAAAAAATTTTTATGATTTTTTTTCGATTGACGGGAGAAAAAAAGTACAAAAAAAATTAAATGAAGAATTATTATTTTTATTATTAAAATAAGCAATTACTAACAAATACTTAATTAAATTTTGCGTACTATAAACATAGAATTATTATCAACCGGAAAAGAAAAATCAAAGGTGATGGGGGCGTTGGTCAGGCCTCTGAACCCACCCCTCTTGTTTGCGCCACCGGTGAAGTTTATATTTCTTATCGCCTGAGAAAATAATAACTTGTGAAATATATTTACCTTCGCCATTCTTTTCCTGATCTGTTTCTTTGGATGTAGAACATGTGGCATCAACAGCGTCATCGCCAAAATTTTCATAATCATCTTCTGCTTAGAAAGGTTGAAATAAATAATTAGTAACAAATACTTAATTATATTAAATTTTAAATAAAATACATAGAATTATCATCAACCGAAAAAAAAAGTCAAAAACAACGGGGAGGGGGGTCAGACCTCTGAACCCACCCCTCTTGTTGGAGCCACTGGTGAAGTTTATATTCTTATCACCTGAGAAACTAATAACTTGTGAAATATATTTACCTTCGCCATTCATTTCCTGATCTGTTTCTTTGGATGTAGAACATGTGGCATCAACAGCGTCATGGTCAAAAGTTTCATTATAATCTACTGCATAGAAAGGTTGAAATAAATAATTAGTAACAAATACTTATTTAAATTTTGCGTAAAATAAACAGAATTATCATCAAACAAAAAAAAAGAAAGGCAATGGGGATGGGGGCCAGACCTCTGAACCTATCCCTCTTGTTTGTACCACTGGTAATGTTTATATTTTTATCGCCTAAAAAAAATCTAATAATCTGTTAAATTAACAAATATTCTAAATTATATTTACTTCCGCCATTCCTTTCGCGGTCTGTACCTGTTTTTGAAAAGGCAGAACGTGTGGAACCAATAGCGGCATAGCCAAACCTTTCATAAACATCTCCTGCTTGGAGAGGTTTAAATCTTTAGTATTATTTATTAAAATAAAAATTAGTAACAAATACTTAATTAAATTAGTTACTATACACAGGTATACAGGATGGGGCGTCGTAATCTCATTAAATTACTCCATAACATGGTAGCATGGGGGATCACATTTATTAGGCCAAAAGGCATTTAGGCCCTCAATCACCTCTCATTGGCACGTATAATAGAACTGCACACGGTTCTCAATTCAGTCCCACTCCATTGGTTTCTAACCGACACTTTTAATCCCAACTCCGACACTGTATCCCCTCAGGGGGCTCACATTCTTTAGGTGGGTACGGGTGTCACAATCCCGAGGTACCCTAGTGATCTTTTTTCCCGGGGGTTTTTCTATCTTTTGGAAACACGGTGTAATGATCTCCTCAAATTTTTTTTTTTTCCCCCCTTTTTTTGGTTTTTTTTCCATAAAAAAAAAAATTTTTCCCCCCCCAAAAAAAAAAAAATTTAAAAAAAAATTTTTTTTTTTTAAAAAAAAAAAACCCCCAAAAAAAAAACCCCCAGGGGGGGAAAAACCCCCCCCCGGGCCCCCTTTTTTTTTTTTCCCCCCCCAAAATTTCCCCCGGGTTTTTTGGGCCTTTTTCCTTTTCCCCCCAAAAAAAAGGGGGGTTTTAAAAATTTGGAAAATTTTTTTTTTTGGGGAAAAATTAAATTTTTTTTTAAAAAAAAAAAATTTTTTTTTTTTTTCCGTTTTTTAAAAAAAAGGGAAGGGGTTAAACCCCCCCAAACCCCTTTTTTGGGGGGGTTTTTTTTTTAAAAAATTTTTTAATTTTTTAAAAAATTTTAAATTTTTTTTTTTCCCCCCCCCCCGGGGGGGGGGCCCCTTGGAAAAAACCCAACCCCCCAAAAAACCCCCCCTTTTTTTTGGGGAAATCTTTTTTTTTAAAAAAAAAAAAACCCCCCCCCCTTTTTTTTTTCCCCCCGGGGGGGCCCCCCCTTTTTCCCCCTTTTTTTTTTTTCCCGGGGGGGGGGGCCCCCCCCCCCCAAAAACCCCCGGGGTTTTTTTTGGGGGCCCCCCCCTTTTTTTCCCCCCAAAAACCCCCCCCAAAACCCCCCCCAAAAAAAAAAACCCCCCCCCCTTAAATTCCCCCTTTAAAATTTTCCCTTTTTTAATTTTTGGAAAAAAAGGGGGGGGGGGGGAAAATTTTTTAAAAAATTTTTTTTTCCCCAAATTTTTTTTCTTTTCTTTTTCCCCCCCCAAATTTTTTTTTCCCCAAATAAAAAAGGGGGCCCCCCAAAAAAAAAAAACCCCCCCCCCTTTTTTTAAAAAAAGGGGGTTTTTTAAAAAATAAACCCCCGGGGTTTGGGCCCCAAAAGGGCTCCCCCGTTAGCGAAAAAAAATAATTTGGGGTTCCATGAGATGTAAAATGGGGGTCTTTGATGGTGACTCTAATTAAACCAAATCATGATTTTAATTTTAAAAGAAAATTTAGTCAACTAGAAACCAGATTTTATCAATTTAATAGATTTATTTACTAATTTTAAAAATGTTAATTTCTATTTACAAAGTGACAGCATAAATTTTATTAAAACAAGGACCATGTCCACAATTTTGGCTTTAAAAAGATATTATGTCACTTATTGCGAATTATGAAATACTCTATGAGAGAAAAATTTTAATTACTTTTCCTAGTGAGAACCAGTTTCAGCGTGTTTTCCAATCTTTAAAACAACAACAGAAAAGGGGGGGGGAATAAGGTTCGACACTACTAACCGAGGAGATTTAGGGTGATACTGACATGATTGATTCCTCCCTTTAAAAACATTTGTTTGTTGTTCAATTATTTTATGTATTAATTAAATTTTAATGTAATTAACATGTTTATCTTAAGTTTTAAACACCATACTTCACTTCAGTTAGAAATTTAAATCTTTTAAAGTAAGTAGGTCTATACCAGCTGTGTCAAAATGACATTTAAATTGGTCAATTTGCAAAAATTCAACATTAGGTAAGCAGGGGTCTACCGCAAACCGAAAGTCATGGCAAAGGGGTCTATGAAACAAAAAAGTTTGGGAACCTCTGATCTAGAGGGTTAAAAATCACCTTGTCCCATTGACACTGAGGGTGTGTCTTTGTTACGACAGGCCGACATTCCTCTTCATTCAAGCCGTTCGCTGCACACGTGCTGGGGGAAACCTAACACAATGAATGCAGTTCACCAGAGCTTCCTTCGTATAGAATGTTGAGATTAAAGATAGTCTGGATGTCGACAAAAGAAAAGGTGTGGCGACATCAAAGCCATTTACCCAATCGGATCACATGTGTTATGCCCTGCGTTAGAGGAAAGAGTTGCAGGCCTTTTTTTGGCAGATGCAATGTCCCATCTGGATAACTTGATAACCATACGTTAATGTTGACTAATATTGTTGGGGAGGGTTTTACTAATGAGCAGATATTACAAGGGGTTATCAAAAAATGTATGCACACTTTGATTAAGAAAAACATATCTATTATCATAAGCATTACAGTGAATAAAATTACAAAGTTACAGTAAGTGTCCAAACTGAAATCCTGCGAAAAATCACTGTGCTAGATCACCAGATCTTTCTCTAATCAAGCGGGAATGGAACGTTATTGGATGGCAACGATAGTTTCATCCAATAACAACAATACAGATTGCAACAATACAGATATACGGAAGAAAGATGGCTAGGGCTGCTACAAGACTCAGTTGCGTAGAAATCATCGGGGTTACAATATCGGTTCAATATCTTTTTGTTGCACGCTGAGTTTTTAACAAGAATAATTTCCCCTACTAGAGTTGAAAGCCCCTGGCGGTCGCCAGGTCCACCAGCCGCTTAATCCGCCTCTGCTCGAGGGCCATATCAGTAAATTTACAATGATCCACGGGCCACGCGACTGTTTAAATTAATGTAATCATGAAATTTAAATTAGTAAGGCAGAGTTTCTCAAACTGTGGGGCGCATCCCCCCTTGAGGGGCGTGATAACTCTACAAGGAGGGCGCGAGCCTATTGAAAAGTTGAAACTAAAGATTATTCAAAACATTATTAATTTACGGAAAGTAAGCAAACAAAATACTTTCTGACATAATAAAATATAAGATACACATTTGCACTGATATAATACACTTATAAAAGTATCTGTACTGTACAATATATGTATTTTATTATTAATTTAACAATACTAAGTTAAGAACAAGCTTGATAATTACCAGTGACCTCATGGCCTTGTATTAACACTTATTTTGTGTGTGTGATGATTTCTACGGTTTATTATTAATTCCTTAACTGCCGATTAAAAGTTACGCGGTTTGGTCCCCAATGCCAGGGTTTTCCACGTAGACGCGCGTATTTTGATGTTTATTGGAGGGAGGGAGAGAAAAGGAATAAATAAGCAAAATCCTCTGAAATAAGTAAATCCTTTGCAAAGACTGTCAAAGTCATTTTATTGTGTACCAAAGCCTTAGGAATAATTTTATGGATAGCAGTGCACAGAAAAGATCGTATTTCGGAAAGAGTATATATACGTTCAGAAGATTAATGCTTTGGCTGAGCGAGACGTTTATATACGTCGGTGGCACATAAGAGGTTAAAGTCGTACTGTAGCTTTAGTGTAAAAGTATAGTATTATTGAATAAAATACAATATTATTGTATGGAGGGGGGCGCGATGAAAATGATGATTGAATATTGGGTCGCGAGTATTGAAAGTTTGAGAAGCACTGAAGTAAGAGTTTTTTTTCCAAGACGACAACTAATTCTGAGGGAAGAGATGGTGTTACAGATTTATGTATATATATTATACCATTTTCAAAAACTTTAAATGGAAGTTGAATTAAAATACTTAGCGTGTAAAAGATAAAAAGTCCACCTTTTCTTCTGAAAATTTCTGAGATTTTACATATACATTAGTTAAGATTTTCTAAATTTAAAATTATTTATAAAATACAATGAAATTTTTGAAAAGATCGTCATTTTAAGAAAATTTTTACCTCAAAGGGAGATCAATCGTATCGATAAAATGTTTCAAATATCAAGAATAACAAACTAATAAAAAAAAGCGTTTTTTACGGAAAAAAGCACACAAGGCATTTTTTCCTGATACTGTCTCACATCAGTGGCGCACACAGGAATTTGGCCAGTCAAAAGTCCACCCTTCTCGCGAATCACACCCCAATACGACGTCCGACACATTCCTTTGATTTTGTCGATTTTCTTGGAACAAAAAACTTAAAAAATTATTATTGAATAAATAATTAGCATTAATTAAGGTATCCGACTACGTTCGGGGAACCGTGATTTTAAAAAGGCGCATAAATGGATAATTTTCATTATATCTAGTGTCACTTAGATTAGAATACACGTATAAAATTGTTTTAAGGACGTTTTGACAAAAATTATTTAAGTACAATATTTTGGTAAAAAATTAACTTAGAACAATATTTTTTCAATATGTTCTCCTTTTATAAAAAATGCTCTCATTATAATAATATTTTGCCTCTATATAGCGCAGATTTCTGTACAAAGGCTCAACTAAGGTTTTTGAAACATTCACATTATTTTCAGGGTTACATTCATTTGAAATAATTATCGGCGTTTTTCCTTAAAGTTTCTCCCCTCTGTTGTCGTAAAACATGGATAAACTCACTTCTATAAGTAATATATTTTAAAAATTCTAGTTGAGCCTCTGTACAGAGGTCTGAGGTATATACAGGCAAAATATTATTATAATAGAAGCATTTTTCGCAAAAGTAGAATATTTTGAAAATGGGTCATTCTATGTTCATTTTTTGTCAAAGTATTGTACTTAAATAATTTTTTATTGTAATTCTATTCTTAAAGCTATTTTATATACATTTTCTAATCTAAGTGACACTAAATATCATAAATATTATCCATTTATACACTTTTGCAAAATCACGGTTCCGAACGTATCATCGGATACCTTAATACAATTAATTATTAGTAACAAATACTTTTTTAAATTTTACGTATTATATACATAGGATTATAATCAAACGAAAAAAAATCAAGAACTCTATGGGGGGTGACCAGGGGACCCACTCCCTTGTTTCGCCACTGCCTTAGAATCAAATGAAGGGCCACTAAAATGCCCTCAGAGGGCCATTCGTAGCCCGCGAGCCACGGGTTTAAGACCCCTACTATAGCCAATGCCATCTCAAACTCATGGCATTATCATATTAGCCAGTCTTAAAGTGTATCAAAAGCGATGCGAAGGGGAGGGTACCTGACCCCTTCACCCCCTCCTATGCACGCCACTGTTAATATTTATATTCTTATGGCCTAAAAAATTACTAATTTGTAGAATTAACAAGTATTCTAAAATATATTTACCACAAACATTCTCATCTAGATATAATGCAGGGAATGAAGCTATACAACTTGCGAGTCCAAACCGTCATGGAAATCCTTGCAATAACATTTTCTTTCTTTTGTAGAAGTCGTTCTCGCCCTGATTTTAAGTAAAAGGGGTCTCTATCTGGTTTCAATTTGCGAGACTCGTGAGCTACAATTCGGTCTGCATTGTGAAGTGCTGAGGATAAGAGGAAGAGTCTTCGTGTAGAGAAGACACTTCAGGCGTACAGAATGGATCCCATTCGCCAGACTCGTGAGCTACAATTCGGCTCTGCATTGTGAAGTGCTGAGGATAAGAGGAAGAGTCTTCGTGTAGAGAAGACACTTCAGGCGTACAGAATGTATCACATTCGCCAGACTCGTGAGCTACCAATTCGGCCCTGCATTGTGAAGTGCTGAGGATAAGAGGAAGAGTCTTCGTGTAGAGAGCACTCAGGCGTACACAATGGATCCCATTCGCCAGGACCTCGTGAGCTACAATTGCTCTCATTGTGAAGTGCTGAGATAGAGGAAGAGTCTTCTAGAAATAACTCCCTCAAGTCTACAGAATGGATCCCATTGCAGACTCGTGAGCTACAATTCGTTCGATTGTGAAGTCTTGAGGATAGAGGAAGAGTCTTCGCTAGACCTTCAGGCGAGGATGGATCCCATTCGCCGGGACTCGTGAGCGACAATTCGGTCTGCATTGTGAAGTGCTTAGGATAAGATGAAGAGTCTTCGTGTAGAGAAGACACTTCAGGCGTACAGAATGGATCCCATTCGCCAGACTCGTGAGCTACAATTCGGCTCTGCATTGGGAAGTGCTGAGGATAAGAGGAAGAGTCTTTGTGTAGAGAAGACACTTCAGGCGTACACAATGGATCCCATTCGCCAGACTCGTGAGCTACAATTCGGCTCTGCATTGGGAAGTGCTGAGGATAAGAGGAAGAGTCTTTGTGTAGAGAAGACACTGCAGGCGTACACAATGGATCCATTTGCCAGACCCGAGAGCTAAAATTCTTTTCTGCATCTTCTGATACCAGGTTTCCTGAGGATAACAGGGAGGGAGATGATAAGAGGGAAGCTGACGAGAAGACTCTTCGTGTAGAGAAGACTCTTCGTGTAGAGAAGACTCTTCGTGTAGAGAAGACTCTTCGTGTAGAGAAGACTCTTCGTGTAGAGAAGACACTTCAGACGTAGAGACTGGGGCTGTTAAAGAAAGATTCTGCAATCTTGTCTCCAGAGACGCAGGGGGCTGAGAAACTTCGGAACAGCTCCCTATTAAGGGAGCTGCAAGATCATCACCGTCAGTGAAATAATTGCGATTCATGTTTGATTATAATATTTAGAATGAGAGAAAAATAAGGTCTTAAGGTGATGTAGTGAATACTATGCAGAAAAGAATTTTCAGTGCGTATTCCTGCAAGAAAATAAAGAAAATCATTGCTTAAAATCAACAATTACAGAACATGAATTGAAATTGCTGAAGCGTTACATCTAAAATATGTAAAAGGGGAGTATCCCCATCTATTGGGATAAAAAAGAAATTTAATTTTTTTTAATAAATTGTGTTCTTAAGATGTTTAGAATACCGTGGTAATGTGATTTTTTGAAATTCGAAGTCGTTATAAAGAAGCAGGTGTTAGAAGAGCAGCTGATCGTAGCGCTGTTAAGAATTTCTTTGTTTTAATCGGACTTGAAACTTAAAACGCGTTTTTCAATCTTTTCTCCGTCACATCTAAATAACGGTTTGAACGAATGACTAAATTTTTATTGTATACTCAGCACATATATACGCACCAAATGGTACTACGATCATTCCAAAATTCAAAATATTTTTATATTTTACAACAAAAAACCCTATGAAATCCGAGATTCTTTCTTCAGAGATCTACCAAAAATCCATTTTTTGATATTTTCAATTGATTATAGTCCATTCGGTGCATTAAGCTTATGTATTAAAACGCCGTTAATTTTTTACTTTTATTTTTACAAGCTTTTATTTAACTTGCAATGTTAATTCTTCGGGTGGAATTTTGCAACTCTATTTTGAAGCTGATACCTTCAACCGATTGAGCTGAAATTTTGTATAGACGTTTAGTTTGGATGACAATGCATGTTTTGACCATTTATATTCTAATATCGCAATTCGTTAAAAAGATATTTAAAAATGTAATTTGTTCGGGTGGAATCTTGCAATTCAATTTTGAAGCTGATGTCTACAAGAGATTGAGCTGAAATTTTGTATACACGATTAGTTTGGATGACAGTGCATGTTTTGATTATTTATATTCCAATACCGCAATCAGTTAAAAATATATTAATTAAAAACCCTTTACCCCTGTTAGCTTTTTATTCTGCCTAGCACCTTAACAGATTGAGCTTAAAGAAGTTCCAATTTTTCGACATTTTTTAAAAACCTATCTTATTCCTTCTATCAAACTGAGACAAAAAGTATTTACATAATCGGAAAGATCATTTATTTCGTCACTAAACGGTGTAATTTTTTTTTTTAAATAATGATACTTTCTATTTTTTACGATTTTTTCTAAAATGCATTTTTAATGAAAATGATTTCATAATAGTTCCGTCCGAATCGATATATTCTGCACTAAAAAAGTTCAGGCTGTGACGGGCTCATCACGTTTTCCACTAAAAACTCCTCTTGGCTTCTTTGGGGCCGAAAAAGGCAAATTCTTTTTAACCAAATCCAGAAGCGAAGCGTGAATATGCAAATTGGAAACCTTTTAAATAACAGAAGTTTAACGTAAGCGTATGACCTATTGGAAGTGATTATGTCAGTCTGAGTTTAAGCGCGTAAACTGAAGGAAGAGAAGAAAGCCGTCATTGAGTGTGAAGGTATCCGTGACAGAGCGATCAAGTCAAGGTGGATACTATTCCACGCGAGATTAACAAAAGATATTTAAGAATCCGAGAGGATTGCGGTTAAACAAGAGATTAAGGTAGGATAATTCTGTTATCTATTAGGACTGTGTATAAGTTGAGATTAGGAATAGGTGGGAATATAGTGATCAAAGTCGCTTTTATTTGGTAATACCTATTGTGTTTCTCACCTCAGATCTTCTAAGTTATAATATACTGTCATTGTTAGTGCTTAAGTTAAGACTTTAATAAAGACATTTTAAGATCACGACAGCGCCTGGTTCTTCATTCACTCCCACACCTCTTGGTCACGAAGATAACTTAGAAGTAAGGTATCACCCACGGGCGAAAACCTTAAAAGGCTTTTCATATTTAGAATCAGTCATTTAAAAAATAAAATACCGGAAAACCTTTTTTTTTCTACGATTTTCAAAAAATACTCAAATTTTGAATAAAACATTTAAAAACTTCGTTATTTTTAAAGATAAACGCACGAAACTTTTTCCGTTAGTACAATAAGTATTATCCAAATTCTGCACAAAGGTTTAAAAAATTGGTTTAAAATTGCGGAAGTTGAAAATAAAAAATTGTGTCTTTCGTTTTTAATATAGTATTATAATAAAAGCAAAAAAAAAGTTTTATAATTTTGATGAATTTTGCTTTATCCAATGTTTTTTTGATCTTACAGTGTTTATCCCTGTTCTCCATTATCCTCTTTTGCGGCTCGAATAAAATATTTATCATATGTACGTGGCCCGGTGGGAAAAAAGATTGAGTGCCCCTGAGCTAGCCTGTTCAAAATTAACCGGCAAACGACATTGCAACAATGATACATTGAATGAGATGAATAGACTGAGAAACCTGTCCAGCGATAACTAAAAAATTAAAAATAAATTAAAAGTAAAAAACTTTTTTAAAAACAAGCTTTTATTTAAATGCTCGAAAAAGAATAAAATAAACTTTTCCTTTAAAAATATTTTTGCTATCAACTTATAACTTCATTACACAATTTATGATATAAAAGCTTGTCACGAGATTTTCCTGCGTAAATAAACAAGCAAATTAAATAACATGATCTGATTGATTTTAATTTTTAAAATTTTTGAACTAATTAAATACGTGTACTTAAGTATCGCGACAAGCTTTTATATCATAAATTGTGAAATGATGTTATAAGCTAACAGCAAAATAATTTTTAAAAGAAAAGTTTATTTAATTCTTTTTAGAGCATTTGAAAAAAGCTTGTTTTTAAAAAAGTTTTTTTTACTTTTACTTTATTTTATTTCAGATAAGCCAATCAGTCGGAATCGTGGAGGAAGGGAGCGTCCATTTTTTCGAGGCGGGTGTGTTCAGAGCGCTATAACTCACGTTCTATTGGATATTTTTGGCTGAACATTTATATACATACTCTAAAATAGATACAAATAAATGATTAAAAAAAAAGTTCTATCTTTTTACTGGTCATCCAAAAATAAAAAATAAAATCCATAAGAATGCTTAAAAAAAACAGGCCGTCAAATGAAGAACCACCTTAATGTTAAAACGAGTCCTTTAGTATTGATGGTTGCAATATGAACTGTGACTAATACTCATTATTCACCTTAACTGACGATTGCACGATTCACTCGCCAGTGCCGTCGTCTTACACACAGACGCGCGCAATTACGTCGCACTGCAGAGTGTAACGTCGGCTGATTAGTCGAACACTTCTCTACAATACTTGCCACGTTGATGTACAAGGTGACTGGAATGCCCAGATGGGACACTGAAATCTTCCAAAAGAGACCGTGTACTCTTCCCTCATGCCTGGAGGCAAACAGGCGTCTCGGCAATTCTGAAGGTGGCTATGTTGAAAACGCATCTCCCCCGACCATCAGATATTCAGGCACCTCGATCTATAATAAGGAAGCTCCTGTGAAGAGTAAAAATTCTTCGGTCCCCCTCGCACATGTGGAATACAGGCTATTTGAACAAAAGAAATATCAGCCTCTGTTTGGCAAAGACATACCCTCAGTGTCAAAGAGACAGGGTATTTTATAATCCTCCTTATGGTATACGAGGTACGGCGATGGAGTTAGTTTCAATCTCACCAGCCTAATGTCTCCAAGAACCAATGGAGTAGGAAACTAAGGCAAAGAGGGCCATGTGCAGATCCATTACGCTCGTCAATCAGAGATGATTGAGGGCGTGAAAGTAGCCCTCCCAGGGGTTTAAGGGTCGGCTCGCAAGTTGACGAGGAGCTTCGAGATCTCTTTCAATATTTTACATTATCTTCCGCATCAGTTTTTTTTCTTCGAAATAATTCGATAGAGGTTGTGGAGGCAGTCGCACCTCATGGACAAAGAGGCAGAAATGCGATGACTTTTGAAAGATGGAGTCTGCGAAGGAGCCACTAGAGTGGTCTTTGACCATACCGCTTAAAGGGGTTGGGGAGACAACCGCATCCGGGAATCGAATATCTCAAGATCTGTAAGCCATAAGCGGGACCAGAAAACTTATCTCCAGCGAAAGGCTGCGGAAAGTAACGATCAACTACTGAATTTAAAGTTTTCTTGATTTGTTTTTGTTTAATTTGGAATAAATTGCCTTTAGGTAAAAAGCTGCGTGAGTCATCACACTACCCAGTAATGAAGTAATTTTACAGGCTCACAACACTACAATAGCAAAACGAAGGCTACTGGTGATCGACCTCGTTATTTTATCTTCAGTCATATGACGATGTCGACACCAGAGCACCCACCCCTTTCTTCAAACTATCACTCTAAGAAAACGAGAGGGCGTTGAGCCCGACAGAATAAACTTGCACCGGCCACATTTATACGGAGTAACTTCAGTGGTATTAAGACTCGGAACTCATGACATGCTGGCCGCCAGTCCGTTACCTACATCACTAGGCTACCACTCCCACCTCTTAATTTTGAGCCTCGGTCATAAGACGAAGTTGATACCTGACACCCCTTCTCCAAACTACCATTCCACACCAACGGAAGGACGTTGCGGCTCGACAAAATTTAACACGCATCGGCCCCTTCTGTACGCCGACTACGATCTCGAGACCGTAACCACTAGACTACCACAACCATTCGCACGCAGTGTAATGGAGGAAAAGGAAAGGCATAAATAAGTAAATCCTTTTCCCAGATTGAAGGCCCAGTGGTCAACAGGTAGCGTATCGACCAAATGTCTGGGTTCTATTCCCGGGCTGGCCAAGGCCGACTCAGCCTTTCATCCCTACCGCAGTGGGTCGATAAATGAGTACCAAGCTGGCTTATTACTCATAACCACCTGATCGGGACATCTGCCCGTGCACCTCAGCGCCCAATGGTCACGTATACTAGGATGGGCACCGTAGGCCCTGGCCCTCATGGGCTGTTGCGCCTCTGAGTTTGTGTTTTCTCTGAGGTTTTAGTAAATCCTTCGCAAACAGACTCAATTGCATTGTAAAGCTTTTGTAATAGTTTTACAGATAGCTGTGCAATGCACAAGTTCGTAATTCGAAAAGGGGAGTATATACTCCAGGGGCAGTTAAAACAATGGCTGAGCGAGGCATACATATACGTTGGTGTCAGTTAAAGAATTAATAATGCTGTGGATTCGACTTTACTCCTGTATTCTTTTACAAGACATTGTGCTGATTTCTGTTGTTCTAGACAGCAAAATATTTCATTCTTTCAAAACTCTTAAAAGATATTTTCATTTTGAAAAATTAGAATAAAATGCATCAAAGAAAAAATATGGATTTTTTTAAAAATTAAGGTTCTCAAAACGAGGTTGCCTGTTTTTATAGAAAAAAGGCAATTTTTATTAATTTTAATTATATAGTTCTTAGGGAGAAATTCATTAATAATAATTATTTTTAAGTATTGCTAATTAAATTGATATTGAAACTGAAGAGAATTTCTATTACAACATTATGTGTGTAATCAATTCCTTTCCCCCGTCCAATTAGAATTCAATCTCAAAAAATCTTTCATTACAGAATAACTACAGAATGTTCCTTTAAAGAATTGCATTTATTATGTTGTAATATAGTCTATTTTGATTTTTTTTTAAAAAAACTGTTGCATCCCAATTGCTTCCCAAAAAATAATTTGTTAACTTTACATATTATAGAATTACTGAAACATATATTTTTGTACGATCTACAATAAAAGTGTGGTTTTTTTAACTATTATTTATTCATTGTTGAATTCATCCTTGAGTTTGATATTTGGAGCCGGAATTACGTGGCTGCTGGAATTAGTCTTGTTCTTCAATGGATATTAATTAATGGGTATGAAGGGTATTTATTCTCTCCGTTTCCGGCACCTCGGATGAGATAGTTATATTTCAAAGGTTCCGTCTCTACAGATACAGGTCAAACTAATAAAAGTGTGTTAAGAAGAAATATTAAATGTCAATCTTATTATCACCTTTTAAACGTTTTGCTATAATGTTAATTCGTATTATCACTTCGAAACGTATTGCTTTATAAAAATAAAAAAATATTTAGCAGCTAGAACATAAATATTTTTTTCACATGCACGAGTCTTCTTTTTATTTCCATTTTCAGAAAACCTAGACAATTGTTTATATTATCCGTATTTTATAATATTAATTCGTATCATCACTTCTAAACGTATTGCTTCATAAAAAAAATATTAAGCAGTTAGAACATAAATTATTCTCACATGCACGAGTCTTTTTTTTATTTCCATTTTCAGAAAAACTAGACAAATGTTTATACTATGGTAAGAAATTGCTGATGCATCCACCTCCCTCTTTCTCACATAAAGAACACTTTAATTTTGTTTGTTTTATTTGTATTAACCACAAGAGAGAAGAGCCTATTCGTTTTTTGGGTTGCACCTTAATCCTTTAGTTGCTAAATCTGGAAATGAATCTATTTTGAAAAATTCACATTATTTTCAGAGTTACCACCAACTGAAATAATTATTGGTGTTTTTTTCTTAAAATTGCTGCCCTTCGTTGTCGTAAAATATGGATAAACCCACTTCTAAATTATATATTTCAGAAATTCTAGTTGAGCCTCTGTAGAGAGGTCTGAGCTGTATACAGTAGTGTTTCAACCAGTTATGCAGTGCTTGGGCGTGATAACTCTACGAGGGGGGCGCGAGCATATTGAAAAGTTGAAAACAAAAGAATATTTAAAAAAAATATTAATTTACTGAAAATAAACAAACAATACTTTCTGATACAATAAAATATAAAATACACATTTAAACTGATATAATACACTTATAAATGTATCAGTACTATACAATGTATTTTATTATGAATTTAACGATACGAAGTTAAGAACAGATTTGATTATTACCAGTGTCCTCATGGGCTTGTATTAACACTTATCTTGATAATTTGTAGGGTTTGTATATAATTCCTTAACTGACGATTAAAAGTTACGTGGTTCGCTCCCCAATGCCATCGTTTTCCAAGCAGACGCGCGTATTTTGATGCTTTTTTAGGGGATGGGGAGGAGAAAAGAAAGGAATATAAATAAGTAAATCCTTCGTTAACACTGTCAAGGTTCTTTTCTTGCATTCCAAAGCCTTAGGAATAATTTTATGGGGGCAATTGAAAACCATCAATTTCTCTGGAAAGACGTATTTTATACGTCCAGAAAATTAATGATTTGACAAGAGACGTTTATATATCGAGCGGCAAGAGGTTAAAGTCGTATTGTCGCTTTAGTGTCAAAGTTATTGTGTTTTGAACTCAATACATTGTTATTGTATGAAGGGGGGCGCGATGAAAATGATGATTGAATAGTGGGTCGCGAATATTGAAAGATTGAGAAGCACTGGTATACAGGCAAAATATTATTACAATAGAAGCATTTTTAACAAAAGGAGAACATTTTGAAAAAAAGATTATTCTAAGATAATTTTTTGCCAAAATATAGTATTTAAATAATTTTTTTTGTCAAAATGTGTCCTTAAAACAATTTTATACATGTATTCTAATCTAAGTGACATTAAATATCAAGAAAATTATCCATTTATGCGCTTTTGCAAAATCACGGTTTCGAACGTAGTCGGATACCTTAATATTAAAAAAAATGCAGCTTTAAAGTATAGGGGCGTGTTATACGCCGGATCTCATTGTACAACAAATAAAGCACGTACATAAGTACCGAAATCGTAAACTTTGCCCAATGCGTAAGTGTCGCACCAATTTTTGCACAAAAAATGGGGTCAAAACCACAAAATCTCTTAGTACCACTGGTAAACGTATAAGATTCCCTTACAAAAATTTAAAAATCTATTTAACTCAACCATACCAAATTTCTGTACAAACACAACTAACTTATCTATAGATAAGTTATCTACAGTAGGAGAAAAACAACTCAGGGTCCATATCAATACAAGATAAATGACTCCAATATACCAGTGAACTTCAAAATATTTTTCACGGAACCTGGGGTTCCACGAGGCATACCAGGAGGTTACACGTGTCATAATAAAAAAAAATTGAATAGAAGTTGTTAAATGTGAATGCAAAATGGATTCACGTTCTCTGGGAAGTTTGTACAACCACAAGAATTTAAAGCTCAACCCTAGTCATTAAGAAACTGAAAATTTTATTTATACATTATGACTTTATTTTGCGATATTTTTTAATCTTTTATAATAAAAATAATAAAAGAATATTAAAATATTTTATCTTTATATAAATAAATAAATTTTTCGAAGAAGGGGAGGTCCAGGGTCGAAAGTCCACCATTTTGGTATGCTCTAATATGCCGCTCAACATATTCTTATTTCGTCAAATTTGGGAACAAAAACAACACAAAATTAATCATTCAATAAATAAATAGCATTAATTAATAAAATTAATTATTAATAACAAATATGTAATTAAGTTTTACGTAATATATACATTGGATTATAACCAATCGAAAAAAAATTCAAGGGCTATGAGCGGGGAGGGTTGTCTGGACCCCAAGGACACCTCCCTTGTGCGCGCCACTGTATATATATATATACAGATTCAATATTAAAAATCTAAATTGAAGCAAGAACAGACAGACCCTCAATTTTATAGGTTGCAAATTCATGCAAAATAATATATAGTATTTCTCATACAGTTATAAACATTTTAATGTGTATAAGTGAAAAATATTTATCAAAGGGAGTAGCTTCAAAAATGAAGTCTGAATAGTGCGACGAATTTCTCTTCCATTCGCACTTTCGGATCTGAGAAGGAAATTTCTTTCCTCCACTGGAAGTCCTTGACCATTTTCACCACATGTGGTATTTTGTTAAAAGTTTCACACTTTACAAAGGTAAGAGGAAAGGGTTGCCGAATTTTAGTCAGGGATCTTTCAGGAGTAAGGAAAATTGCAATATTTGGCGCATTATATCAAAATAGTTTTTTTTTCTAAATTCGTGGTACCCATTTTGAATGGAACGGCTTGCAAATTTTCAAATGCATATTTTTGTTGTTTTTCCTGTCTTTTTTAAGTAAATTCTGAAATTAAAATAGATATTTCCTAGAGTTTGATGTATAGCACTTCAGAAGTACTATGAGAGTAGAATTTATATGAACTATTGAACAGTAATCATCACACATAAATAAAATGATTATATTTATTACTTTTATTTCTTTCAATGGCAATGTTTTCAGGATTTTCTGATTGCTTAAAATGATTTACTATGAAACAAGGTTTTTATTGTATTCATTGCTTTAGTATGAGAAAATTATTATAGAAAATTTAAAAAAGGGGGGCCTTGTATAATAATAATTTGTATTGTGAAATGATTTTAAAGCTTTTAAAACTTTTTTGTTCTCAATTTTGTAAAATATTTTCATGTTCTAAAAAAAAGGTAAATAATCATTTAGCGTTAAATACTAAGATATCATTAGAGTTCTGTATTACGTAAATTCTTTTAAAAAGTTGACAACCATATATTACTAAAGTATGTGCTCCAGAAAAACGTTAAATTATATATATAAATCGTCTTCATGTTGAATATATCCTGGTTAACAGGGCATTTGGGGAGGGTTACCAAGAAAAGTGGCATGTTTGTATTAGTTTTCCTGTTTCTCAACAGGGAAATATGGTTGGGAGTGAAACCAAATGCATTGAGCTCTGACATGAGTTCTTCTTGGTTAAAATCTGTGGGTAACCCTCTGATAACAACTTTAAGTTGTTTATTATGGGCCATCTCAAATGTGTACGACCGCAATTTGTTGTCCGAGATATACTTTTGTATCAATCGGTGCTCTTCAGCAGAAACTGGAAAAACTCGGAGTTTTCCATTCTCATATCGCCCCTGGTGGTGTGTCCAAAATTTTCCCTAACTGGTCGGGGAGATCGGTTGCATTGCGCTGGAATAAATCACGATAGGCCAATGCGTCTTCCTTCCGGTTACGACGTAAACCCGTCGTCTTTCTACTGAACCGGGGCGGAAGCTACCGGCGGCCGGACCGTGGCCTTTTTGCCGCCGAAACCCGGGTTTTTTCATTTCCCCCTATTCCCTTCCGAGCTTCCTCGGCTGATTTTTTCCCTTTTACATAGAAGACCAGCGCCGTATGGGTAGAGGTTTTTTGGGGACGAGCGCCCGGCATGCCTGTTTCTTCGACGGAGTGTTTTTTTGGGGGAACAGGCTGGTTTTGATTTTTCTTCCCTTCGGCTGCAAAGCGGGTGGAAAAGGGGGACACGATTAAACGTTTGATCTCCTAAAGTAATTTTTGAACCCCCTTTTTTTGGGAGTCGAATAGATTTCCTGAACACCCCAAAGCTGTCCATTGAATAACGTTGATTAACCTAAGTCTCTCAGGCGTGTTGTCGATATTGGGGTCGTTGAGGGGAGAATATCTAGAGAAACACAAATCCTAAATTCGACCCCTTTTCATTTATCTAAGTGAGGAGTCGGGGCATTCATAAAAGGAAAGAGGTTCATTGGAAAAAAAAATACTTCCTTGATCGATGAGGCTACATCGTCCGGGAAGGGACATATCCATGGTAACCCAAAAAATCAATACCCAAAACAAATCCGGTCGAAATCCAAAGTGCGGCGCTAGGCCTAGCACATACCGCGTGGGGTCAAACTCCGATAAAAAATCGGCAAAGTTTGAAAATAACTATTCGCAGATAACCTCAATCGGTTATAAATGAAGGAACCAGGCCAAAATGTGACGAAATATGAAGTAAAGCACGGATGCAGAAAGATCCAAAATTGAAACTGGGGCGAAACTTTGGTTGAAAAGGGTCGCAGTCTAGGGCAGGAAAACTGCGTGTGGAGTCTACAACGACAAGATGACTTCTATCGCGTGGTTATATGTATAAGCACACGCACGTTTTTTTTTTACCTATTTCTATTAGAACATGTAAAAAAAGTTGGTATGCATTTTTGAATCAAAGCAATACTTTTTTTTAAGTAAGAATTTGTACAATTTAGAATTTATACAATTTTTTATTGAATTTTCAAGTCATTCATAATAAAAGTATTTTACGAACATATCAATTACGTTAGCAAAAAAACCCATTCCAACTTTTGTTACACATAGTGTTACATACTTGTAAAACAAATTTCGCGTGTTTACATCAATTATAATAGGACGAGTAAAAATTTTAAATTCCTTCATAAATTTTTTTCTTAAAAAATAAATGAACTTTTTTAATATTCTTTTGTAATATTCTGAGCACAAAAACTGTTTTGCATAATACATATACATAGGTTGCAGGCAAAAATATAGTAAAAAAACAATTAAATCAAGCATTTTTTTTATAAATCATACCACGTGCTTTCAAAATTAACTCAGAATTATAGGGATGTGACTCCCAATAAAATAAAATCACGTGTTTTAATACCTGGACTACATAACAAATACAATAAGTAATAAAAGTTGGAGAGAATTAAAACCTTACCTCTGTCACATAGAAAAACAAGAGATGAAATCCAAAATAATTGTAAAATCAGACGAATAGCAGAAACACGCTAACAGTCGTAGAGACTTTATCTAAATGCTCACAAACGACAGGCAGATAAGTCTGTATAGACAAGCAGGGGGTTGCTTTTGCTTGGAGGGTATTGTATTATTCTCTTTTGAAAACTGGAATCGTCCATGGTGTGATAGAGGGAAGGAGGGAAATAAAAATAGTTACTAAGGGCTCAACCGTAAACTAGGATTTCTGATTTTCCGGTCTTTTTCAATTCCCGGGATTTTCAGGGATATTCCCGAAATTACCGTAAATGATCAAAATTTCTAAAAATTTAAAACAAGTTGTTTGTGATTGGTATGAATAAAAAATAAGCAACTACGCATAAATTCTGTAATTTATACTCATTCAGTTCCTACTATTATTTCACTCACTCCCTATGTATATGGTAAGTTTCCTCTATCTTGTAATGGATTTAGATATTCCTATCCATTATTTTCTATTGGTTTTTGCTCAGTGTTATTTACATAAAGGGGAAGGTTGGTCCAAAAAATGTTCAACCCCACTTTTTTATAAATTTTTTATATGTTAGCTGTCCTAAGTAATGTTTATAACACTGAAGAGCATCCGTTTTATAATTTTTAATCTCAATTACTCATATGTCCTTCATTGTGTGATTTTCCTACTGTCTATGTGTTTTTCGAATGTTATTGTTTGGATGTTATCTCTTGTTTGTAGAGAATTAGCCTATATATATATATTTGTAGATAAAGATCTATATCATGTATTAGAGTAATTCTTAAAATGATAGAAGAAATGCAACGTGCAGCCATTTATCATATTATATTTTATTGCAATATTCAGCAAATCCGTCTGTACTACAAGCCATGACAAAACGAGTCCTATTTTCAGCCAAAGTTTTCAGAAACTTACGCAGCAAAATAACACGAAAAGGGAAAAAAGTAGCGGATCGATTTTCCTTTGTAATTCCTGAATATATTTTTAATTTTGTAAAACTGTTTTTTAAAAAATATGTTAAAATGCTTTAATTATTCAATTCATTTAAAATACATTCAAATTCTTCCTGCTAAGAAAAGTGATGTCTTTTTTATAAATTTCTAAATTATATTGAAGCATTTGCGGTGATGGAATGAAATTAACGCAGCAAGTCCCTCATTCTTCCACAGTTTTTTTTTTATTCAGAGAATTGACTCAGACAGTTCGAGACACATTTGATTCCTTAAATTTGTCTTTTTTGACGTCAGTCTGGAAAATACTTTTTCTCTGCTGTAGCATAACTTATGGTTAGACTGTAAAGCTTTAAAGCAAATGTAGCTAAATCTCTTAAAAATGAATTTCCAACTGCGTTTTGTATATTAAAAATGTGACATCAAAATAATGCTCCATCATAATATATAATTTTTATTCATACCAATTTAAAAGCTCAGATTCAGAAGAAAAAAAACTTTTTAACTGTAGAAAAAAATTTTTTCCGGGTTCTCCAGAACACCAAATTAATATTGCACAGATCATAAAAAAACATTTAATTTTAAAAAATAGGGAAAAAATTTCCCCTTTTTTTAAAAATTTAATTTAAAAATTCATTTAAAAATTTAAGGTTTTAAAGAAAATTTTGATAAAAAAGATCGGTTTGGCGTTTTTTAAAAAAGAATAAATATTCCCTGGGAAAGTGCTTTTAAAAAAGCAGAACCACAAGGGAAATTTTTTCAAAGGGGGTTTCCGTCAAATTTGCCTCCTGATCACTTTGGGAAAATTTTTATTTCGCAAAACACATAAAACTTTTTTTAATTTTTTTTTTTGCATTTTTTTTAAATATTTTAAAAATTTTGATTAAAAAAAGGGAAATTTAAATTAACGGAAAAAATATTGGGGGCCCGGACTTTTGACCCCCGTGCGCCACGAACAAAGGGTCGGGGCAAAAATTTTCCCTTTTTTTCACTTTTTGTTTTTGATTTGGGCCCCCAAAAAACTATTTGAAAATTTTTTACAAATTCCAAAATTTAATTAAAATTTTTTATTAAAATAAAATTTAGAAAGGAAAAAAACTTTTGGGGGGGCATTGGATATTTTTGGGTCCCCAGTACGCGTCTTTATAGGTTTTTTCCTAAATTCCCCTTTGCAAATGGATGAATAATTTAAAAATTCCAAAAAATTTAAAAATTTTTTAAAATTTTGTCTTTTTCAAAAAATTTCTTTTCCAGTTTAAATTTTTTAAATTAAAAAATAAGTTTTTTCTTTAAAATATTACCCTGGTTATTTTCTTTTTTTAATTCTAAAAGAAGCCCCACAAACCCGTTAAAATTTTGAAAATTTTCAAGTACTTAAGAAATTTTTCTGCACCCCTTTTTTCCACTTTTCCACACCACAAAAAACCAAACGGGGGAGGAAAAAAAAAGGGGGTTTTTCCAGCTCTCGACAGATTTAACGTGCATCGCTAACCTACACGGCGGGTCTTCAGTGGTACTGACACCGGCGGGGCGAAGGGGAGAAACGCAGGAAGGAAAACGGGACGGCCGAGGCAGTCAATCAAATCGGTGACAGTTCACCAAATGATCCCAAAAGGAATGATGCTATGTAGCGAAACTGCTTGTGTTGTTCAAGAGTGTGAAAAGAGTGAAATTGTTGTGTTATGGGAGGCGAGACTGGTTTCTCCACTTCGTTAAAGAGTATGCATATTTAATTTTAGGATGAGGTAAACAATTTTTGTGCTTTGATAATTGGATTGTCATGAGATTGTATAGATTTAAAATTACGATAGATGGTGTCACCATCTATCTCCACCTCTACAATTTAGGCATTGAACTGAAGTGGAGGGAAACTTTACTACCGCGTTTCGTGTGGTGAAACATACTGCAACTCCATGTTTTCTTTGAAAACAAAAATCACTATTTTTTGCGATTTTTCTGAAATTTGTTCCAATACTATTATATATAGTTGAAAGTAGCAAAAAGTAGCGAGATCTTCAAGTGAGAAGTAGCATAAAATTCGCGAAGTAGCAATAGGATAAAAAAAAGTAGCGGAAAGTTTTAAAAAGTAGCAAAATTCACGAAATTTCGCATGATCTGGCAACACTGTTCATACACACACACACATATATATATATAATCTTGTTCAATCGTTAATAAAATATTTTTTCATCCATTCAAGTTCAAATACATTTTTTTAAACTTGTAGTGGATGACACTTGAAGTTAATACATTTTTTCAAAAATTAATTCATTAAAAATTTTAAAGAAACCCGAATAAATAGTAACAAACAAAAAAGTAATAGTCCAACAGCATATATAGAAAGGAAAATCGTTCGTTGTGTCCCTGTAGGGCAATGGATAACGCGTTGGACTTCTAATCCAAAGATCGTGTGTTTGAATTCCACCTGGGATAGCCTAATTTCTAAGAAAGTGATTTCTTTTTTACTAAATTATTTTATTAGAATAATAAAATTTAATTGATGAATAAATAGTAACAAAAAAAAAAAAGTCCAACACTCTATATAGAAAGGAAAAAAGAAATTTGCAAGGAAAGTACCTTTCCATTTTGTCACTTAATATTGTGATTCTGTCATGTGTATACGTATGTATATTAATTGTAACTATTACATAAGGTATGTTTTTACAGTTTCCAAACGATCTAAAGCGTGAAATATAACAGTTTTTATTGGAAGTTCATTATAATTTCTGTTTCACAATTGCTATTCATTGGTTTCTATAAGTCAAAATTTCCTCAACTTCAGTTGCCCAAATAGGCAGTCTGTCATTAAATGCAACATCCTTACTAATATTATAAACGCGAAAGTTTGTATGTATGGATGTTTGTTATTCTTTCACGGAAAAACAACTGAATGGATTTTAATGAAACTTTGCAATAATATAGCTTATACATCAGAATAGCACGTAGGCTATAATTTATAAAGATATAATGTGAAGTGTGCAAAATATAACAATAATTGTCAAGTAAGTAGTAAAAAATTTTGCCATCTGCAAAAAAGCCCGCGACAGCATATTTATCTTTTATGTGTGAAGCAAAACTTACCTTTTTGTTTTGTCTACGCCATGCGTCAGTGCGCGCTCGCTTTTAATTTATTTCTTTGATCAGTGGAATAACTACTTTTTTTTATTTCAGAATAAAACCAGATTTCGAAGGGAGAGGTGAGGGCAAGATTTTAACATAAAATAAATACAACAGAAAGTAATATTAACGTATTACTTGTCCCCAAATATAAATTATTTACACTATTTTAAGCGTTCATTACACAAAATGTATAACAATGTGTTACTTTTGCTGAGCAGAGATCAGCTAGGAAGGTGTTTCCAAAAATCGATCAACAGGAGATTTACGGGGAGCTATAGATAAAAAAAAATCCTTTTTATCAGCTATTAGATCTACAGACTTAAAATTTAACAAATATGTTTTTTTGTTCAGCTGAGATATAAAAAAAGCTTTTTGTTTGATTTGTAATTCACGTAAAATTAACTCATTAAAAACTACTTTATCTTTCAGTCTGTATAGATTAATTTTTCAATTCACCCGTGCGAAGAACGTTAATATCAGCAAGTATTCATTAAAATCTTAAAGTGTCCCTTGCGCTGTGGAGTGGGATGAGATAAGAAAGGAATTTCCTGTCCTATCTAAAATTCCAATGATAGATTACTCTCATGACTCATCTGTGTGCACCTGTTAAGTCTAATAATAGAGGGCAGTCTGTCCCCACGAAATTTGCTGCTTGCAAAAAAGAATCTGTTTCTGTTGCATACAAAAGGGATATCATTTAATACAAGATTGTCCAAGAAAGTTATTTTGACTGCTTTTAATTTAAATTAGAAAAACAATGATGTATATGTTACCGGCAAAGTATGAAATCCGGCATTGTATAGAATGCCTAAAATTAGCCAGCAATGTATGAAATGATTCTTATTTCACACATTGCCTACGCATTCTATAGAATGCCTAATGAGAAACCAGCAAAGTATGAAATACATCTCCGATTTCTTTCGAATACTGCGTGGCAAGGCACGTGACTTTTAACGCGGGCCTCAGGCTCAGAATTTGTCAGTTGCACATTGTGGTTTGTTTGGAGTGTCAAAATACTCAATTTTACTTAAACTTTTTCAGCAAAAAATTGTTTTTTCTTGTGCTGCATGAAAATGGAGAAGCAACTCGTAGTGTTGAAGGAGTCATGGTCTATAGCAAGGGTAGGCAACCTATGGCACACGTTACAATTATCAGTAGCATTCAGCACTACTCAAGAAATTTGTCAATTTTCGAATGAACTTCATAAATTTGTAATAGACCTTATTTCACAAACATCTCCAGAATATGGACAAAAGGAATTATGCAAAAATTTGAAAGAATAAGAATGTCTTGCGAAAAAAATGAAATGTAATTCAAAATGCCATTCAAGCCTACCATGTTGCAATAAGTAGATTAATTTTAAGTTCTATTTTTATTTGAAAATTTTGTTTTCCTTAATAAAAACAATTCAATTGCTTGTACAATCTTCTTTTCCTTAACGTATTTGAATAATTTTTTAATGCCACTCTCATATTCCTTGTCAGAATAACATTTGTATTTCTAGAAATGTACGTCTTGATACAGTAACCTATCATGACCTCATTTCATACTTTGCCTAAACAGCTTTTAGTCATTCATATAGAGTGTGCATTCTATACAATGCCTAGGCAAAGTATAAATAATTCTCTTATTTCATACTTTGTATAAAAACGTCTGCACTCTATACAATGCCTAGGCATTCTATAGAATGCCGGCATTTCATACTGTGCCGGTAACATATGTAATGACCCGATTTCTTAGAATTTTTTAGAATATATTTTTTTCAAGTGAAGTAAATTTTTTTTATTTTTAATATTTACTAATAGCTTGTTATATAACTGTAAATAATACTAAAAAAATATTAAAAATTAATTTTAAGCAAATTTCTTTACATTTTAGTTATTCTTTGACAATGCGGTCATTTTGACTGCTTTTGGGGGGCATTATAGGTATATACTAAGTTCAGTGTGTATGACTTTCTAGTGTGTTTAAAAGAAATCTATTTTTCTCTAATACAGACCAATAAAAAAAAAATAAGTCATGGGTTCTGTTTGGACGCTGTAATTATTTCAGTTTGGTCTTTTTAATTCTTTGGTTTTTTGTTTGATCAAGAGATTTTTATTCAGTTTTGAGAATCAGTGGCTTTTAATAAATCTGAAAAAGGTTTAAAAGAGTAAATAGTGTATTATACATAGTTTCATCCTTTCTCAAAACAAAATTTGAATAATCAAGAGAGGGGAACAAAAATTTTAAAATACGTCATTGCACTCCAATGAAATCCCCAAAATACTTAGATAAATAATTTTCTTGTACGATACTAATTATTAATGTAAGAATCTTGTACAAAAGTTTGGTTATAAAAATAATAAAAAATAAAAGCTATATATACGAGAAAGAGAGAGATTTTTTAATAATTTTCTCCCTGGAACAGCTTTGGAATTCATTCACTTCTTCAAACTCTATTCAATTAAATAGTTTATAATGAAAACAAGTATTCAAAGAAAAACTTTAAATTAATAAATTAAATAAATAACAGTTTAAAACATTTGTACATACGTTATACCCATAAATAAGAATATCAGAACTTCATTACATTGGTCGTTTTAGAAAATTACGCGCGAAAAATGATGTTACCCCAAAATTAAATACTTTTAGCCAACACACAATGCAATGACAAAAAAAAAAGACAGAAACTGATCATAACAGATATTTCTATGTATTTTTTTTCTATGTATTCAAGTAACAAAAGTTTTCCCCTACACACACACTTCTTGGGTGTTACTCTTTCTCTTAAAACAGTCTTACGTAGCAATGAGCCCCAAGCATCTTCCAAAAAGTTCGAGGTTGCGAACTTCATTGTCTGCTGAGGGTCAATTGTGAGATCTACTGAAATATATGTCGGAAGACAAAACCCACAGTCAAGTCAAAAATAGCTACCTGAAGGCTACGTGTCTGTCTTTCCTGGGAATACAAAAAGTATGAGTACACATATTGAACTTTTTTTAGTAAGCTAGTACATATTTAACTTTTACAACCAGGTGGTATAAATAAGCTGTACCAAATTTATTTTCCTCAAATACGTGGGCTATTCTACTAAGCTATTCAAAAAAATAGCCCCTCTTTTTTAAAACTTTGCTATCACTGTTCGTCATTGGGTGGAGATGTTTTCGCCAACGTTATCAGTCTGAATTTATCAATGGCGACATTCTGCACATTTTAGCAATTTTACCTTTTCTAATCCTCCCCCATGTTTCATAACTGTGATAAGTTATCAATTATTATCAATTTAAACAACAAATTACGTAAAGAATAAAGAAAAAGCATGAACATTTTTAAAAAAGCAATTATAATATTTAATATTCTCGCATGCATCACCTATTTGATAGACTGTAAGCATAACCTCCTTTTACCAGTGCACGTATGTATCTTTAAAACGTGCTTGTTTAAAGTGCGGCCCAAAAGCCTTTAAAATGCGACCCAAACACAAATTATGAAAATATTGAAATTTACATATTTTTATTTAAAAAAATAAATGTTTGTAGTATTTTTTATACATAACCGATTCGTTGACATTTATAAATAAAAACATCTTAGTGTGCCATGAGAATTTACGTTTCGAATTAATTCACGAGTTTGAAAGCAGAATTCAAGATTTTCGACAAAATGAAGAGTATTTCAACATATTTTCAACCCCACATTTTGTCTAGAAATAAATAAATCCCCTTCATACCTTCAAATGGAATGCATTGAACTGCAAAATGACTTTCAACTGAAAGAAAAATTTGGGAATGTTTCTTTACTTGAGCTTTATAAAGATTATACCTACCTCGCGATAAATATCCTAATTTTCACTTTCATGCTCTATTAATGCCATCAACTTTCGGCAGTACCTATATTTGTAAGCAATTTTTTTAAAAATGTTTTAATAAAAAAAAAAGAAAAGATAAGAAAAACTTGAAAATTTTTAAGATTAAAATTTTTCCTAATACATTTTTTTTAAAAAAAAACCTTTTCCCTCTTTTAATTTGAATTTTTTATCTTTAAGCCCCCTAAATGCAAACTTTAAAATTTTAAACAAAATTTTTAAAAATAAAATTTTAAAAAATTTAAAAAAAAAAAGAATTAATTTTTTTAAATAAAATAATAACAATTTTTATTTATTTTAAAAAATTTGGGGGGCCCCTTTTTTTTTTTCCAACCCCAAAAAAATTTTAGATTTGCAAAAGAGAATTTCATTATTTTTTTTTTTTTAAAAAAATTTAAATCTCAAAAAAAATTCAAAAAAAAGGGGAACTGAAAAGATTTTTTTAGATTTGGAATGGTTTTTTTACAAAAAATTTTTAAAAAATTTTAAAAATTTTTTTTTTGGGGGAAAAAATATTTTTCTTTCCTTTACTTTTTCAATTAAAATATATAAACAAATATAAAAAATTTTCAATTTAAAAACATTAAAAAAAATTTTCCCTTGAACAAATCGATTTTTCCTCGAACAAATTAAACTGGAAAAGGGATTTTTTTTTTTTAAAGACAGCCCACCATGCAGGTGTTAGTACGATATGAACCCCCGGGAACCCGTGAGAGGGGGGGTGGGGCCCCCCCCTTCCCTCCTTCCCCACGTGAGGACATGCGGCTCGACAACTATTTAGACTATCCCCATGCCACAAGCACTATACATCTGCAAACGTCCATATCTTCCTTAATTCAAACCCAGGCCCTACGGGACAACCGTCAGTGTCACAGCCATTATACCGAATGGACGGCACATCAAGCGTTATACAGCTTTTAATATAAAGCAGTGCATCTCAAACTTTCATTTTTGCACCCCATATTCAACCAAAATTTTTTACCCCCCTCCATAAAATAACAATGTTTGAAATCCATAATGCTATACTTTGGCGCTTGGGTACAATACGACTTTTAAACCCCTTAAAAGTCACAGACGTATATAAACGTCAGTTCAGTCAAAAGTTTATTGCCCCGGGCCAAAGGGACAAAGGGGTGTCCTGAGGTCCGGGCCCCCAAAGCCCGATTTTTTTCCCGTTTATTATAATTTAAATATGTAGTACGTAAAAATTTTAAATTTAAAAAAATTTGTTATTTTATGATTAATTTTATTAATTTGAAATTATTATTCAATAATTATTTTTTTCGTTTTGTTCCCGAAAATCCAAAATCGGAGCATGTCAAGAATGGTGGACTTTTTTACCCTACCCCCCTTTAAAAATTTCCCGTTTTTGCTACTGCCCCCGGGCGTAAATATTTTTCCACATTATGATCTTTTCTCTGTGCACTGTTATGCATAAAATCATTCCGAAGGCTTTGGAATGTAATAAAAGGACATTGACAGGGTTTGTGAAGGATTGACATATTTCAGAGGATTTGCTTATTTATTCATTTTCCCTGCTCCCCCTTCCCATACATCACATACGCATATCTACAAGGAAAACGGAGACCTTAGGGAGCGAATCGCGTAAATTTAAACCGGTGGTTAAAGTTAATTTCAAAAACCCTAGGTTTTCAATATAAGTATAAATTTTTTTGTATAATTTTGTACATGACAAGCCCATGTTTTCAACTTGTATTGTTAAATTAATTGTAAAATACATTGAGCAGTCTGATGCATTTATAAGTGTATTATGTCAGTGTACATGTGGTTTTTTTTATTATGTCAGCATTTTATTTGTTTACTTTCAATAAATTAATAACTTTTTAAAATAATCCTTTATTTTGGACTTTTCAGTATGCTCCCCCCGAGGTGGCATGTCCCACAGTTTGAGAAACGCTGATATAAAGTATAAAAATTGAAAATATCAATTGAAGTATGTTTTGAAGAATCGAGTTTTAAAAATATTTTATTGTGAGTAAAAATATTTAGAATACTGATGTACTTTATTTTAAAGCGATGTACAACTCGCAAACACACAAAATGAATTTTTGAAGTTTGACAAGAATACTTCAATGACTGAGTTTTGAAAAATTTTGGGATATATAAAGACTACAGGTATGGGAAATTTTAATTTGCTTCTAAAATATTTTTAAGCCCCAAAAGTTTTTTTTTAATATTGTTTACAAGATATAATTTAGATTTTTTAAAAGATTGAATACAAACAAATCATTTTTGCAGCTTACAAAACAGAACTTAAAGCTTAATTTACAGTGGAACGTCGTTTATCCGAATCAATTGGGACCATTCGGATAACTGAACACCGAATGCCATTCATGCAGTATATGAAACTGGACACTAGATGAATATTGCAAATCATCACATGCGGGAAACGTACTTGAAGAAAAACCAAAATAGATGCAAAATGTCGCAATTTTACCTTTATTGTGAAAATTAATCACTCATTTTTCGCTGTACCATTGTACATCTTTGTTTTTTTCGCGGCAAGGCCTCCGATTCTCTTGAGCAGCAGTGATGAGTAATACAGTACTCTGATTGTTGTTCGTACCACTCCATAGCTGTCTCTAACGCGGAACATGCGTCAGCAGTTTTTCTTTTCTTCGAGCCATTTTCTGAGTCAAGTGTTGACGCAAAATTTAAAATGGTTTCTCGACTTTTTTTTTATGTCATAAATTGTTGACTTTCCAACATTATAAAACTGTGCTATAGAGACGCTCCACTTTCTTCCTTCGCGAGACGGTTCAATATTTCAAGTTTTGTCTCTATGTTCAAGACGTTGCGCTTCCGTTTTGAATTCAAAGCCATAGCAGTTCACAACTCATCAAAAGAGTACGTATACGCCCCCTCACTTGGAAACAAACTGATTTAATATTCCACGCAGATGTTTACCAAATTACCCAACAATAATTTCCCCAAGTATCCCGGCCTTGGGTTTTCCCGTCACTTTTGGCCTCACGCGAAACAACTGTTGAGCATTACACTGTTCGAAAACGTAATCATTTTCAGTACACGTAGTTGACAAAAAAACTGGCTCGGAGATTTGACGTTCCGGATAATAAACTTTCGGATAAACGCGTTTTACAGTATATGAATTTCGATCTCGACTGGCCTTTCCTTGGAATCTGGATTTTTTCTTACAATTCATTCTGAAAATTCCAAATTTTGGCTGAATTTTTTGACCAGTAGCAAGCAGAAAGCAGGTTCTCACCTCAAATTTAAATCCCTACAGTGATGTCTGCAAATGATTTGTTTGGAAAATGCTAAAAGACGCAGATTTCAAACAGAATGCTACCTTCGAAGTTTAACGGGAAAAAAAATTAATAGTACTATAAAAGTTAACATATTTTTGGAAATTCAAAATTAAAATTCTTAAAATGTCCATTAAAAACAAGTTAAGCACCATTCAATTGTTTCTCCCTCCCCCATAATTTAACTAAATCTTCAATAAAAGATGTATTAATCAGCATTAATTTTCCGCCGGAATTCACACACGGAGACTGACGGGAACTAATTTGATATCGGAATGCTACGCGCTGTTTGTGTGTTACGCACACACACACACACACCAGAACGTTTTAAAATGCAGTATTTAAAATGAAAATAAAGTGGAAGTGCGCAATTTGGAACAATAATTAAAAGCTCAGAACCCATATTCTTTTTAAAAATATCCTGATATTCGCCAATGATATTAGAAATATCCATATTCGTAAATAGCACAAAATACAAAAGACTGAAGAAGTAGCTTGATTAATAATTGCAATGAAAATGGCTAAATTTTTAGAAATCAAATTAAAATTGTCCTAAATTAATAGGCTTACAGTGGTGATATATTTTTTTCTATAATATACGTCTTTTCCACATGGCACCCCAATATCAGACAATAAAAATATCAAGGCAACCATATTAGACAATGTTATCGCCCATCATGGCGAAAATGAACACCATCTTGGAGCTTAGCAGTCCGATATCATATTAACACCCCGGTAAGTAGAAGGGACGTCTTAAGGCATTTGCCAAATCGGCCGAAGTTCAGGGCCTCTGCCGCAATGAGGACTTCGTCTCGTTCTTCACTTAGCATTAATAAGATAATTCGAATAATTTCGCTGCTAAATGTTACTTCTGGTTGTATTCCCTGAAAAATTGGGAATTTCGGACAATATGTCAACTGGCTATTTGTGATGGCCGTCGTAAATGCAAAGGCATACCCCTACCACCATACACCATCATTATTCATTCAGTCAAAAGGCGGCAATTGGTCAAACAGATTGGATCGATTGTAAGTCATGTACATTCATTTGTTTCCGGCTATTGTTTGTACGAATATCTGACAACTTATACTATGTACTGCCTAATTTTAAGGGTCATAGGTGGGGCTTACACTTATGTAGGGGCCAAGTGAGTGAGTGAATATAACGTCGCACTGTTCAGCTACACGAGGGCTTTTGGCGACGGACCACGTAATTTTGAACCATGGTCAAGTGACGAGGACGACACCTGATCTGGCATCCTCTCTCCTAACTACCACACCACACCAACGGGAGGACGTTTGAGCTCTAGACAGATTTAACGTGCATCGCTCCCCTACACGATGGGTTTTTAGTTGTACGGGGCTCGAACTCGTCACAAGGTAAGCCACGATCCGATACCTTGAACACTAGGCTACCGCGGCCTCCTTAGCTTCGCACTTTGAAACAAGACGAGAGCTGTTGGTTGTGACGAAGCATATCTCTTTCCCCTATTTTCCAACAGATCCCTTGCCGACAGAAGCTGCGAAAATTCCAGGCATTTCCCTAATTCCTGGAAGGAATTTCATAACTGGGTGGTCGAGTTTCGGCACCTTTTTTCCCAGCTGACCAGACTGTCAAAAAGAGGCGCCTTATCATTGTGTATTCATTTTCCCACAACTCGTTGACGGCGCGTCTGAGAACGTACAAAGGTGCACCCAGCCTCGGCGCTTCTTTGAGTCTAGCGAACAGGAAATGAGAAAGATTTGGCGCGGCAGAAGGGTAAGAGATCAAGGGAGCCGAGATCGGAAGGCGGCAGAAAAACCAGAGGGTTTGAGGCCGACAAAGAGATGGGAGAGAGGATATAAGCAGGACGAGAGAGTCCGGAGAAAAAGACCGGATTTTTGAAGGGAGCCGTTCGGATCGTCCCTTGAGCGATAACGAGCCCGCGAAGTACAGCGGTCTCATGGCTTGGAAGATCAGGGAACGGGAGAGAGTACGAAAGAAACTTGAAGTGATTACGGACCAGCCCGTGAAGTACAGCGGTCTCCTGGCTTTGGAAAATCAGGGAACGGAAGAGAGTGCGAAAGAGACTCGAAATCGTTACGGATCCTTTTGATAATTGAACTGTAAAAGAATATACCAATTTTATTTATTTATTTATTTTTGATGATTTTCATATTGAAATAAATAATTAACCAAGAGCCGAGTGAAATTATTACATGGTGATGGACCTCATAATTTTGAACCATGGTCAAGTGACGAGGACGACACCTGAGCTAGCATCCTCTCCCAATCTACCACACCACAGCAACGGGAGGACATTTAAGCTCTCGACAGTTTTAACATGCATCACTTCCTTACACAACGGGTCTTTACTGGGCCGAACTCGTGACAAACCAGCCACGATCTAATATCTTGACCACCAGGCTATCACGGCCACTTATGCATCTAGGAGGGTGAGTGAGTGAATATTAACGTCGCTCTGTAAGGCAACACGAAAGCTTTTAGCAACGGGCCTCGTAAATTTGAGCCTCGATCAAAAGATAAGTTAGACACTCGAGCTGGTATCCCATCAATGAAAGCACACCATGCCAACTAGAAGACGCTGAACATCGGCAGATTTAAAGTACACTTGCCCCTTTTACACAGTGGGATCAGGCTTCAAATCTGAGAAGAACCAGCCACGAATTCTTGATTGTAACCCTTAGGCTACCGCTGCCACGTAGGCGAAATAAATAGTGTGCTGATGAATGCTGACATTTAGTTATAATAAAAATAGATAATTTTGCGAAACTGTTCAATTCATTCAATATATCAGAGACATTGCGATATTTCAAATAATTTCCTTTTCAAATTTTCATAATTTAATCATTTTGTGATGCAAACAGGAGACCAAAACTTAAAAAAATTCTCTACATGTGTTGATAGTCGTCCAAGTGTAGGCCTAGGCCTGCCACTGTACACCATGACTAATGATTCAGTTAAAAGGCGGCAATCGGTCTAGCAAGTCTGTGTGCTACACGCCTCGAAGGTTCCTGAACTCATGACACGTTACCAAGAGTCCGTGACCTTGACCACTAGGTTACGGTGGCCACTTCAAAATGAAGAGAGTGGAGTGAGTATGAGTGAATATTAACATCGCACTGTTCAGCTACACGAGGGCTTTTAGCGACGGACCTCGTAATTTTGAACCATGGTCAAGTGTCAAAGATAACACCTGAACTGGCAACACTCTCTCCTAGCTACCACACCACATTAACGGGAAGACGTTTGAGCTCTCGACAGATTTAACGTTCATCGCTCCCTTACACGATGGGTCTTTATTGGTACTAGGTTCAAACTCGTGACAAGTCCAGCCAAGATCCGATACCTTGACCACTCGGCTACCGTAGCCCCATGCACATTTTATATATCTATACTTTTTTATACTATATCTATACTTTTAAACTTCAAGCGGTCAAGAAATACTTTCAAAACTTTAAAACTTCATTCTGTGGGATAAAACATCTATAATTAATTTTGAATTTAGGTACGTCAGTAATCTAAACATTTCTTAGTACAAACGAGCATTTTAAGAATTCGGTTCTTCATAGCTTAACTGGACATACTTTCAGTTTTGTTCTTAAAGTGAGAAAAAGATATTTGACTCTTCATTTATTTTATCATTTCATTTATTACTAGCTGGTATACCCGTTCTTCGCACAGGTGAATTTAAAAATTAAGCAATACAAACTGAAGGATAAAGAAAGTTTTTAATGAGTTAATTTTACGTGAATTATAAATTAAACAAAACAAAAAAAGCTTTTTGCATATCTCAGCTGAACAAAAAAATTTTAAGTTTTTAGTTATTTTTATAAGTTTAAGTTATGATTTTAAGTCTTTAGATATAATAGCTGAATTTTTATTATTATTATTATTTATGACGCTCCGTAACTTTCTTGCGGGTCGATTTTTTAAAACACCTACCTGCTCAGCAAAAGTAACACATTGTTACAAATTTTGTGTAATAAACTCTTTTAAAATAGTGTAAATAATTTGTATCTGGATGTGAAATACGTTAATATTACTTTCGGATGTATTTATTTTATGTTAAATAGCTGTTACCCGCAACTTCGTTCACGTCGAATTTAACAAAAAAGTGTTCATTCACTTCGCACGTTTAACGAAAACTTAATAATTATGTATTCTACGTAAAGAAATACCTATGCTATAAGTATAATGTCATTCTTCTATTTTGTGAATCTATGTTTCTTTTTTGTTTTATTTTTTTCCCTTCGATTTTGTTGAGCAAGGGATGACCTTGGATACTGTCGATGGGGTGAGGACTAAAATCATTAGGATCAAAATAGGTCTAATTAGCAGTAGGGGGAAACGGGAATACAAAGGAAGCCGCAAGGAAGGGGGTGAAAGGGACGCATGACCTTTGACAAAGTAGTTAAGGACTGTAAAATCTTTAGTATCAAAGGAGATGAACGGGAAATGTTGTGAGTGGCAGCAATCTAATCAAACAGAAAAGTTTGATATAACTGCAAGAAATCGTTGAGACAGAAAAAATAGCTAAATAAAATAGTCCCCATTGAATAAAAATAATCCCTATTGAAATAAATAACCCCTATTTTCTATTGAGATATTGCTCACTATTTAATTGGTTTTAATTTTATTTTCTCGGAATACTATTTTTTTTCTATAATAAAAGTAGCCTAAGTTATTCCTTGTAACATTAGCTATTTGCCAGTGAAAGTTTCGTCAAAATTGGTTCAGCCGTTTGACAGATTAGGCTGGAACAAACAGACAGACAGAAAGACAAAAATTTTGAAAATTGATTTTTTCATATAAGTACCGTATATACATTTAAATACATTTAGTAAAAAAATGTTAATTTCAAATTACAAACAAACACTTCCTTTTTATTTATATGTATAGATGTATAGATTGCAAACACTTTTCATCTTATTAGGTCAACTAACGTACTTAACATTATTTCGTACCAAAAACGAATTCTGTGATTGTGAAAACTTTCTCATTCTTGTGCTTGAAATAATAGAATGCATAAACTATCCACCTAAATCTTTTAAAATAAATTTTTCTAACAAAACAGTTCCATTATTCATGTTTGACTAAATTGATCAATTTATGTGAATGATTGTCATTCCTTTCAACAAGGAAGACGAAAGCAAGCATCATTTGCTCTACAGATGTGTCGCAACTTCACCATCTAATAGCCCCTCCAGAAGTTAATAAAAAATATGAAAAGAGAGAGAGAAAAAAATTGTTTATTAGTTAATAAATGAAGAAAAGGTAAAGCGATGTTTAAAAATCCGATAGTAGTTAAAAATTATGAGATCCGTCGCCAATAGCCCTAGGGTGCTTCAAAATACGTGAATAAAGAAACCAAATGAAATACCGCAAGATAGGATATGTGAAATAGAGAGGAGCACCAAATTAATTATTTAAATATCATAAAAAAATTTTTGAAAACCCCAATAAGTTATGAATTTTAAAAAAATATTTGTTTTCTCTCAAATATTTATTTTTATTTATTAATTTGGAAAGGAGTTAAAGATTTACTAAACGCAATTTATCAATAGTTAAATAAAACATTGCTTATGATGTCTTTATATTGCTTTCCATTAAACTAAAATAGCAAAAATATTGCAGTTACTATATGTCAAAAGTCAGTTTTTATTAGTTATATGTAAGAGTTTTAAAAATATAATTCAAATTGTGTGTGAATTCTTAATGTAAAGAAGTAAAAAGGAACTAATTAAAATAATTAATAAAGAAAGAAAAATTTATAAATTTGTAATTTTTTAAAGTAAAATTACGTCGAAGTATTATAAAGTTTTATATTAATTATAAAGAGAGAGAAAAAAGTTATTTTGATGAAAGAATCCAAATTCGAGAGAAGTAAAATTATATTAAATTGATAAAACTGCACTGTATTTATCAAATTCAAAGCATTTCAAGATAACTCTTGGAAAACTTGTACAATGTTTAAAAAACAATACAGTATTCATATTTGTTGAAAATACCTGATTGAGGTAAATTTATGAAAATTGTTAGGAAATTGTAAAAATATTTTTAAATTTCATACTTTTAAACTTCAGTTATAATTAATTAAAATCATTTCATTTTCACACAAAAAACTGAAAACTTAATTACACCTGCTAATACATCAGTTTGAAATATATATATTCTAAGAAAAATTCCTTCAAATATATGAAAAGAAAAGTCACAAAAAGTCAGTTAAATAAATAACAAGTCTATAACCTTCGTATGTATTTTTGAAATTCTCTAAAAGATTAAAAGGTAATATTAGAAATCGCGTTATTTTAAAAAATAAACAATATGTGAAGCTGCTTTAAAAATCTCTTAAAAGGTAAAAGGCAATATATATTGTAAAACTGTAAATGTTCAAGAAACAAGTTATTTCAAATTTTGCAAAAATAAAATTTTAAAATAAAACTAGGCATTCATATTTTAAGCATACACGTTTTTCTTTCCCGTTTAAAAATACTTGGGAATTTATTGAAAAAGAAATGAGAAACAATATTGAAAGCATGTAAGTAAATATAATTGCAACAATATTCCCAAAATTATAGTTTATTAAGAACAAGGGAAGAAATTAGAAGGATTTATTTAAAAATACTGGTCATCCAATAAAATGCATTAAAACAGTTGCTAACCACAAGGGTCTAAACATGACAACCTGAATACTGGTATGTATTGCAACAGCTATTGATGATTCAAGAACACTCTTTCTCAGTTTAAAAGTCGAAGCTCTGTGATTCAATATTTAAACCTCTAATCGAATAATGTATTACGATTATTTCAACTACATCCGAATAAATTGATTTTTGCGAGAAGCAATAATTCCTCAAAGGAATGCAGCTCTAGAAAAATTGTTGAAGGCAACATTATTAGAGTTAGGTTCCAAAGATATACTCCAATATAATTTTACTTTCTTTAGAAATTACTTTCAATATTTCTTTAAAGAGTCCGTAGTTTTATCAGATGGTTTAATTCCTTGTGAAGTCGAAGTTCTACACCAGAAAGAAAACTGTCTTTAAGTATACAGACTGTAAAATAAAGAAATAAGATACGTTAAATGAAATACCAAATTAATAACCAATAATATTTCAGAAAATATATAAAATGTTTTGTAAAAAAAATATTTTTTTTAAAAAAAAATTTGATCCAAATGCCACCCTTCAAATTTGCCGCCCCGGGCAGAGGTCCGGTTTGTCCGGCCCTAGAGCCGCCTCTGAGAACAATATATGACTTTGAACTGTACAGGTTTTATCGGCAACCACAAATAACACAAGTCATGCGTTGAAATGGATTCAGAGGGCTTGGCCATGTTTAGAGAAGCTCAGAAGATAATTTCATTAAGATCTTGACAATTAAAAGACCTGAGGGAGCCCGAGCTAAAGGAAAACCACCAACTAGATGGTTGGATGACATTGAGAAAGACTTAAATGCTTTTAAAATTAAAAACTAGAGAGAGTCGCTATAAATAGAGCACGCTGGAAGGAATCACGTGGCCTGTATGTTGTGCTTTTAGGGAAAGAAAAAAGTAATTATATCAAATACTTCGTATAAATACTGATACATTTCTAAGTATATTATATTAGTGGAAATTTTTTTTTATTTTGTGTTTTGTTTGATTTCTCTCAGTAAATTTATAATTATTTTAAATATTTTATTTTCGACTTTTCAATATGCTTGCGCCCCCCTCCCTAGGGCGCACCCCACAGTTTGAGAAAAGCGATAGTATAACCAATGAAATACGTTCCAGAAGGTATGTGGCCGCTTGCCTTGTCACGAGTTCGAGCCCAGTACCACTAAAGACCCGTCGTGTAGGGCAGTGATGCACGTTAAATCTGTCGAGAGGTGAAACGTCCTCCCGTTGGTGTGGTAGTTAGGAGAGGGGGGTGCCAACTCAGGTGTCGTCCACGTCACTTGACCATGGTTCAAAATTACGTGGCCCGTCGCGAAAAGCCCTCGTGTAGCTGAACAGTGAGACGTTAATATTCAATCATCAACCAGAAGGTATGTGATAGAAGTACAATTATTTTTTCTCTAGTATAAACTTTATTCTTTAGAGAGCTCTAAGTAGGAACACTTTTTCAAAGATATCTTTCTGTTACTGCGCAAAATGAGCAACTCCTAATCCAGTTCTATAAAAATATTGTGCATATGAAAATTATTTAAGTAACTTCCTTTGTAAGACCTTAGAAGAACATAATGTTTGTGTGTGTGTGCTTAAGACAAATTGATCAATATTTCAATACATAACCACATATACTGCCGTTATACTAAAAAGAATCTAAGTAAATTCTGAAATATATTATTGAGACACTGTGTAAAAGGAAGAGAAATACATCTAAATTCTTAATGGTTTACATAAATGATTCGAGTTTTTTTAAATATATTATTCCTCTATTAAATTTTACAATATTTATTTAATAGTCGACAAATTTTGTTTACTTTAAGAATGAAATTTTTAAAAAAATACCTGTTGATTTAAGTTATTGAGAATCAAATTTTCTCTTAAAATAATAATTTATTTTAAGGAATAGTGTTCGGGTTATTCATGATATTTCTTTTAAACTTATTGATAGCTCTGCACACGTATTCCAAAATTAATTTCTTGGAATGAATCCATTAAAATTTTTTACCAGAAATAAACATAAGAAAATTAATTCCAGAGCCTATATATATCTTAAAGTTGGAATTCGTACTATTTTGTTCTTCAACGTTTTGATTAGGTATTGTTAAAAGTCTCACCGTCACCAGAAGGCTTCCTTATATAATTTGTCGTTATAAAATATGTGACAAGAGTAAAATAATGGATACTATGTTCTTAGAAATTATCATAATAACCGACAAATCACACAGAGAATCAACCCAAATAAATTTTCATAATGAATAAAGCATTTTAAGTTTTCGATTTGTATTCACATGCCAACTACTTCAGTGCCAATTTAGTTTAAGAACGAATGACAAAGATGAGTTTAAAAGTTTTCAGTTCTTTTTTACAAAATAATATTTAAGCAAACAATTGGATACCGTTATTAATATCCGCTTAAATTTCTGGCTACAGGGTTAATAAATCTAAAATTCGAAGCATATATCTGATTAATTAGCCCTATAGGATGAAAAAAAAGCTCCAAAATGCTTACATGCCAATTAAAATGTGAATCTGCTAAAAATCGGATGTATGTAGATGACTTAAAAATATAGCCATAATTAAAATTGGTAAAATTAATTTTATTTAATTCATAAATTGATACAAATATCTTATAATACCCGACATTCAACAGATAACAGGAATCACTCTAAATTATTATTAACTCATAAATATAAAGAAAGGTTCAATGTACTTGAAATATGTTAAAAAATTTTAAATAATTAATTTAAATTTGTTAAAACCAAAAGATACTTGCATATGATATTCAATTAGTAAAAATATAATTAAAATCATTGCGAGCCTAATAACGAGAAAAGTATTTTGCATCAGTATCAAAATATAATCCTAAAATCCATATATATATATAAAAAGAAAAAAACGTTTTTGTTCAGTTTCCAAGTATTGAAAAGAAGTTTTTCATTCTGCAACATTACTTATCAATTGACAGTCAATAATATATATATATTTACACTATTTTCTTATTACGATGAAGGTTTCCCGTGGGAAGCAGTGAGTCAGTCGATTTCTATTTAAAGCCAATCCACAGAAACACTCTGGAATTTCCGACTGTATTTAAGAAGTGACGTATTCTATAGGACTTGATCCAGTGGAACAACTTTCACAATAGATGCGACCTTCGAGTGAGGCTAAGGCACCAGGGCAATATTTCCCCCGAAAACGCTTCAAGCATTGAAGACAGTCGATTTCCTTTATAGTATCGCGTCGTTTCAAATGATATTTCCAATACGAAGGTAAAGCGAAGCCCTTGTTGCAAAATGAGCATTGTGCGGCCACTCCTCTGAATGAATGTAAGAATGACATACAAGTTTACCTGAATATTGAAAGGTTTCACCGCAGACACGACAGCGATAGAATACAATGTCGGTTGAACTTCTATCTCTCACCATGAATATCGATTTAAACATTTCTTCGCACTGAACACACTTGAAGCACGATTCCGAAGAAAAAATATACGTCATCACTGCAACTTTCTTAAGTAATCTAAGCTTGCAACGTTAAACAATAGTAAGAGCAGTTTTTTTCAATGGGATGGACGTTGGATTCTGCCATTTTTTTTGCAGACACAATATAATACACTTTACAAAGAATTGTCCTCTAACACAGCGTACTTCCAACTGTGGAAACATGAGAGGTTGAACTTACTAATATGTATGCTGCATGAGAAGATCAACGTGTTGCCAATTTCTGCCATCCACATATTAGTATGGATTTTAAAAAAATATATCAATTGAGAGTTGCTATTGCAGAGTGGTCATGGTTTCGAACTCGTGGAGAAAAGGATCTCGACAACATGATGCAGACTTTCATATTCGGGTCCAGCTCAAATGTCGATCTCGTCACTGGACGTTGGTTTAAGGCTGCAGTGGACAGTAAAAATTCTTTAGTTTGTTACAAACATGCCCCAAATTTTTACTGCCTGTATGCAAGTTAGAGCTAAAACCATAAAAAAATTTGATAAAAAATATGTTTTAAGAAATTAAAAAAATTAACGAGGATTTAAAAACGCGTTTTATACGTTTCGATTTTTTTAAATTTCATATTTTCACCTGATTTAACTTCCTTTCCCAATTTTTTAAAAATTTATGCATCAATTTGTTATATATGATAATTTTGAAAAATATGGGTAAACCCAAACTTTTATAAAATTTCAAAATTTTAACGATTTCCTACAAAAAAAATTTTTAATTTTTTTTTTCCCCCCTATCATTTATTACTACAATGCATCCAAAATTTATAACTATATTTTTGGGGTGAATATTTTTTGTTATAAATTCGAAAAAAATTAAAAACCCGGGGCATGGAACATTTTAACCCTGGTTTCAAGGCTTCGGGAGAAAAACGGTTTTTTTAATTTTTAAAAAAAGTGTAGGTCTTTGAAAAAACCCGGTATTCCAAAAACGGGGAAAGTTCCCCCGGGTAAAATTCAAAAGGGGGGTGTATATTGAAGTTGATGCCCCCGGTGAAAAAGGTTTCCCCACCCGGGAAGGGGGGGTTTCAAAAGGCAAAGGGGAAAGGGACAATGTTTGTAAGGTTGGGTCAAGATTCAATGGGTGTCTGCTCTTGACCCCACAAACCCAAAGACCCCACAACAGCTGCTGACGTTTTGGGGAAATGGAACGCGAAGCTTTCCCCTCCACCCCTATGGAAAAGTGTAGATGGCCGGGATGGGGAGGGGCCTGGCGGGGAGGGGTTTCCTTTTTGGGTGTGGAAAGGGGGAGGCGTGGTTAGGGAAACAGTGGGGGTTTTGTATTTTGGGATTTCGGGGGAAAGCCCTTGGGTGTTTGATGTTTGGAAATGCTATTGATTGGTCCATGGCCCCGGGGAGAGTAGGCCCCTTTATTGGTTTCCCCCTGAGGGGTTTTGGAACTGAAAAAGGGTAAAAGGGGGGGTATGAAATTTAACCTGTGGGGTTGAATTTAAGAAAAGAGATGAAAAGAAATTAAATTGGGTAAACGGTCACCACCACAGGGAGAGTGCCCAAATTAATTTTAGGGGATAATAGGTCTAGGAGAATTCCCCCGGGCCCAATTTTTTCCCGGCCGGGATAGTAGTTATTTTTTTTTAAAACTTTTTTCCGTTATTAAGGGGAAGTCTATTGAAAAATGAGATACCCAGTTTTTGTATATTAAGCTTTAAAAGGGGGAAATTTTTAAAATCATTATAAATTAGGGGGTTTCTAGTATATCTATCTGCTTTAAAAATTTCGTTAACGAGTTCTGAACCTCCGAGAATTTTTTTGAATTTTGCTGATAGCCCCAAAACAGGCACCCTAAAGGGTTTTTATTAATTGGCCAAAAAGGCGGGGTAGAGGGTAACTTATTTAAAATTTAAAAACAGAATTCCGGCCAATTGGGGGAAAAGTCTCTTAGAGCCCCGGGAAATTTTTCACGCTTTTTTGTCAAATTTTTTCCAAGGGCAACAGGAAGGGGGAAGGGGGTTTTTGACGTAAAGGGGTCGGCATCCCCCGTAAAAAGCGGGACCAAATTTCCAGTAGCACCCCCGCAAAAATTTCCCTTTAAAATTTGAGTGGATGGAAGTTGATAAATTTGTAATGGACCTTATTTGACAAACTTTAGAATTACAGACATTTATGAAGCTACAAAAGAATCTGAAAGTAACTCCGAAAAATAAATTTACAGCTATTTTATAAGTTATTGAATGTCATTGCTGGAGGGATTTAATTGTTTGAAGAGAGCAAATTGCATGCACACTGCTTTCCGCTTTTTGGTTCTACATATCTCAGTAAAAAAAATCTTTTATCATGGGAATAATATTTTGAGTCCGCTTAACAACTGAATGCTCAAAATCATATCGAATTTGAAGTCCCGGGAAAATTTTACTCTTTTATTTTTTTTTATGGGGGAAAAATAGAGGGGGAAGGGGAAAAAATTGGGTTCGTATTAAATTTTTTTTTTAAACTATAAATTTTTTAAAAACCCCAGAACTTATAAAAATTTTTTTTGTCGTCTGTTTTTATTTTTTTAAAAAAATGTTTAAAAAATACTTAATTTATATACAATTTTATCTTTTTTTTTGAAGAAATATATTTTATGCTGTTTATATTTTTACTTTGAGAAATATTTTTAAATGAGGCAAAATTAATATATAATAAAACTGTAAATCTATCCCAAAATTTTTGACCCCCCACCAACTCCCCCCATACATTATCGTGGGACCCCCAAAGTTTCAAAGATGTTCCCCCCCCTTTTTTGGCACGTTGAATCCTATTGGTCGATTGATTTGGCACGCTAGAGCCAAAAGGTTGCTGACCCCTGATCTACACAAATAAAAACAAAAGCGAGTGTTTTCCTGTCATATTAGTGTGAGATCCCATTTTAATTTTTATTGAAGAAATAAATATATTTTATGCTGTTTATTTTTATGTTGAGAAATATCCTTAAATGATGCAAAATTAATATATGATAAAGATTTATAAATGTATATTGACCTCTATTCTCTAACTGTGCATGCAATATCGCTCGAATAAGAAATTCAAACATGCTACATCATTCTACCACGCTGAATCATGTTGGTAGATTGGTTTGGCACGCCTGAGCTAAAAGTTTGCCGACCCTTGCGGTAGTATGTGGATATACCGTACATCAGCATGCCAATCCAACGCATGTTACTCAGTCCTGGCATTTCCTCTTCACAATTGCGGACAATTTTTTTCCACATTTATGTAGCAGGGTTTTGTGTTAAATGAAACAAAGCTACATTTCAAAATAGAAGAAAATGTCTTTTAAGTTTTTATTTGATATAAAAGATTTTATCCTAGAACTAGAACTGCTTCCCACATTTTTAACAGAATAAAATAGTTGTTTCGTATCCTTTTGTCACTGAACCCCCTACGTTTGAAATACCAGAAAGTTCATACATATAGCAAAAGCGAATATGCGCAATCTCATTTTATTTAGTTTTTCTTTGCATTCTCCCCTCCAGACAAAAATATTCGATAGAATGTTACATTTATAGTACCTGCTCTCTCAGACGAATTATTATTCAAAACGTCCAGATAACAGATTAAAAGTAAGCTTTAATTTCTAAGCAAAATACAAATAAAATGCATTTTATTCATTGTGCAAGTTATACAAGCTCTTCTTCATATATCTACATCAAAATGACGATTTATCAGAAATGTGTTGCAGTACAATTCATAGTTTCTGAAGGCAAGTAGATATAATCATCAGAAATAAGTTTTATTAATCTTGCTTCACATCATCACATTCCGGTCCTAAAAAGAAAAGAAATATATGGATTGTTACTTCTCTGTTTTCGAAAGAGATTATCAAGAAAGAAATAGTACTCAAAAACTGAGTTTTGTTATTGGAATGCTTAAAATTTGGAAAAACATTTTACGCGCACACAAATGGAGCAAGAAACCCATTTTGACAATGCTTCAACTGCACAGTACGGGGTGATTAAGGAAGTATACAATTTCAAGGCAAAATAAATAAAAAAACAAACAATGTAAGGTATTATATGTTACGTGTAACGGAATTGTATTGGATTATTTTGTCAGAGACAGACAAAGATTTTCCATGTGTGAGCCCTAAGTCACACGTACTCACTAAACCGGCAATTCATTTCCTCCAAAACACTAGTTAAGGTATCTGAATCAAGGGTAAGGTTCATCGAGGTAATCTCACACCAGAGTGGTGGTGCATCATCCAATTGAAAATGAAGTCGACAATGCATGCATCCGTAGCATCAATCAAAGAGTTAATATCTACAAAAGGGATTTCCGTAACAGTTTGCTCATGAAAAAGAGGGGCCGAACACTTTCTCTCTAGACACTGCTCAGAACACTTTTATCTTGGGAAGTCTCGTGCATTTTCACTGCTGGTATTGCCTCCATCCCTTCCATCAAGGGCCAGAAACAACCTTTAAGAGTACATCTACCTTAGACAGTGGTTTAATGTATACCCCCAGATCACGGGGAGGGATTCTAGAGGCCCCAAAACCGTCTGATGCCAAGTACTTATGGTTTTGCCATCCTTTGTAAGACCCTGTTTGGGGCTTAAAACCCGACTTTGCAACGGGGGTTCGAATACCTCTGTTACGCCGCTGATCTGACGGTCCGCTGAGATGGTGCGCATCTTTGCCTGTTACTATTTTACAGCATTAGAAAAGTGTATACTTCCTTAACAATTTGCCTAATATACCAAAGAAAATTTCATGTGTTTCAAAATATAAACAAGCAATTCAATATACTAGGCGAGCCAAAAGTCCATTAACATTTGAAACTTCCAATAATTCGCGGAATAAGGTAGGGTGAGAGGTAATAAATGACTCACAAGCTTGAAAGGACATAGGATTTTATTGCAAAACCCAATGTGTCATTTCAAAAGTACAAAAAATGGCCAGTAGATGGCGCATTATATAACAAAAGCAATTATGAGTGTAACAATTGACTTTTAGTAATAAACAAAGCTCTTTATTACAAATGTTCAACATGTCGCCGTCATTCATCAACAATACCTGTAGTTGATGGACAAAAACTAAACTCAGTGGTGCAACAGGCCAAGGCCTACTGTGCTCATCTCAGTTTTCGTGATTCTGAGTGCTTAGATGCATGAGCAGATGTTCCGATAGTCTGATGTGGAACCTCCAGTGTTTAGTTTCCAGCAAGTTTGTTACTCTTTTGTCAACTCACTGAAGGGGTGAAAAGGCTGAGTCTCGACCTTGTCCAACCTGGGATTTGTAACACGGACCAGTGGCGTGGAAACACGATGTGATACTACTAGGCCACGGGCCATAAACTGTTTTAACAATACTATATGAAATGGATATACACTCGGCACAGCAAACTGAGAGATCTTTTCATGTTCTCTGTGGTATGCTTTGATAAATAAATATAATTAATGTGATATTTTTAATTGAGTACTTTCGTATTATACCACATCGGCCCATTACCTCAAATGAAAAAAAAAAAACATCGCCAAATGTTTCGATATGCAGTTAAAAGTAGAAACTATTCCCGCGCATGTTAAAAATCATCTTGTTTGCGCATGCCCGAAAATAGTTATCATTTTTTATTAGTTGTATCGTTCCCGCGTATGTTCAATCTTATTTACGCATGTTCGAAAATAATAACATTGTTTTGCAATGTTATAATTTTCAAATTAATACTATTATAAGAAACTATATTGTAATGTTTTGTTATAACTTTTAATATTACTTAGTCGTGAAAAATCATCAGAATTTGAGACTTATTTTCTACGGAGTGAGTGAGTGAATATTAACGTCGCACTGTTCAGCTACACGAGGGCTTTTGGCGACGGACCACATAATTTTTAACCATGGTCAAGTGACGTGGACGACACCTGAGCTGGCACCCCCCTCTCCTAACTACCACACCACACCAACGGGAGGACGTTTCAGCTCTCGACAGATTTAACGTGCATCGCTGTCCTACACGGCGGGTCTTTAGTTATACTGGTCTCGAACTCATGACATGCCTGCCATGGTCCGATACCTTAACCACTGGGCTACCGCAGCCCCTATTTTCTACGGAAGAGAACGCATTGAGGTATTTCTAAAAATACAGTTTAATGTATCTGTACCCGAAAGAATATGGGTTTTAGCAAAACAGCATAAAACATCGCGTATCTATCTACACGACCGCATTTAGATTCGTTCTCGAGAGAATTTACGGTAAAGTCGCCTACATAAAGAGGTCCAATCTAGCGTGATTTTGAATTTAATCACCTTATTTTCACCACCGGAATAATTTATTTTTAATAAGATTTTTCTTTTATTTCATTCCTTTGTGTTTCATTTAAGTACAGTATTTAATTCTACCCAGTCATCCCCAATTTATTTGCCGATGGGTTAATACGGAAAGAGAGGATGAATTGGAAAAAGTTTTCGCGCATGCGCTGAAATGATTGCGCCATTTGGCGACGTTTTTAGATTTGGCGAAGTCTTTTGATGCTGCGGAATTGGCCGACTGTACAGTGTGTGTCATAATACATTAATAATCAGTCATAAATTTTCCCAAGAGAATGGTTTTTATAAATACATTCTGCAGTTAACAATTATTTTTATTATTATTCTCTTTATCTATTGCTTAACCTCTGCGGAAAGATCTTATTATAAAAAGTCCGAAAAACATACAATTAAGAGTTTTCAGCACATGAATTTTCGAAAAATTATCAATTTTCAGTTTTTTTATATTTTCTAAAGTTCAAATATTTCTGTTTAACCCTTAATCGACCGCATTATGATTTACTGTAGTTTTCTTCATGCAATATATTTTTTCGGATCACTACATTGAAAATTAAGGGATATGCATAAATAAAATACTCAACTTTGGGAAATTTAATCCATTACAGCTAATTAATTAATCAAAGATATTCAACTGTAAAATTAATTATATATAAAATGGCCACTTAAAACAAACAATCAAATCATTTTCTAAGGTCTTTATTACATAAAAAATAAGACACTTAAATTTTGGCATAAACTATTTTTTCGGGACAAAAATGATAATCTTCGCAATCCGGTGAAAATGCCTTTAGCTAAAAAAACTGTTCGCCTTCCCCGCTAAAATACTCATCACAGAACCGTGCTGCCACATATCTTGCAAGAGTGGATTTCAAAGAATATTCCTGCTAAGTATTCTCCGAATATTCGTTAAAATGGTTATTCTATGTAATTTTAAAGTGAGTGGTATTTATAAGTACCGTCGGTCGATAAAGGGTTAAAATGATAAATGATATGTGGAAATATGATAGTTAGAAGCATTTTTATTTATTTTTTAAATAAAGCTACTCCTTGAAGCACAAAAAATGAGCTCTGCTGAGAGCACCTGTGTTTCCCCTTGCAGAAGTTTCTGATGAGCGCGAATCCGTTTGATGTTCAAGTGGAAAAATTTGACTGTGAATTGGGCTTATACTAAAGTGTATGGTTACACATCTTTTAAAAGCGAAACAGGGTGAAAAAAGTTAATTGATAGAAAACACCTAAGTGGTCGGAACCGACTCACCAACATTTTAATAGAAAAAATTCAAAGATACTATAGTACAGCTCATAAAGTTAATATCAATAATCTACTACTTTTAGGACTGTATATGCTTTCATCTTCTGTCTTCAAACGAGAGCCCTCAACACGGACCGCGTCGATAAATGCCAGGTGCAAGTTTTAAATGGCAGAAGTTGAATGTAACGAAAGGCACTATGATCATAAACACATGCACACACGTGCTGTATACGATAATGAATCAAATGAAGCTTTTAGAGACCTAGCTGAACCTATGTTATTAAGAAAATGTTTACATGGAAAAACTCAGAACCTAGATGAGTCAGTTAACAGCACCATATGGTCAGTGATTCCGAGATCTACATTTGTGGAGTTAAAAACTCTAAAAAAAAAAAAAGGTTTAAATATGGCGATAATTAGTATGAGTCAGAAAATTAATGAAAAAAAATTTATACTGAACCAAGTTATAACTGTGTATCATGCCTCAAAAAACTAGACGCACGTAGGATTCTCGTAGCCCAAAAAGCCTTTTGAGTTCCAAAAAAGTCTTTTGTATGAGCAGAGTTAAAAAAGTATATGTAAAGTTCTGGAAAGTACTAAAAAAAAGGATAAAAAATTTGCAAATTTTTGCTTTGCTTTTTTCAAAATTTTTACTTCAATTAATTTTCACTTTATATATATATATATATACTTTTATTATTATATATATATATAGTATATATACCTTTTTCTCAAAAACTACTTCTCATATAATCTTCAAATTTTCAGTGAGCAAACTTTTAATATGTTTACACATTGTAACGGAGGGAATTAGATATTTCGAGCAAACTTACTTGGATATGACTTTTTTAAACTAAATTTTAGGGGGGGGGGGATTGGACAATTTTTAAAAAATTCGTAATTTAATTTTTATAACCCCTCCCCTTCCTTCGACCTCTAGTGTTTTTGATAGTACACACCTACTATAAAATGTTCATCCATGAGGAGTTTCTGAGAAAAAGGTACGTAAACCTCACGAAATTCAACATGGGCTCCTATGGAAGAACTTAACAATTAATTCCTTGGTTTATTTTAAAATTCAAACTGACACAATTATAACTAATTAAATTTACCTGCGGAAGAAGATGGATTTCCGCCACTTATCATATGGAAAGGACTTCGTGATGGCTCCTTCTCTTCCTAGAATAGAAAATGTTCATGAAATAAAAATTATTATATATAAAATTTGAGTTCAAAAAATTTAACTTTATGAACGGACAAGAATTCAATTTCATAATAACTCAGAAATAGGGTTTCTTTCCGGGATCCCCGATTCTCGAGAGAGAATGCCAGTTTTCCATGCTTTTTGAATTCAGGGGCGACTCAGGTTTAAAATAATCTGGGAAGCCAGTTTTGACTTGACTGTGGATTTTGAGCACCAAATATAAATTTTGGCTGAGCACACACTGTTGAAATTTGCGATCACATTTACTCTGAATTCCTTGGAAGGAGAAGGAGGCCGTTTAAGCCCACCATTGAGGGGTAAGACTGTAAAAAAGAAGAAACAGTTAAGAGCCCACATAGTGTTGGGAAGAATTTTTGTCGCTTGTCATTGAAAGAGGAAAAATACGCTGAACTATTTGACTTGATCAGTTCCTGTCTGTCGAACATTGGCTCTTTATAACTAAAGTATTTAGTTTTCTAAAAAGAAACATCATTGGTAGTCTACCAGCATGCCTATTCTGATAAGGTTCTAAAATCTTGGTTTAACATAAAGTTCTTGTACTTAAAACTGTTATTTATTTTATTTCTTATTTTTAAATTTTTTTTTCCGGACACTTGTCTTCGTTATAATTCTTTTTTATTGAATCAGCAGTTGGAAGAAGGGGAATGAGCCCTAAATATTTGGCGAGAAAACTTTTAAAAATCTCACAATTCATCTAATTTTTTTTAACTAGCAAACTTTTTGAGTGACATTCTTACATCAATAATTAGTTATTTTATGTGACAAAACATATAGCCATTTCATAAACGAAAATCAGCTACGCAGATAAAAATACCGTAAAATCCAGCGTATAACGCGCACTTTTAACACCGAAAATATGATCACGTTATACTCCGGGTAAAATTGAAGAGGATTAAAATAAAGAAAGATGAGCATATAGAAAAAGTGGAGCTTCTGCATACACTTGAAATAATGCTTATTTAAGAGAAATGCCATTCTTTTATATATGAACTGAAGGCTGTAGTTCCAGAAACATACTATTTAGGGATTGCGATACTGGTATACCGAATACCGGTATTTTGAGCCATTTGTACAATATTGTAATATCGGTATTCTCAAGTTTAGATACCGTTTTTTTTTTCGGTTTCTAATAAAAATTATTTAAATTGGCTCCACAATATGTTCAGCGATCGCCAATATGTCGAAATAATTTTCTTTTTGTTTTTATGCCACCCTAACGGGCAAAATTAATGAGAGTGTGAGTATAAAGTTGCATCGTACAATCGAGAGAATTGGTAAAACATGTGAATCACCCAAAGAGGTGGACCAAAACTATCCTTTTTTCAGCTCAGAGCGATACTTCACACGCACAAAATTAGTAGTCTGACATTCGTATCTGTAAAAAAACAAGGTTGTGGTTGTGAAGAAAGTGAGTAATATTTCGATATTTTTTAAATTGGTGAGTTTGTTATTCACATTGCATTTGCATTTCATACAGTACAATTATTGCATTATGTTTTTAAGGTCACATTTCAAAAATTTGTAATAGTTCCACGGACTGAATAGTGACATTTATACTTTTTGAAATTTAATAAATAAGATGTTTTTTTTTTTACTTTTTCGGGATTCTTTATATACTATTATAATTTATAAGTTACAAAGTATTTTTTGTGATATTTACACTCTCTAATAAAACTGGCAAATAAAACAAAAGAAAAAGATACCTTGTAATTTTCTTTCTTCTATAATTTTACACTTTAACTCAGTGGCGCAACAGCCCATGAGGGTAAGGCTTTCTGTGCCCAATTCAAAATACGCAACTTGGGCCCTGAGATGCATGAGCAGATGTTTTCGATCAGGTAAAATTTCTACCACCGGTTTTAAAACCGGTATCCCGGTATTAAGATCTAAGAAATACCAATTAGTGGTATTGAACTTTTGATCCTATATTGCAATACCTAATACTATTCCTTACAAAACTTGAGATAATACCTCCATTAAATGACTTCAAAACATAATATAATTGCACACGTACATTTAAAGCTCCTCCGTAAAAAAGGAGGTGCACGTTAAACGGTGAATATACATAAAAATCAAAACGCTGCAGCTTGAAAGTATAGATGAGCGTTATACGCCGGATTTTACGGTAATTAAATTTTACATGCTATATACATAGATTCAGTGCCGGCTTAACTTGGCCGCATTTGCAAGGCGCTTGGGACTGGTACCCAGGGTCCCGGATAGGCTGGACTTAACCAGATTTTTCTGATTTTAAATTTCGATCCACCAGTGCCAAGGGGCCATGGGTCTCCCTGCACCCAGGGCCCCAGATGAGTTTAAATTGGCAATGCATAGGATTATCAACAGTAAAATAGCAAGGACTATGGGAGGAGGGGTTTGACCCTTGGACCCCCCACCCCTTTGTGCTCGCCACTGGCCATGACTGCAATGTACTATTTTCAAAATAGTAGAAACACAGGTGTAAAGATTAAGAACTGGAAACAAGCCAATACGATACCGATTGCATTTTAAATCAATATACCACCATTTGTTGGGAGTCAGGGATCTTGGGCTGTGATGTCATGTTGATACATATAGAGAAGGGTTGCGCGGACCTAAAGGATGAGCTTCCACGCATTGCTGGTTTGTGCGTGTTGGTAAAGTGGGCACAAGCTTTTCTCCTCTTACTTGCCAGATCCCCTGATTTAACGCCTCCTATTTCTTCTTATGGGGACACGTTAAAGACCTCTGCATGCCCATACTGCAATCCTAAGGGAGGTCAAAGAACGTATCAGTGCTGCATGGCTGATAATTGATGGAATTACGCTATAAAATGCATGGAATCAGCTCAATTATCTTCTGGATGTGTGTTGCTTCACCAAAAGGGCACACATTGAACGTTTGTTCAAAAAGTATTCGACCTTTTTTCCCAGCCATAGTATTAATTTACCCAAAGTGATGCCACTATGAGGCATGGCAGGAGTTGATAGCTTAATGCACATACTTGAATATTTTGTCTTTCTTCCAGTGTACCATTTGTTTCCTGTAAGCAATCGAGTGAAATGCTATTTTACATGTTCGCTGGATTTTCATTTATTTAAAGATGACAAAACGACTTGAGCAAGGGTACTACATCAGTTTTCTGACAAACATTAAGGGATTCTCGAAGTGAAACAATTCGTAAGATTTAGCAAGTGTTTGGAAACGATGCTATGAGGGTCACACAAATTAAGGACGGGTTTAACCGTTTCAATAGTGGACGCACGTTGTTAGAGAGTGACCAGCGTTCTTGGAGGACACAGAACATTCTAAACGCAGCTGTTGTTAAAAGGATGAAAAATACTATAATGAAAGATCGTCGTTCAACCGTATGAGACTGTTCAACAAGTTGAGAGCAATACATGTTCTTCACACAGGGACGTCTTAAGGCCCGGGGCCAGGGCCTCGGCCACAATAGGGGCCTCACCTCGTTCTCGACTCAGCCTTAATAAGATTATGATTCGAATAATTTCAACGGTCAAAGGTTTTTTCCGGTTATATTCTCCGAAAAACTGGTAATTTTGGACAATATGTCAACTAGCTACATCTGATGACCATTGTCTATGTATAGGCCTAAGCCTTCCACCATACACCTTCATTAACATTCAGTCAAAAGGCGACAGTCAGTCGAGACGGTGTGCACGATTTTAATTCAGGTAGTTGTTTCCGGTTATTCTTTGTACCAGTATTTGACAAAGTATGCTATGTACTGTCTACTTTTAAGGATCATAGTTGGGGGTCTATAGTAGTGTAGAGGCACAGGGCCTCAAGAAGGCTTAATACGTCCCTGCCTTCAAATGCAAATTTTTTTAATCCTGTACAGAGGGGCAGCGAGATTTGTTCTCCAGCTTGTCGGTGGAACCGAACTCCGTCTTGCAGTTACACAAGACCGATTGTAAAAATAAACGCTTAACCCGACTTTTGGCTATTCTTGAAATTGAAATGTACTTAGAAAGGATGACGTTTTTCTGAGTAAAGAAATGACGTAAGGCCGGAATAGAAGCCCAGCAAAAAAGAATAATAGTTTTTCCGGCACTGGAAGGAATGCTTTAGGTTAAAGAATTAGTAGTAGAAGGCTCAAAAGGGAAGCACTTGGATTTGATTAGAATCCAAATCGCGCAAAGTAACTAAGATATTTTTCCTGGCCAAAGGTTGGATGCATTTTCAACACTAGAAAGTCTGGCATTTCGATTACTCTTAAACGTCCATCGTTGTCGTTTTACCCGATACCACAATATAAAAATATATAAAGTAATTGTTTCAACTAAATAGTGGGGGGACTGCTATTCAGTAGGGTTTAAGTTTTAAGACTTTTTAGTATTATTTCATGTGAGTATAAGCATATCAGGAAGCCCTTTATCATAAAAACTGACGTTGACATTTTGCTTCGCGAAACTTATTTGGGACCACTGCTTTGTTGCAATACGTTTTCGCGGAGTCATATCTTCAGAACATTACTGTTATGTGGCATCCACAGACTGTGCCATCCTAGCGACATATATATCAGTATTTTCAAATATTATCAATTACACATCTGCACTTTCTTCAGATTCTTCGCTCTCTGTCACTTTCATTCAAATCATATTATTTCATCGTAATCTAGAAATTAGTGCAGACTCTCATTTTCAGAAAGCTTTTCGCAACAAATTATCAATTTTATCAGGGTTAGACCTTATCTAAGAGCCATCGTTTCAGGGTGCCTGCTCTGCACTGCACTGAGTTTGAAAATCGAATAAAATTTTTTTAGAAGCAGATAAGCAAACACTATGTAAATAAAAACTTAAAAACTACAATTTTAGTATAGTCGATTCATTTCCACTTTGTACTCAGTAACACTGCATTCAAGGTAAAAACAAATGTGCAATAGAACTTTGGGAATTCTGTTTCAGTAATAGTATCTACTTATTGAACTATAGTTTGTTGAACGACTTTTATAATGATACATTGCCTTGGTGTCGAAATGACCCCAGGGGACGTTCTAGGTATATTTAGTACTAAAATAACTCCTTATTAAGTTAGAACCACAAAGCTTTCTGAGTTATCTCAGCAGAGAAAATGATTAAAAATCACGTAAATTTTTAAATTCCTTGCAATAATGCGGAGAAGAGAACAAAGTAAACAAGCTCCAGTGTTCAGTCGACTCCGACAGACGTTCAAGTGTTAGTAAACCTTGTAAACATGGTGAGTTTGTGGCTCTTTTCAGA
>BMAV01001244.1:759329-824409 GCA_019973955.1 Trichonephila inaurata madagascariensis | reverse complement strand
CAACTTCAACATCGTTAAAGTTTTTGAACTAAAAACAACCGAAGGGCTGAGAAAAAACACTCACACACGTTTTTCCATGACAATGTGAGTGCATTAGAATTTTAAGCCTGACTTTAAACCCCGAAACTGAATTAGTCTAGAGGACTGTCAGCCCAAAGTTCAAATCCCCACATATCCCAATTAAATTCACTGACCCACCCCCAGAAGTAGGGGACCATTAAGGAAACAAAAACTTCTGGTTTGTGTCAGACGAAAAAGAGGGGAAATTTTGTATTTTTTTTCCCAATGATTGCCAAATGCAAGGTTAACGCTGAAGTAGGAATTGAATACAATTGAAACAGAACGAACTGTTCCGTTTTTGAAGCTCACTCGCTGATATTTTTTTTAGAACTGTCTCCCGTAATGTGAAAACTTTTGAGTTTAATGGCGACAAATGCATGTGAATGTTAAGCAAATAGTATCTTTGGATATGGACTATGTCTTACTGTTAGCTGAAATTGATTAAGAAAACTTGAGGTTACTTAACAAACGTGTGCAATTTCGATTGGCTTTAAGGGCCATGAAGTAAACTTTTCAATGATTTTAATACTTGTCATAGTTTTGTAATTAAAAAAAACCTCTTCAGAATTATAGTTTCAATGGGCTTGATTCATAACGGTTACATGATAAAGACAAACACGTATTCTCCATTGAATTCAAAATAGACATTAAATTAATTATATTTGTTGTTCTATTTGTAAAACTTGGGTAAAAATGTTCACATGTTATAAAAAATAAATTTCTTCAAAAAAGATTTTAAAAAAAAAATCTTATTTTATGCATGTACTTTTAAATAGAATGCATTTTGTCTACCTGTGCGTCATTGTTATTGACAAATTTTTATTTTTTAAGATAAAGTTTCTGAAAAGATCAAAAGTTGGCGACAACGAATCGCATAACTTATTAGTTGGAAAAACATGATTGCTTTTATCGTGTGACAATGACGTCACATGAGATTTTGAACTGATTGACCAAAAACACGTGGTTATTATTATCATGTGACTAATGACGTCACATGAATTGACCCTATTATAATGTTTCGTCTATCGCGTCTGATTTAACAATTCTTTTTCATTAGAACCAAACAACAATAATTTCTCGTCAATTATTGTTTTAATAGCAAACCTATGCTATTTAAAACGACACCCTCAATGGTAACTAGGTGTCCGCGAACGTGTTAATAATCCTTCATTGTGTTTGATAGAATGGAGAATGTATACCAAAGTTCAACCACCCAATTATGGTGCTCTGATTCGAGATGCAGAAACAATTACTTTTTTTTTAAAAAAAGTTAAATCGTTCAAGAAATCTGTTCTTGAGGTAAGTTCAGGATTATATATACATTCCTTAAGCGCAGCTCCATCTTCTACCCCCCTATGCTTTTATCGGTATTAATCACATCTACTTCATCCCGGTTTTACATTCCTTATTTGTTTCATTTTAAGTTTTGTCTTTGTCAGAGGTACCCGTTTTTTAATAATGAACGAGTGTTTGGCCTAATATAGGGGCCTCGCACCTGCGAAAATATCTCCATATTAGAGGAAAAATTAGTAGAATTTTATTATGAGAATTATTTAATATGGGTAGAATGAGTATATTATAATTTGTCTCTAATAACCCAGAGCAACAACACGATTTTGTGGAATATGGAGCAGCCAGGGCTATTATCCCGAACACATGAGATTCTGTTAAGAGAAGTGGCAGCGGTAGCCTTGCGGTCATGGTCACGAACTCGTGGCTGGAGTCGTAGAAATACAGATTTGAATTCTTACACCACTGAAGATCCGCCGTGTAGAAGGAATGATGCACGTTCAATCTGTCGTGGCTCAAAGTCTTCACGTTGGTGGGTGTAACGGTTAAGAGAGGGGAGTGCCACCTCAGAGATGCTTCTCCGTAACTTGAAAGTGGTTAAAAAATTATAAAGTCCGTCACCAATAGCCTTAAAGATGCTCTTTAAAGCATGACCAATAAACCCTCGCTCACTGTTAAGGGAAATTTGGCGGCGTTTGGCTCCTTTACCTTCAGTTGTAAACCTTTGCCGATGAATCATGCCATTCTCGCCAAATATTTTTTTACCTTTTCCCACCCCTCACAACCACAGCCCTCGGGGATTTTTTTCCCCTTCTGTTTGTGCAGTGGGGGAAGGGGTCCGAAAGAAAAGACTCCCAGGATTAATATTCATGAAGCTGTATGTTCGGATTCTCAATCCTTTCTGCGTCCATTACCTCGCTTCATCAAAGCGTGGGAGAGAAGGCATTGACAGGATCCGTGTTAATTGGGTGCCAACACAACAGAAGAATATGTTTGCTTTTTAAGACTTTCAATTTTTTAGTTGAATCATCGAGCGGTGAGAATAGCTTCGAAAGAGTCACGGATCAAATGAAATATTCTTCCAAAAGAGCTGTTACTTTTCCAGTTTCCTTTTGTTTAAGAGATAATTTTTGTGTCCCAGGTACATGGGAAAGTATTGACGATGAATAAAACTAGTTTGAATCGACGATTAATTTTTGTTAACCTTTTAACTGTCCCACCCGAAATTATCTCAGGCATGGCACAAGAGCTTTAAATTGATTGATTGATTGAATATTAACGTCGCACTGTTCAGCTACTCGAGGGCTTTTGGCGACGGACCACGTAATTTTGAACCATGTTCAAGTGACGTGGACGACACCTGAGCTGGCACCCCCTCTCCTAACTACCACACCACACCAACGGGAGGACGTTTCAGCTCTCGACAGATTTAACGTGCATCGCTGCCATACACGGCGGGTCTTTAGTGGTACTGGGCTCGAACTCGTGACAAGGCAAGTCACGGTCCGATACCTATACCACTCGGCTACCACGGCCACACAAGAGCTTTAAAATGTCCCACCCAAATATTATACGAGGGAAATTTTTTTTGAGTGCATCTTATTGTTTTATACCCTTATACATATCGGGACTTTATTTCGGCTTTATCTCTCAGTATTTTGCATAATGCTATCAATTTATGTCCCAAATCATCAAAATAAGTTGGCAGTTAACCCTTTATGAACCGCATTATGAGATTTACTGCAGTTTTTTCATGCAATATTCTTTTTTGAATCACTACAATAAAAATTAAGGGATATACATAAACAAAATACTCAACTTAGAGAAATTTAATTAGTTTTGGAGCTAATTAATTAATTAAATATATTCAACTGTAAAATTAATTATACTAACTCTGTTCACTTAAAATAAATAGTCAAATCTTTTTCTAAGGTCTTCATGTACATACAAAATAATAAGACACTTACCTTTTGACATTAATTTTTTTTCGGAACAAAAATGACAATCTTTGCAATCCGTTGAAAACGCCGTCATATGAAAACGCATTTTCTGCTATAAAACTATTCGCCTTCCCCGCTAAAATACTCATCATAGAACCCGTGTTGCCATATATCTTGGAAGAGTGGATTTCAAAGAATATTACTGTTAAGTATCGTCAGAGTATTTGTAAAAATGGTTATTCTATGTAATTTTAAAGTGAGTGGTACTTATAAGTACCGCGTCGGTACATAAAGGGTTAAAGAGTTAATGTCGCCTGGACGCTACATGACTGCTATTGTTGAAAGATCTGATCATTTTGAACCAAAGTCATATGATAAGGACGACATCTGAGCTGGAACATTATCTTCAAACTATTACAAGCGGGAAATTGTTTTATACGCTCTCACGTGCATTCAGACCTCTGCGTTAATGAAGTTTCATTTGATAAAATATATTATCTCATTCTGTTTCATAATAATACGTGACACTGAAAATGCATCGCTAAGGTGAAGTGATTATAAAACGAAGAAACTTTGCAAACAGAGAGAGAACACAATAAATGGGGCTTATGTTTTTTTTATATAAAAAATGATATTCGTTACACAGAGGAGGAATAATATCTGCTCAACGGGTTGTATGATCCCCTTGGGTAGCTTGTAACATTTGCTCAATAGCAGAACTCTCCTCATCAAGATTGATGTATGGAGGGTCAAGTTGTCCAGATGAGACATTGTGTTTCCAAAATAAGCACTGGCTGTACCTTATGCCTAGGGCATAACACGCACGAATGTCTTTGAAGTTGCCACACCTTTTCTCTTTTTTCAACCAACAAACGCTCAACAAGGAGGAAGTTGCAAGTTACAGCCCCTTTGTGTTGGGTCCCCCTTGCACACAGGAGACGCAGACAACATGAATGGAGAGTACCGTCAGCAGGGCGAGACAAAGACACACCCTCAGTGAAAACGTGATAAGACAAGATCTGTCTGGTGGGCACGATGCCGTTTTAAACGTGTCGGGGTTCCCACGCACTAATGGAGTAGGACTACGGTACGGAAAGCAGGGTGAGCCAATGGGAGGTGGCTGGAGTGCGAAAGTAACCCTCCTACGGAATGGTAAGGGGTCGGCTCGGAAGTGACCTCTTGATCCCCGTCATTTCACCGAATTTTCAGCTCTTTAAATTTGGAGTTTGCTGGGGCAACCGCCCTCAAGGACCAATGGATCTATGGACTCTCGATCTCTCTTGTCTTATACCAAAGAACTGGGCTCTGAAGTTGTGGGTTTTTTGAAGACTCTCGGTTGAGTTTGCGGAAGCAACTGCGCTTACTGATGAACCTTGTTTACTGAGGAATTTTGGCGAATGGTAAAATATGGATTGTCGGAGTCAGCGGAGCAACGGCTGTCATACCTGAAATGACTTTGAACAAGAACTTTTCCACAGCAAAAACTGCTTTCTTTAATATTGTAATATTGAATTTATCGTTATTTATTATTTACTCTAGAAATAAAATGTCTTTTAACAATTAGCTGTGTGACGTTTGACGTTACCGAGTCATGATGCTACAAGCTACACCTGACGAACCAACGAGAGTACGGTGAATTGTCGTGACTCCAAGTTCCTGGGTAGCGAGAGAGATCTCACAGCTTTAGTAAAAGTCTCATTTACAGCTAGTTATCTATTGTATCTGTAAGATATAACTTTTGCACATTTTACATGGGGATTTGCTACCAAACCTACAAACTTGCAGGAAGTACAGAGATGACTCGGAATCCCATAGGAATGCAAGGCAGCAAATGCCGTAGTTGCGGGCTATGGTGCAAAGAAGCTGGGAGTAAAAAAAAAAAAAAAAAAAAAAACAAACAAACAGAAATTGTTACACATTAATGGGTCAGATAACATTTTATTGAAAGGTTGTACTAAAACAAGTGTTCAAAATTTTGACGAAAAGTCGTCTGGAAGGCCTGGCAGTGGCACTGTATGGAATTCCTTTCTCGAAGATTCCTGGCATATCACATATCCTCCGGACAGTTATAGTTGTTTGAGTGATGAGATCTTCAACTGAAGGAACGGGCGTCTCGTACATAAATTTTTCATGTGACCCGAACCAGACTCCCGTCACCTTCTGTTCACAATTGCAGAAGTCATATGAGGTGGAACACGCCTGTTCGAATAACGTTCCTGGTACAACAACTGAGAGGCATACACATTACAATCCTCAGCTCCACACATGATCAGCCCGTCAACCAGTTCTTCGTGTGAATATGAATATAAACGGATCGCAAATGACTACTTCAACAGGATCTGTTTTCACTACCTACGGCAGGACTGCCCGGAGCAATCTTCCAGAACCTAAGGAATTCCATACAGCGCCGCTGTCTACCCTTCCAGACGACTTCTTGTAATCTCTATTACCTGTTACAACCTTTCAATAAAATGCTTTCTGCCCCTTTCATGTGTTGTTGTTTCTATTCTTTTTCTCTGCTTCTTTGCACATAGCTCGCAACTATGACATTTTCAACCTTGCATTTCTATGTGATTCCGAATCATCCATGTACCCACTACACACCCAGCAAGTTTGTCGGTCTGGTAGAGAATCACCTTGCAAACCGGGTATCAGTTTGGCTCGTTCTTAAGGGTCTGCAACTCGACATTATAGTGCCCCAACTCCACCAAAATAGTGAAATGCAATTTCTAGAAGGTTGCTTGGCATGTGTGTGTGTGGTGCGGGTTCCCTGCATTTTTTCTCCTATTGCCATATTCTGATCTCTTCTCCTATCACTGGTCTTCCTGCTGCCTAGCAGCTTTTCACAGATTTAGCAATTTCCGATTACTCCTCTTCCCACTACTTGGCAGACTTTCACTAGTTTTCGCCGCTCGCTGGTCCGACTGCTCCGCAACCTATTCACCGGAAATAGTCAAGTCTCCCGGTTACCGTCGGTTGATTGATTGATTGAATATTAACGTCGCACTGTTCAGCTACTCGAGGGCTTTTGGCGACGGACCACGTAATTTTGAACCATGGTCGTGACGTGGATGACACCTGAGCTGGCACCCCCTCTCCTAACTACCACACCACACCACACCAACGGGAGGACGTTTCAGCTCTGGACAGATTTAACGTGCATCGCTGCCCTACATGTCGGGTCTTTAGTGGTACGGGGCTCGAAATCGTGACAAGGCAAGCCACGATCCGATACCCATACCCCTCAGCTACCGCGGCCACCCGGTTACCGTCGGATCCATTTCTTTAAAACCCCTGGGTGGGACTCTCTCTCAAGCTTCTTAAAATTTATTATTGGAAGGAACACAGATCTGCACCCGACACCCTCTGTCTTGGTCCAAACCATCATTGGTTCTTCAGGGACAAAAGTCTATCTGGGTTGAGATTCTTTTGTCGCCGTACATGGTAAACCATTTGAAGAATCTGTAAATCGACCTGTCACTTCGACACTGAGGATACCGTCCTTCGCATACATGTGCAGCACGGTCACATGTTAAAGGGAATGAAAGGATGTACAGCTGTGGAAACAGGTGAAGAAATGACCATTTGGCGTAACCAATAGTCTAGGGTGCAAAAAGTAACATAGGAACAAAAAAAAAAAAAAAAAAAAAAACCACCCAAGAGTCAGCTATTTTACCTCATGGTATGAGAGAAGAATCTAAAGTTCATTTCTAAAAAAAAATCTAGTGATTCTGTTCGTCTCTGAGAGAGTCCAAAATGAAAAGAGGGGATCTATGGGGTATCTAAGAGGGCCGTCTATGAACCAACGCTACAGCTGATAGCATTCTAGAGGACTGGTATCCGACAACATTGTCAACGGAGTCGTCTGTGCTGAGGGATCAATGGCGGTATTAAAGGACGCCCTGAGTCAATCAAGGGGTAAGGGTTCTGGTCGATATGGGAAATGTTTCTTACACACACTGCTAAATAGCGGCAGAAGGGGCTCCTTTGTTTTGATCCACGCGTTCTGACGTCGTGCTGGACGCCCAGACATCCTCAAAGAAGCTCAATTTCCTCCCTCCAATCATCTTTGTCACACCTGGCGCCGTAGCCGCGGTAGCCGAGTGGTATAGGTATCGGATCGTGGCATGCCTTGTCACGAATTCGAGCCCAGTACCACTAAAGACCCGCCGTGTAGGGCAGCGATGCACGTTAAATCTGTCAAGAGCTGAAACGTCCTCCCGTTGGTGTGGTGTGGTAGTTAGGAGAGGGGAGTGCCAGCTCAGGTGTCGTCCACGTCACTTGACCATGGTTCAAAATTACGTGGTCCGTCCCCCAAAGCCCTCGTGTAGCTAAAGAGTGCGACTTTAATATTCAATCAATCACACCTGCGCCCCATGGATACGTCTGAGTGGGTATCATCTGGACATGTGGATCATCCTGTCCATTTAGTTCCAATAACCATGCCCCTCTTAAAAATATGTTTCTGATACGCTCTGCTATTACATATCTATTATTTATCACAAATATTTTTTTGACCCTATTTCCTATTCTTCAATGAAAGAAATAATGACGCTGATATTGTCCATTCCCACTCATCCTCACTGTTTTTTTCACGTCATTTGCATTCCTTAGGGAGGGGTGCCTACCCTGAAATTGGAATAATTTTCTGGTCACCCCTTTTTCGTGTTGCATTTTCAATGTCACGCAATGGTATGCAGTTGAGAAAAATATTTTTATAATAAGGGCTTAAAAATTTATAAAAGAATTGTGTATTTTGTACGAATGAGCTGACGACTAGGAAAAAAATAAGGATTCATAGAGTTTCAGTAAAGTGAAATTGATCTCTCAACGATGAGAATATTAAAGGAAACTATGTTAGAAGTGAATTTGAGAAGTGCATATTTGTTGACGATCTAGATTTGATTGTTTATTAAAGTTGAACTTTGAACTGCGATGACAATGACGACGCCTGAAGTAGCTTCCAATTCTCTAACTTTCCTCTCACCATGCCAACTTGAGTATTTTAAACGTAACCGATTTTATCTATACCTCTGTACTGCGGGATAAATTATTTGAGGGTTTTTACACACAAAGATAAAAACACGAAGTGTTCTAAAACAAAATACGTAAAGAGTTGTTTTCTGCATTTGTGTACTTCCGTGTCGGGGATCGCCACAACATTTGCTTCAACGAAAGAAATGTTATTGTTGCTGATGCCACCTGCCTGACAGTAAAAGGAAGTGTAAGTGGGAAAAAAATTAAGATACTTTGATGCAGACTAATTTTCCGCAAAGATGTTCACTTCTTTCTGATGCATTAATCGAAATATCTCATTTGTTATTTAAAATTGGGAAACCAACTTGGTGGTGCCAAGGAGACTTAATAAAATCTTTGATTATTTTTGGCATTTAAAAATGTTTGATAGACTCGAAATAGATGACTTGGCTTATTTTCGAAAGTGTAATTAATGTAGAAGTCTATGTACACATTAGAAGAGCGATGAATTTAAATTGGGTGCTTCATTTGATGAACCGCGTTTTTCGTGTTTTCCTCCTGTCTTATCCCCAGACTATTTATGCGTAACATAAATAGAGTAGTCCCACCGGACAAAAGACCGGCAGCTCCCGCGGTGCCGGATAAACCGCCCCTTTCGTGTTTCCAGTAGGGCCGGACGGTCCGGCGGATGAATGGGGAGACAGGTGTTTCGGTCAGCTATGGGTCCGGCCCCCCCCAGAGAGGAGAGCGGAGACACAAAAACGATAACTGCGTGCGAAATACCTCTATTTCAGTATCGCCGCAATAATAGGCGACTCGCTCATAAAAGAGTGGGAGTGACAGTTGAAAATCTATTGCCGTGTGTCTCGCGAGGGGAAATTAGTTTCTTTTGTCCAGGATTTTAAGCGATTTTGTGTTTTGTCGCTTTCAAAGTGGAAATACTTATTTGCAGAACATATCTTCTCCGAGTTTGAAAAACTTTCATCTGCGTAAATACTGCTTCATGAATTTGGTTTCTTTTGAGAAGAGGGATTAAGAGACCGTTCGGCATGTCAATCCGTCGTATTAGGCTTTGTTTAAAATGCTGACTTTCATATTCCTGTGCCGGATGAGATCAACAAAATTAAAACTATGTTTTTATGTGCATACCAATAGAATAATCCGAAAACATTTAAATGACAATTCGAAAAAAGACGGCGGGCGAAGAATTTAATCTGATGAACCAATGGAATAAGATCACGTCATAGAAATATACAAAAATAATATAAAACACCAATAATAGCTAACACATATTAGCATTGTCAGATGCCGAATACAAACATAAAACTAATGCAACGTATCAACTAAATTTACCATTTTAAGAAACTTCTTTAAAATAGATCTCGAGGAAAATATCTTGATTTTTTTTTTTCATTCCCTTTTAAATTCATGATTCGAAATTAAGCCAAGTAGTTCAAGCTCCTCCCATTGTGGCGTGGTAGCTCAAATCATTCCCTGTGGTTCAAAATTACGAGTTCTATCTTAGCTCTCATGGTAGCCGAGTGGTTTAGGTATCGGATCGTGGCTGGCTTTGTCACGAGTTCGAGCCCAGTACTAAAGACCCACCGTGTAGGGGAGCGATGCACGTTAAATCCATCGAGAGCTCAAACGTCCTCCCGGTGTAGTTGTTAGGAGAGGGGAGTACCAGCTCAGGTGTCGTCCACGTCACTTGACCATGGTTCAAAATGACGAAGTCCGTCGCCAAAAGCCCTCGTGTAGCTGAACAGTGTGACGTTAATATTCATTCACTCGCTTAGCTCTCACGTTGGTTCGAGTGCGATGAAAATAAAACAACCAATTCACCTCATGTAAAAACCAATCCACTTGCTTTGGGATCAAGGTATGAGATGAGGCAGAAATCTCTTTTTCTCTGTCGAAGCCATGCTAACGGGAGGACTTTGTATCCGATCGATTTAAAACATCAGCGACGAAACTTTTGAGGAATTCCCACGTGTGGTTCAACTGAAATATCGCAGACCAAAAACAGTCGAAGTCATTCGACAACTATTTTTCTTTTTTGTTGCTCTAACATAGTAAGCCAATGAGGTACGGACACTTTTTCATGTGGACCAAAAGCTATAGAAAGGTCAGTGAAATTTATTATATAGTGAAATATTTTAAGATTCTCTCTCTCTCTCTCTCTCTAAACGAAATATTGTGAAGATACTTAAATACTTATGCATCAAACCAAGAGTTTTAAACTTAAAAACAATTATAAGTATACTTTAATCATTTTATTCATAATTATTGAGGTGTTTTCCGAGTAGCTGCAGTAGCTGGTCAGAATAACCGACTCGTGGCCGGCGTGTCAGGAGTTCAAGTCTGGTACCGCTTAAGACCCGCGGTGTAGAAGGAGCCGATGCGCATTGAATATGTCGAGGCTCAAATATCCACTCATTGGTGTGGTGTGGAAGTTAGTAGGGGGTGCTCAGGTGTCGACCTCGTCACTTGACCATGGTTCAAAATTATGAGATCCGTCGCCCAAATCCCTCGTGTGATTGAACAGCGTGATGTTAATATTCACAAAGGTCTTTTCCAATGTTTTTACGTACACAGAAGTTTTGAAATCAATTTCTATACCCATTTCTCTCGCTATATTTTGAATATTCAGAAAATAAGCATGTCCTGAAATGAATTTTTTTTTTAACTTTGAATTTTAAAAGTTCTAATTGAGCTTTAAAATAATTGGCGGGTTAAATACAACTTCAAACTGTGGTCCCTAGTTTTCTCATCGTTTGACTAAAAATTACAAAAATGAGGCAATTAACAATTTTTGAGTTACAATTATTTTAAAATGGATCCTCTACGAATCCTTTCTTCTATTCTCTTTGTTTCCTCTGTGAGGAGTGAGAAAGAGCTTTTGGAGTGTGGGGAGGGGCGAGTGGAGTCACACCCCATTACTCAGAGTGACCTCGCTTAATTGGAAGGGGTCCTCCATCACCTCTTGACAGTGGATCGAAACGAGATCACCGATCCATCTTGGAGCTACTCATGTGCTTTACTTGAATCCCCATTATTTATCATAAAGGGAAATTAGTGCAATAGAGAAGCGATTGCATCGGAGCGTTTGAAAGGAAAAAACGCGTCGTCTCATGAACAGGAATACCTCGAGAATAAAACAACCGCGCAGAAAGTTTTGAGCTGTGTCATCTTGAGTAATCGCCTTTAATCTCGTACACAGCCTCTCGACTTTTGAAGCTTCGAGATCTCAATGTATGTACACTATTGATTACAATGTATTCAATTTTTTGAATCATAAATATCGATATTGGTTGATTTGATAACTATTAAATAAATTTCTTCGAACAAAGGAGTTTATTATAGGTTTCTTTTTCCACCACTGCATTATTTTAATAACGTAGAATAAAATTTCGTTCCTTTGAGTGAATCTATAGGTCACGAAATAAAAGAGAAATGAAAGAGTCAAACGCATATTTAATGCATAAAATCATGTAAAATAATTTCATTAACAATCATGAAAGCAGAAAACACTACCTGAAGCTATGAACAAAGATCTATATATTTTATAGGAAGAAACCGTAAGTATTGAAGAACAAAAGAAACCCAAAAATCCACACTGGAGTGAGTGTATATTAACGTTGCACTGTTCAGCTACACGAGGGCTTTTGGCGACGGACCAAGCAATTTTGAAACATGGTCCAGTGACGTGGACGACACCTGAGCTGGCACCCTCTATCATAACTACCACACCACACCAACGAGAGGACGTTTCATCTCTCGACAGATTTAACGTGCATCGCTGCCCTACACGGCGGGTCTTTAGTGGTATTGGGCTCGAAATCATGACATGTGCCTGCCATGATCCGATACTTTGACCACTGGGCTACCGCAACCTTAAATTCACCCTGGAAGCTAATAGCTAATCAACAAAGGTTGAGGTATTGTGTTATAAACTTGGTTTTATATATATATATAGAAGTAAATATCAATCTCCCTCATTCTGTTTAAAGTACAGAGCGAAAACTAGTTAAAATAGATTGATCATCAAAATCCATTATAAAATACCAAGATTATAAAGCACAAAATAAATGAACAACAGTTTTCACACTGTTGATCGCCTACGGCAACTGACAATGCAAAATCTAGCGTTCATTTGGCGAAATTTTTGTAAAATCGAAAATTTATCCATTTTTTACTTTCTTTGCACAGCATAAGGTGAAATTGTGGAATTTTTATTTTGCCCCAGAATAATGTCAAAGTGGGTAGGATAGTACGGATATTTTTCCAGGAACACTAATTAGGTTTTGATTTACCGAAATCCCTGTAAATTTAGCTTTAGAATCAAAAAATGACTTTTTTAGCATTTTCAAGCGATTTTCGATCTGATTTTGCAAAAACCTTTATTTACAATTTAATGCGACCCCTCAAAGCCTACGCATGTACAGTTTGGGGTTTTGCTAACACAAATATTAATATATATATTTTTTTAGGTACTATATGATAATCTATAAGAATAACTCTCAGAGTTATCAGCTACTTGTGTACTTGTGGAACACCTTGTATTCGAAATTCAATCAGAATTAATCTTATTAAAGCCCATACTCTTTGTACGTATTGCTAAGAAATTCTTTAATTCTCTTTTTGACACAGAAAATAATAACATGATTAATCTTTAAAATTACACTCAATGTTAAAAACAAACTCTATTGAGAATTATATTCTAAACACTCGTGTGCAACTCACATCATAATTTTGTGGCCGCTGTAGCCTAGTGATCAAGGTAACACATTCGTGGCTGGTATGTCATGAGTTCGAGGCTAGTGCAGCTGAAGATCCGCCGTACAGAGGGGGTCAAAGCATGTTAAATATGTCGACGCTGAAACGTCTTCTCGTTGGTGGGGTGTGGAAGTTAGGAGAGGGAGGTGTGAGTTCACAGGTTCCCACTTGACCATGGTTCAAAATGACGAGGTCCGTCGCCCAAATCCTGGTGTAGAGTGACGTTAATATTCACCCACATCATAATTTTTGTCACATTTACCAAACTTCTACATTATTAATACTATTTGTTTCTCCAGCTCAATATTCTGTATCCTCCAATGGACATGCTCCTCCTTTCCATCTTATCACTGGACAAACAATGAGCGCCCTCTATCCGGTATCGAACAATGAGAGCGTTTCTTCTCCCATTGGGCAGAGGAGGCTGATGCACGTTAAATCTGTCTAGCTCAAAGTCCTCCCACGGTCGTGGTGTGCCAGCTTAGGTGACGTCCACGTCACTTGAACGAGTTTCAAAATTACTAGGTTCGTCAACAACAGCCCTCGTGTTGCTTCATAGGGCGACTCACCCTTCCTCTTGTATAACTGATTACCCGTTGTGTGAGATGGACTGCTGCAAGTAAAATCTGTCGAGGTCCTTACATTAACGGGGTGGGGAAGTTTGCAGAGGCGAGTCCCAGCTCTGGTGTAGTTCTTCTGAACTTGACCTTTATTGAAAATATCGAGGTCGCGTCACCAACATTTCTTGCACTACTGTAGAAAATGCGACGTTGATAAACCTTATCTTAAGGAATAGGGTTTTAATCGCGTAGCTCATAAAAACGCGTAATCGAACTTGACAAAACAGAGGTAGTCTCATAAAAAAAGTGAGCAAGCTGCTGCCATCGAAACATTAGACAGGAGGATCTTATTAGTAGGCCCTGCCTATTGAATAGTTTCAGGAATTATATTTGTTTCAAATAGAATACTTAATTTTTTATTATTATTTCTTTAAATAAATATCTATTTCAGTTTTATAAAGTAAAATGTGTTATTTCCCTCATTATAATGAAATTTCTCAGTTATCTTTTGATAATCTACAAGCAAACCTTTGTTTCAGGAATTCATTTAACTCTACATTCATTTTAGTACTCCACAAATAAATATTTCGCTTAAGAATGTTATATCTGAGTATATGAAGGTTCACCTAGTTGAAGTTAGGAGATTGATTAGCAAAAAAGATGCGAATATAAACGGTTTTCTCTAAGTTTTCTCTCTAGTCACATTCGTACAAAGCAGGCGTTTTTCGTTTAACATGGTTTCGATATTACACGGTACAAAATTTGCGATCATTAGAAAATGGATTCGATATCACAAAGAAGGCCGCGGTAGCCTAGTGGTCAAGGTAACGGACTCGTGGCTGGCGTGCCATGTGTTCGAACCTAGCAGCATTGAAGACCTACCGTGTAGGGGAGCAATGCACGTTAAATATGTCGAGGGCTCAAACGTCCTCCCATTGGTGTGGTGTGGTAGTTAAGAGAAGTGGTGCCAACTCATGTGTCGTCCTAGTCACTTGACCATAGTTCAAAATGACGAGGTCCGTCACCCGAATCCCTCGTGTAGCTCAATGCGATGTTAATATTCACTCACTCACTCGATATCATAGGACACAAACCCTGATTATTACATGATTTTAAAAAATTAAAGAAAAACTTCGAAAAAAAAAGGGGAAATGTTTTTTTTGAAAAATGTTTTTCGGTGGTAATAATACGTAACGGAAAATTTCTTTCTGTTGTAATTGAGAATTGTAAATTTCTCTTGAGCTCCTTATATAAAGAAATTCTGAAAGAATCAAGATTGAAGCAGACAGATAATTGCAACTACATCAGAGAAGGAGACTAGTTGCAGTTAAGTTACTAGTTACGTATGTGAGTAGGGTTTGCAATACCGGACCAAAAGTTCAATACCGGTATTCGGTATTTTTTAGATCTTGATACCGGTTTTAATATCGGTATTAGAAATTTTAGAAAAACACAGGGGTTTTTTTGTTTTTTGCCATTTTATTGAGAGTTAATAAATGGAAAAAACACAAATTATTTATATTTTTGTATACAGATTATTCTTTATTTTTACTGTTTTATAATTTATTACTTATAGATTATAACAGTAAATAAAAAATTCACAAAGAAGTAAGGGAATATCTAATTTATTTCAATCCAAAAAAATATAAATATCACTATTCCATCTATGGTACTATTATAAATTTTAATAAATTATAATGCATTAATTGTACTGTCATTAAGCCTGGAACGTAATTTTGTGCAAAAATTACCTGCTGTCGAGAACTCTCTTTCGGCACATACGCTAGTTGGTGGTACTGTCAGCAATGCGCGATATACTTTTTCCAAGTATTTAACACTAAATCCCTCATCTTTTCAAATAAATCAATTTCTCTTCGGATGGTTTTTTGGATATAGCTCTCATTTCTGCATTGCATCTTGTTTGTGGAAATTTTTTTAGTTATCTTTAATTCTAATTTTGGTTCAAGAGAATTCCTTTTCACTATCGACATTAGTGTCATCATCATCTTCGATAACTCTACCGAATTCTTCTAAATGTGAATTGGTTTGTGGGTAAAAAACTTTTAAGAGAATTTACTATAAACTTGATCTAATTTTTGAATTGGTTAATCTCTTTTCTTCATTTTCATTTTCAAAATCATTATAAGTATAATATGCAAATACAATGTGAATAATGAAGTCAGAAATTTAAAAATTTCGAAATATTGCGCACTTCCTTCACAACTACAACCTTGTTTTTACAAATAAGAATATCAGACTACAAATCCTGCGCGTGTACATTGTCGCTCTGAGCTGTAATAGGATAGTTTTGGCACGCCTCCTTGGATGATTCACATATTTTATCACTTATTTATTGTACGATGCAATTTATATTCAGTCTAATTAATTTCGCCCGTTAGGGAGACATAAAAACAAAAACGTATACTATTTTGCTAGGTGGCTACATCAGAACAATATAGTCGGGAAAATTATAAAAATTTCAAGTAAATACCGAGAAAACTGTATTTAAACTTTTGAATACCGGCATTACAACATTGTGTACAAATGGTTCAAAATACCGGTATTCGGTATCCCGGTATTGCAACCCCTATGCACGAGTGAAGGAAAGTTTCAACCACCTTTGAGAGAAAAATGTAGATTAGTGGTAATTTCTGATAAGAGAGTGATGATGAAAATTAATTTTGTAATACTAATAAGCTGTTTCTATTTATTTTAGTATAATTTTTTTTAAATTTATCTTTTATTCATTAAACATAAACTTTAAATATTTTCTTTATGAAAGAAACCGTAAGAGAAAATCTTTTTTTTATTTTTAATTCATTTTTGAAAATGTAGCTACATTTTCCGAATACTCCTTATAAAAAGTAGAGAGCCAAATGATAAAGAAATTTATCCACAAAATAAACCTAGCAGCTTTCACAAAGTTAGTAAATTTCTTCATCAGTGTGCTGCTTAATCTCATTTTTGCTTCTATTTCAATTATTTAATGAATTCTTGATGGCGTAAATTTTATTATAACATATCAGTTGGTAGTGATAGAAAAAAAATTCCTAAGGAGTTTGCATCAATTGCGCTTTAATCCAATATCAATCAAGAAAAATGTATCGCTTATATATAGTCTGTCAAAAAAGTATTGGGACGCACTACCAGTTCATATATTTTTATCGTAATGTTTTACTTAAACATACAAATGAAACCAAAAAAAAAAGTAAATGTTATTTTGGTAAATACAAATAATAATAATTTGAACAAAACTCAATCATTAATGCAATTACTGTTAACATTGAAAATAAAAGAAATCGAAAAAAAACTGGGTCAAAAAAGTATTGGGACACTTCCCAATACATTAAGAAAAACAATTAAAACGTAGAGATAAATATCTTGCTGAGCCGCCCTTGCATTTTATGACCTCTCGAAGTCTATAGCATGGATTGGATCAATTTTTTGCAAAACGATCTATCGATTTTGTGTGTGATCCACACTTCTACTAAATACACTGCTGGCCACCGTAAATGCAGCACCAAGAAAGACAAGAGATAGCACAACAAAATTTATTTTGTAGATAACATGTTGACCAAGTACCAAATGATTAAATTTATAGACTTCTGTGAAGTGTGGTTCCTGCCAGAATCAGTAGCCAGAGTAACCGCCATTGTTGGAGATCACCGCTGCCACACGCCTCAGCATTGATTCAAAGAGACTTTGGATGTGTTCTTGGGGTACAGCAGACCAAGCAGCTTCCACACGTTGCCAAAGTCGATCTGGTGTGGCAGCTGGGGTGTAATTTTCCAACCGTTGAGAAAACCAGGGACCACATTTTTTCTATCGGTGAAAAGACCCGGGAGAGCGACCCGGGCCGGGGAAGCAGTTAAAATCGGTGATTAACAAAAAGAAATTTTGGGACAATGTGCCACGTTTGGCCACGCATTATCCTGTTGAAATATGGTTTCCAAGCCTTGAAGGTTAAGGGAAAATTCAAACACCTCGGAGATGTAGACTGGCTTTTTAAAAAGTACCGGCAATGCGTATTAGGGGAAGCGAGAGGATATCCAAAAACCCCCCCATACCCAATACTGGGGCAGGACCAGTGTGGGGGTTAAACGCAGCTGTTCAGCATCCTCTCTCCCACGATTTTCCCCAGACTCGAACCCCGACCATCGTCGTGTTGAGGAAAGATGCGTGACTCGTCAGAAAAAGACAACTTCATTCCATTCTGCCACCTACATCCTTCTTTTCCATCGCACCATTGGGGGCGGAGATTTTTTGTGGTTCTGCGTCAAGGGTATCCCGGCAATGGACGTCTTGCAGACAGACCGCTCTGCTGTAAACGGCGTCGAATGGTACGCGCAGACACCGAATGATGCGTTACAGACTCAATGTGTTAAAAAGGGTTGGTGATGTGACTGAGCGATCCGTGACTGCCATGCACACAATTTGCCTGTCCTCCCGTAAAGGGGGGGCACTGAGGGGGATGGGGATCGACCACGCCGGTCCGTCGTCCCCCTTCTGCATCCAACATTTCACATATTTTTAGGTGGAAAAGCAGTGTACACTGCTGGCCACCTTAAATGCAAAAACCACCCTGAAAGAAGCATGCAAATAACATGAAATTTACAACATGCATTAGCGGAGGTGAGATATCCCAAAGTTTAAAATTTTTACCCAGAAACAGAATTTTTACCCCCGCTGCATCCAACGGGTCACATATCCGCATTAAAAGTTTTTTGGGTTTTTCGGCAACACGCCCACCGTTTTCCCCCTGAAAGATAATCCACAATCTCGGTAGGCCAGTGTTTCTAAAAATTTGGGGCGCGAAAACCCCTTCAAAGGGGGTGCGAGCATATCGAAAAAAAAAAAGGTTTAAAAAAAAATTAATTTATTTTGGAATAAAAAAAAAATATTTTCTGATATAATAAAAAATACAGTTTTTACATTGATATGATTTAAAATTATCATCTGGTAAAAAAAGGTCATAAAAAATAAAAAAGATACTACTTTGAACGCTCATTAGCTATTTTTTTGGGATCCTATAACTAAAAAAAAAAAATATTTTGTTTGTTTTTGTTGAATCCTACGATGAGAGATTTTTATTACGTTTCTTTTAACTTAAAATATTATTTTTTCCCAGTTTTGAATTTTACTGATATGGTTACCTGCACCCCTTTTTTTTTAGGAAGTTGAAAAATTATATAATTTTGTTGCATTTTTTTTTCACAATTTTAAGATTTTTTAATACATTGATAAGCTTATTGAGCACTTTAAAGGGTTTTAAGGGCCCAAGATTTTTTTTTATGAGTGTACGGGAAACATATAATAAAAAAATCGTTAATTCGGGGAAAAACGTTATTTGTTACCAATGCCCTTTACAGATAACCTCTAATATGACAGTCTTAATGGGAGCTAAAATAAATTTGGGATAACATTTTCCCTTTTTGGGAGGGCAAACTTTTTTTTAGAATCTTAAGGTAATTTTTTTGACCGAGTTCCCCGGGACGACCCCTATTTTTCAAAAAAAATTTTCTTTTTAACATGCTGGATTTTTTCCCCCATGAATAACTTATGGTTTTAATTGTGATGTTGTACCGATTATGGTTTATAAATGTAAATGAGCAGAATCTAAAAAAAAAAAGATCTGTGATTTCTCTGAAAGGAAATTTAAGCTGATCAAAAAAAGGGAAACACTTGGAAATAATGCATATTTAAACATGTTAGCGACAGTAAATTTGGGGAAAAGCAAAAAACATGAAACGAAAGGAAAAATTTTTAATAGCTACATAAAGAAAATTTATCAAGAAAAATATAAACCATAATGTACCGCAAAAAGCACTTCCCCCTTTTCAAAAGACACAAGCAAGGAAAAGTTCAACATGATATTTTTTCGAAACAAAAGGGTATTAAAATTACAAAAAAGGGAAAAAAATGTGACAGTTTTTTTTGCAAATAGCTTTCCTGTAATGTTAGCAAAAAGTTGTGATTTGTTTTTTAATTTAAAGGGCACGCACATTTGGAACAATTTAGTTCAGTTTTTTTTGGGTATTTTCTCAAATTATGAAAAAACAAATTGAAAAATCCTTTTAAATAGGTAAATATATTTTTTTTTAGTTAAATTTTTCACTGAAATTTGATTTTTTTCTTGTATATTGAAAATAATTATAAAAAAAGAATTGGGGTGCATCACCCCCGCGACCATTAACGTTAGTATCGAGTGCACACCTGGGTCCCGGGGTTTCGTTTAAATATTAAAAAATAACACAATTGTTTTCATTAGAATTTTATATTCTTTTTTTTTTTATTTAACATTTATTCTAAATGCTAATTTTATGAGGCTTAAAATTACAGTTCATTCAAAACCGTTTGTAATATGAGAATTATTTCAATGAATCATTTTACATTTTGTTTTACATTGGGCATGCACTTTTTTTACTCTCCCAAATTAAGCTTTTTATATCAAGAATAATATATTATCATTTTTTAAAAAAAACCTCGGTTTAAAAGGGGGACTTTTAGCCAGTATAAGAAACAAGTTTAATAATTATAAAGGGGATTTTCCGGGCTTAAAACTTGCAAAAAAGTTTTTCAAAGGAAGGCTAAAAAATTTGAAATTGGGAAAAAGGAAAATTATTTTTTTAATTTTTTAGCTCAGATCTATATTTTGTCTTCAAAGGAGCCACCCCAGAAAATCCGATTCACAAAGGTATGATGTTAAAAAAGGTAATAGTATTTGTGCTTTTGTTTTCAGTGCAGAAAAATTTAGCATCCACCTCTATCCAGAATTCAAAGAGTGATTTATTACAAAATTTCCCCCTTTTAATTTCCTCACTAGATGTGAAATCTATGAAGATTTTCTTTTTTTTGGCAGTTGGGGTCCTTCTGGGAAATATTTTTTGAAATGGATCCCCAACCCATTCGTAACTTGCTAACAATTTGCCCCCGTCTTTTGTACTTGTTGATTTCTTTATTATCGTCGAATGCTCGCTGTGATTTAAAAATATATCTATGATTTTGTTTAAACCACTACCGTAAATTTTTAAATACCGTGAATTATAATTAACACGTGAATTATGAAAAGTACATTCAAGAGAGATTCGGTAGCTAATCGATTTTGCGGCGAAGACTTTATAGAATTGTAAAAGGAAATACAGCAGTTTTACATGTTTTGTGCAGACCGTTAAATTGCCTAGACTCACATGAACGTTTTGGGGGATGCCGGGGTGTAATGGATATGATAAAAAAGCAACATAGAAGGCTATTTTTATATATAATTAATTTGTACTTTTTTGAAAAAGGACCCTTGGGAAAAAAAAATTTTAATTAAATAATTATTTTTTCAATCTGTTTCCACTTAAAATTAGAGACAGAAAAAAAAATAATTAACCTATTACTTAAAAGTACTTATTTTTTAAAAATATATTACTTAAGAGTAACATATATAAAAAAAATTTAAAATTTTTCTTATTAATACTGAATTAAGAACAAGTTTAATAAGTATTTGGGGACTTCCCTGGGTTTGGGGCTTGCAGAGCAAAAATTTTTCAAAGTTTTTTTGAAATTGACCCCTGAGTTTTTTTTCATATTTAGTTTATATCTATATTTTGTCTTCTAAGCCACCGCATTTTTCAATATGTTCCCAAATTTAAAAAAACAGAGAAAGGAAAAATTAAAAATAATAATTATCCTATTACTTAATTTTTTTTATTAAAAGTAAAAACATATACAAAATTTAATACTTTAAGTTTTATTAATTTGTAAGGTTTATAATTAAAAATCGTGTATTGTGTTTTTGGTCGGGGCATTTTTATTGAATTCAGTAATTTATTAATGATAAGGGGGGGGGCGCGATAAAAATTGTGATTGAAAAAAAAGGGGGCCAGTATTGGGAAAATTTGAGAAACACTGCGATAGGGCCCCTATCTGTCCTCTGTCGAACCCCCGGATCATGATCAAAAGCTGATTGCTGTTTTTACAAGACATAACTGATCATTTTTGAAAACCACAAGAAAACACAATTGCCGAACTTGAAATCGTCAAATTTCCAAGCCTTAAATAAGCCAGCTCTGAGTGGGCCAAAGCGCATGGGATGTGTTTCTGCGCTAAAATTCTAATCATTTGCATATCTCACCTCCGCTAATGCATGTTGTAAATTTCATGTTATTTGCATGCTTCTTTCAGGGTGTTGCATTTAAGGTGGCCAGCAGTGTACACTGCTTACCACCGTAAACATATGTGACTGTTGGATGCAGAAGGGTACGACGGACCGACGTGGTCGATCGCATTCACCTCAGTGCACCACTTCACGTGAGGACAGACAAATTGTACGCATGGCATTGACGGATCACTCAGTCACATCACCAACCATAGCACAGCACATTGAGTCTGTAACGCATCATTCGGTGTCTGCGCGTACCATTCGACGCCGTTTACAGCAGAATGGTCTGTCTGCAAGACGCCCATTGCTTGGTGTACCCTTGACGCAGAACCACAGACGTCTCCGCCGCCAATGGTGCGATGAAAGAAGGATGTAGGCGGCAGAATGGAATGAAGTTGTCTTTACTGACGAGTCACGCATCTGTCCTCAACACGGTGATGGTCGGATTCGAGTCTGGAGAGGATGTTGAACAGCTGCGTTATACACCACCACACTGGGGTCCTGCACCGGGTATTAGGGTATGGGGCGGTATTGGATATCACTCTCGCACTCTTCTAGAACGCATTGCCGGTACTTTAAACAGCCAGTGCTACATCTCCGAGGTGTTTTAGCCAGTTGTCCTTCCTCACCTTCAGGGCTTGGCCACAGCCATATTTCAACAGGATAATGTAAGACCACACGTGGCACGCATTGTCCAAAGGTTCTTCGTTAATCACCAGATTGAACTGCTTCCCTGGTCGGATCGCTCTCCGGATCTTTCGCCGATAGAAAACATGTGGTCCACAGTTGCTTAATGATTGACCCAGACTACACTCCCAGCTGCCACGCCAGATCAACTTTGGCAACGTGTGGAAGCTGCTTGGTTTGCTGTACTCCAAGAACCCATCCAAAGTCTCTTTGAATCAATGCCGAGGCGTGTGGCAGCGGTGATCCCCAACAATGGCGGTTACTCTGGCTACTGATTCTGGCAGGAACCACACTTCACAGAAGTCTATAAATTTAATGATTTGATACTTGGTCAACATGTTAGCACAACAAAATAAATTTTGTAGATATCTTTTGCCTTTCTTGGTGTTGCATTTACGGTGGCCACACACAGCAATGTATTTCCTTTAAATTCTGCTTGTTAGAAATTTGGTGCTCATATAATTTATGCTGCAAATAATCCCACACATGTTCAATGGGATGAAGGCCTGGACTTTGTGCAGGAGTCTTAATAACACCAGGACAGTGGTAGAGGACCCATTACTTGCAAATATCTGCAGGATGTTTCATTATCTTGGTACAATTTAAAATGTCCTGAGATTTCCATCTTGCTTTATATTTCGCTTCAGAATGTCAAGATATGCATGTTAATTCATTATACCATCAATAAAATGTAAGTTCCTGACACCAGAGCTTGCCATGCAGCTCCAGACTATTCGGTTACCCCCGCCGTATTTGACAGTAGGTCGTAAATTTTCGACATGCATTGCTGTATTTGATTTCCGCCGAACCTTTTGCTTGCTAAATTACATTTTCCCAATGTTTTGTTGGTTTTTTCTACATTTTGTTAATGCTAACCGGGTTGTCTATTTTCGCTGTATGGTTTTCAAATGATATTTTTTTTAAAACATTCCGAAGTTTCGATTTGGATTTTCGAACCTATTTTTTACATCGCGAAGTCTTTTTTACTGCACTATGGGGTTTAAAGTTTACTTGTCAAAAACAATCCACCACCCACGCCAAAACCCCCTTTTGGGGCCCTGCCCTTTTGTTTTTTAAACTTTTTTCTTGAACCTGTCAATGATCTTAAAAAATAGTAGACTTACTCAATTTCCAGATTTTTCCAATACACCGAACTGATTTCTCCTCTTTCCAATGACTTATTACGAGATTTCGCACACCACCCAATATAATACGTTGGGGAAAAAGAAATCTATTACTTTTTCATTTCAAGACTTTTTTTTAAAAAATGTTTTGGGGGTCCGATTTGGAAAAAAATGACCTTTTTTGCAATTTTTGCATTTTAAATATTCCCTCTATCATAAAGCTTTCCAGAAAAAAATCCAGTAATCGATTTTCATAATCTTTCTTGAGACCAACTTTTTACTCAGGGGAAAGGTTTGAATGCGATAAGGTGTCAGGCCGGACTATATGGTGGGTGTTCTTCCCAACCAACTCCCCCGAGTTTCTGGCGAGTCACCCAAAAACATGTGGCCTGGCCCTGATGGAACACAGCACCCCTTTTGGGCAACTGGCCGTTTATGGCCACCAATGGCCAGTTGTTTACAGTAGAGACTGAATTTAGTTTTTTGCCACAGAAACAAAATAAATTATTTCCCTTTCCCGTCCCAACAAATACAAGAACCCCTGGCTGCTGTCTTGGTTTGGCCCCTTTGAGCTTTCTTCACCACGCTTTGACCTCGATCGTTTTCACACAATATTGTCGTATATGATCCATTTCTAATCCCCAGTCACTATCCGTTTAAGAAATGAGTCGATTTCATTCCGTTTGGCCATGGCTTTAAGAATTACCCTCATGACTTTTGGGTTTAAATTTCGTATTCCAAACATCGCTTTTTTAATCCAACTTTGCGCAAATGGTTTAAAACTATTTTATGGTCCATCTTTGGCTCCTGGGCGTTGCTACGACTACTAACATTCCGGTCAACTTCGATTATTTCTGTGATTTTATCGACATTTTCGACGACGGGTCTGCCTGTGCGAGGTACACCTTTAACATCAAAAATGCCTGAACGGAATCGACGAAACCAAATTGCACATAATTAGCCGTTACATTATCGGCGCCATAAACACCATTCACAATTTCAGCCAACTGGCTTGCATTTTCGCCTTTATCAAAGAAAAAGTGTAAAATGTACTAAATTTTCTCTTTGTTGACTTCCATTTTTAACACCCTGTAACTCACAACTAAATGGACCAAACAAAAAAGCAAAATAATTTTTTTAGTGTGAAATGTCACCTTAACAACGAACATAAATTTGAAGGTGTTTGATTGATATTTCACAGGATATCGACACTACAGGTATCTACCGGAAAAAATAGTGGATTTCTTTTTCCCCAATCTAACATATTGTTTCTCGCCATTTTTTCTATAAATAATCTTATCTGTTGAAACGTTCATGTCTAAAAAAGTGGTGTGTGAAATTAAATGTAAATTTGTTAAATTTCTCATTTCAAAAGTGCCCCAATACTTTTTTGACTCTAGTGTGCCTTTGAATTATATGTGAAAAGCTAGATAAAAAATTATAATTCTATAATACTAATAAAATTTCCCTTATATACTGTACTCCAAGTGTTAAAATACACTCTATAACAAAAAAACAAAAAATGACGCACCGAGAAGGAGATGTAATGAACCGATTGTATTGAAATTTCGTATACAAAGACATTTGTACTAAACATGCAAATGATTAAAATTTGGTGTCCAATGAATGAATAGCAGGAGCTACAGCGCATCGGAACTGCGCCTTCAGCAGGTGTCTATAGGAAGCGATTCTCCATCTGATGGTCAAAATTTCTGTTGCATTGCGATTTAGGATACCTTTCAACGACCGAAAAAGTGTCTCACCGCAGAATTCAAGCTCATTATAAGCAACTGTCAGAGTTTGAAACAAGTCGTATCAGTGGATTAAAATAGGGAAGGTTGGGCAAATCGGAGAATCGCTCTCATATGGGTCAAAGTGATGCGACCATTATAAGATGCTGGAAAGAATGTGTGCACAGTGGCAGATTTCAGCGCCATTATGGTAGAGGTCGACTTAAGGCCACAGCCAACCGGGAGGACAGATTGGTTTTCCGATCAGCTGTCACAATGCCTGATTCATTGTTATCAACCATTAGAGGTGCAACCCGCACAAGAGTGTCCAACATGGCCATCCACAGACGGCTTATAGAGCGAAATTTATGCTCGTACCGACCGCTACGCCATCTGCCACTCATGCCTGCACACTGTCGAGCCAGATTACGGTGGTGCTTAGCTCGATCAGGTTGGAAGCATGCTGATTGGGGGCGTATAGTGTTAAGTGACGAATCCCGCTTCCAACTGTGTCCTGACGATCATCGAAGACGTGTCTGGAGACGCCCAGGACAGCATGCCGATCCTGCTTTCACTATTGCACGCCACACAGACCTTAACTAGGTGTTATGGTTTGGGGAGCCATTTCTTTCGACTGCCGGACCCCTTTGGTCGTCATTGGAGGCAACTTAAAGCACAGCGCGGTACTTCGACGGCATCCTTTTACAGTACCATGGCCTTATTTTTCTGCAAGATAATGCCAGAACACATATCGCACGTGTTCCTATAAATTGTCTTACATCTTGTTAAACACTTTCTTGGCCAGCCAGTTTGCCAAATCTCTCTCCAATCGAGCATGTATAGGAAATGATGGGAAGGTTACTGCATTTATCAGGGAATGTTGATGGCCTGGTCCGACAATTAAGAGAAAATTTCCCAAGAAGTACCGCAGTCTATGCGACCTCGTGAGGTAGCTTGCATTCAAACTAGAGGTAGGTAAACACCATATTGAACTAGAGTTACTTTGTAACTCTGAAATAAACCATTAAATTTTTCTGAAATTTTAATCATTTCCTATTCTGTACATATCTTTCTACTCCCCAATTTTTTTTTCTCTATAGAATAAGCTCGTTCTTGGTACATCGGTTTTTTTTTATACAGTGTATTTTTTAATTCATTTTGTCTTTGTTTTAGTGTGATAAATATTTTTGATAAATTGCTTTACAGTTATGCATACCAAGTGTCCCAATACTTTTTTGAGTGGCTGTATATATTATAATAATAATTTATTATTATTAAGTTCAAGATGAGTGAAAACGGATATCTGAGCTAGAAAAAATAGTACTGTTCTGATTTTTTTTTTAAGTCTCCCTCTGCAGCAATCTGAGTATATTGTCGACAGATCTCGAAATTTTGATCTAAGATCAAGCGAAGAGGACGTCACTAGAGCTGGCACCACTCTCTCCAAACTTCCCCACCATGTAAACGTGAGGAATTTGAGCCTTGATAAATTTAACGTGCATCAGTTCTTCTACACATCAGGTCTTTATTGGCCCCAGAACTTAAACTCGCTGGCCACGACTTCATGACCATGACCACTTGTATATCGCGGCCACTATTACTTGGAAAGTGCATACAACTAATAGAACACCAACAGATTCCGATTGAATTGGACATAAAAATTGGAAAAATATAAAGTCCTAGGTATTTTGAAAAAGAAGTGTTTACGCTGATCAAAACTTTCTCCAGGTTTATAGTAAAAATTTTCTGCTTTAGTTTTCTGTTAATAAGAGACCCTATATCTTATATTTGAATTGATATTAAAAATTATCTAATTGAGCTGCAAGTTTTGAAGTGAGTCTTAGTAATAAAGGGCCTCATCGTGAAATGGGTGTGAGAATATCAGGAAGCATTTTTTTTTTATAACAAGAAATTCATAAACTATATTAAAATGAATAATCATGAAGCGAACAACAGAATGATGTATCGAAATACGTGAGAAAGTTTTCAAATCGGAGGGTGGGGGATGAGCTAAAAGTAAACTTTAAAAGGGAGTGAGTAATAACACGTTTGGGAATCTACTTCAAAGAAATTAAATAAATAATTTTTATAAGAAAATTATTTCTTTAGTTGTATTGTATATTTTTAATTAAAAATTTGCGTGTACTTAATATCTTTGGATTCCCTTGAATAGCATAAATTCAACAAAACTTCCTTACAATATAAAATTCCATTCTGATTCCAATACTCAATGATTTAATTTATGAGCAATTCCTCAAGCTGACGTTATTCATTCTGTTAGTTTGGGAAATTGTTGTTTTATGAATTGCGTCAATTCCTAGTACCAGTTGGAAATATTGAGAGTTTAGATAGATATTGAATTGATATATGAAGTTTTAAAATCCCTCCCACCCCCACTTTTTTTTTATTTTGCAGATATTCACAATATTTTTGACTTCTAAACATGCATTAGTGTAAACGAAATCATTTAGTGCAAAAGTAAGATTTAAGTGATCCTTGTGAAATGTGAAATAAAATTTTTTTATATAAACAAAAATATAATTTTGTTTTACCTCATTACCATGACTGCCGATGAACACCTTTATGTCAAATACTTTTTTCCTATCCTTTCGCATTAAAAAAAAATTTTTTTTAAGCCTTCAGCTATTTATTATCACGGATAACTCATGGATCAATGTGTTGCACCTCCCGTTGGAAATGTTCTCTTGTATACACAAATCTTTTCGAAATACGATAGATTTTTTGTTAAAACCTTCAATAATTCATTTCAGATTTTTGTTTTTTGGGTAAAAATATGTTACAAAGGCTTTTATTTTTATATTCTAAAGAACTTTACGAAACTTTGAATGTGTATTCCTTTTTGCATTAAGACATAGAGATTTGGTGATCCATCTTCATTAAAATAAATTTATTCCTGTTCTTTCTTCTCGGGAATGATATAACGGATCAAAATAGAACGTTCGCTGGGAACGGAGCACGTGTTCGCCGATAAAAGAAGGTGGGTTTGTCCTCAGAAGAGTCAAATATCGGAACACGAAAGGGTTTGTCTATCAATGTTTGATGACGCCTCGTCCCATGTCTTTTTGTGTCCGAAAGTGGACATCTGCGGGGCGGAATGAATAGAAATGGCACACGATAATTATCTCCGATATCGGCTGATTCCCGAAAGGTGCGTGCTATAACGGCTCCTTTATTCACGAACGAATACAAATAGTCTCGTAAAAGAGACGAGGAAAAAATATTTTCAATTGAACTCCGTCGGCTTAGATTGGGTACGCAGAAAAAAAATGTACTTCACATGTCTAAAACATAAACAAAAGGATCCACTCATAAAATATTACTAATAAATAATTTTATAAAGATAAGATATTCGTTGTTAGAAAATATTCGTATTTTCTGGAATCTTTTTTTACCTAATAGAGAGAAAAAATGTATTTGTGTTGCACTACAGTAAAACGAATGCTATGTGTGATGGACCTAATCATTTTAAATCTTATTCAAATGACGAGGATGCCGATTGAGCGGACACCCCCTTTCTCTGAGCGTCCACACTACACCCAATGGGAAGTTACGACAGATATAACGTACATCAGCCCCTATACATCTTCAGTGGTACAAGGATTCGAACTTATGATATGCTAACCACACGTTCATGACCGTGACCACGACTACCGCTGCCAATACGTTAAAAAGAAAATTTGCTTATGTATGAAATATTTTAAAATGTTTGAAAAGCAATATTATAATGAGAACTGGTGAATTATACAACGCAGCCAAAATGTTTGAATATATGTACCGCGTTTAGTTCAGCCTCTTTTAAATTTCGTGAATGTGTGCCTAACTACCTGATAGGTCTGGAAAACTTTATTCACTTCACGCGCCCAAGTAAATTTTGACATCTCCGAGCTGTTAAGAAATGTTTCTGCCGAGAATCGTGCGTCGATTTTTTCCCCCGAATGCTCGTGGTTCCCTCTCCCCTATCTCAACGGTGCTGAAAATCCACATTTCTGGGGAAAGTGTGCATCAGATTTTATTTTATGTGTTTGTCAAAGAGTTATAGCATAAATGTATAGTAGTATTCTGTTGTGTATCTAGAACAAAACGCACTTCAGTGCATGGGATGAGTGAGGAATTTCTTTTGTAATAAATACGTCAGTGGCGTCAACATATATAAAAAAAAAAAATATTAACTATTTTCGAAATTATTTAAAAACAACAACAGTTGCTAAAGGAAGTTTTTGATATAGCTGATAAGGAAATAATTTTCCTTATTCTGCAATAGATACCAAGAGGAACTGCAGATAACTGGTGAAGAGTGTCGCGCCAAAGAACTATTGTTTTAACTACCCCAATAAATTGTCGTCCTTTGTCAGTTTCAGTGGTGAACACGGACTTCTCTCTCGGGGGGGAGGGAGGTTGCATTCCAAAAAACAACAGCAAGTAAACGTAAGTGCTAAAAGGTCATATCTATAGTGAAAATTAAAAAAAAAAAAAAATTCGGGTTCTCTATAGGGGAGAGGGATTAGAACCCCAAAACTTTCTTCTTTTTTCTTTCTTTTCTAATGGATCTGTGCATAGATATTTTACCTTTGCAGATCTAGTACATTCCCCAGGAGCTGTTATCACTTTTTAAATGCCACCCTAAAGCGACACCAATTTCCAGTAATTTGGGTTTTTCCCCGGGGGGGGACTCTGAGGGGAAATTATTCTAGAATTTAATTTTGTCGAGAGCACCCAAGCCAAACAGGCACTCAAGGGAATTTTTTAACATGCCGCATAATCATATGACATGGACATTGCCGATTTTCTGCATCATGAAAATCCACCGACTTGGGCCGGGTTTGAAACCGCAACATACATGCAGTCTGATAAACTGGAGTTCGTTTTGAGTGTTAGAGATACACAGTAGGCTGTTTGGGAAAAAAATTAACGCTTTTGAACTGCTGTCTAATAATCACAGAACTTCACTATTCTAAATTCTACACCCCACCCCACGTAGCTATTTTCGAACCTTACAAAACAACTAGCAATCAAGAAGAAAACATTTAAGATCAGAAAGAAATTTACTGAAATTATATTAAAAAATATAAATCAACCAATATTTTTTGAAGTTATTGTGTTTTGAATGTGTTTTTAGCGGGATGGTTAGCAGGGCAGTTTTTAACATTCCCAGAGCCCTCCTCCACAATATTTCCAGGGTACCCGTTCCTCCAATTCTTGCCAGTTTTGGTTCGAGAGGGATTTTCTCTTCACTGAGAGAGATTTTCCCTTTATTGGTTTTTGCTGTTTGGAGTCTTTCCATGACCTACCACCCATTGATGCCCCATGTCCTGGACTGGCAACCAAAATGAAAGGATAGTGATATATAGTTTGGTCACTCTTGTTCATTTCTTACCTTACACCATCACGGAGCAGCCTTGCAGCATATACAATATTGTATGTGAACCAGTAGCGCACATAGAAATTTTTCAGAGGGGGGTCCGGGGTTGAAAGTTCACCATTCTTGTATCATGCTATTTTTGATTTTGTCGATTTTCAGGAACAAAACACAGTAAAAAACAAACTAATTATTGAATAAATAATTAGCATTAATTAATAAAATGAATTATTAATAACAGATAATTAATTAAATTTTACGTATTATATACTTAGAATTATAACCAAACGGAAAAATCAAGGCTTTGGGGGTCCGACCCACAGGACACCCCCTTGTGTGCGCCACTGATGTGAACTGTTTTCACCTTGATAATTATTATCTTTTTCATCACTTATCACTTTACTTTCTTTTACTTTTAGATGTACTTATTCTTTGTACTGGTAAAACACAAAGGGGTTTTCTTCAATCTTACATTAATAACATCATTGTAATAAATGTCCATGGTAATATCATTTTGAGTGCGTAGCAACATCAAACTGTTAAGCTTCTCTTTTTCCATAGTAGATCTCATTTCAGTCTTTACTCTCTTAAGGGCAGAAATGTTTCCCTCATGACTCGCTAGGCAGTGGTACTGTAATTTTAATTTTTAGCTGTAATTTTAATTTTTTCTCATTGTCACCCACCAAATTTTTGCGCCCTAGGCACGTGCATAGTGTGCCTAAATGGAAAAGGGGCCTTGATGGTTACAGGCACAGTAGATCCCTCGAAAAGGTTCTGGTAAGCAACAACTCATAGAATCGCATTAATAAAAAAGGAAAGAAAAGAGTTTGAATCCCATCTTGTGCGCTTATGAGCCGAGGTCGATTGAATTCTTTCTGAGAATGAGAAGAAAGAACATTTTCCATCTCCACAGAAACCATACGTGGGGGTGCTTTATCTCTCCACCCCCGACGGAACCTCAAGTGTTCTTGTCAGGAATCGTTCTCACGCTGCCGGGGGATCGATCGGGAAAGGATGGGGGTGACGCCCATCGTGAAAAAAGCGTCACGAGAAAACCCTCCGGCTCTTTTCCTCTTACCCCAACAAAGAAGAACGAAATTATGCACTCGATAACTGTTTCGCCTCCTACAGAACAATTCTCACTCACAACGCTCATGCTGCGTTCATCTACGTAGGTTGGAGAATTTTTTTTGGGGAGAGAAATTTTACGATGTACTTTTATATAGAGTCGAATGGGCTGTCTTTTACGCAAATAATCATGAAAATTTAAACAACGAATTACATTTTTCTCATGTTAATTTTGCTCTCAATAGTCCGAGGAATATAAATTAATCTTTAATTTTTCGAAGTGATAACTTCTATTGGCGCGATTTGCTTGAGAGTGAACTTGAATGAACGTCACGCTCGGGAATGTAACGCTCATTCTGCTTTTTTTTTTATTTCAGTCGGACATACACACCTAAAAAGGAAAGAAGGGACGTTTTCCCCCGCCACTCTGAAACCGGTAGTTCGTCCCCAAACCAATAAAAGTAAAAGTAAAGTTTCTAGCTTCAATCTATGGCCCCCCCCCCCTCACCTCTTTCTAGAGCAGGGGAGGCCAACCGAAATGACCTCGCGGGCCACTTCGGAAAAACTTTACAATCCCACGGGCCGCATATAAAAATATATATCTTTATATTAGATTTGGATCCATTACAAACATTTGTTGAAGGGAAAATTTAAAACAGACTGATGTATTATTATTGTTTTCATTATTTTTCATGTATACAAACATTGATAGTATGTTATAGTTAAATAATGTTTAACTTATTTAATTAGTGAGATATCTGTTTCTCAGCTCTTTCACTTAGTATTTGCAAGTCGATCTCAATGCACGTGTATTTGCGTATCGTAATTAATGTTGCAGATATCCGTGCGTTAAGTTTGAGCACGATTTATGTTTGATAAATTTCAATTTAGAAAAAAAAAGATTCACAGCAAAAAAAAAAACAGAAGCAGCGTGATAAAAATAATAACAGTTATAAGATTTATTTTTAACAAAAAAAAAAACTTTTTAAACAAAAAAATATATTCTACAAAATAGTCTGATTTTGTAAAGTTGTAAGGAATCTCCGGGTTGCACACCCCTGTTCTAGGGGAATGAATGCGGGATTCTTTCTAATCCTAGTTGAAGCATGAAAATGAAACGTAACATTTTTAAAAACTAGGTTTAGAGAGAAAAAGAAATCCTGCACTAAAATTAAATATAAAATGTAGAAAAAGGACAAATTTTTATAGAACTAAGTAAATAGTTTTATTATCATTAGGAATATTGCAGTGATTTTAAGAATAAACATCTACTTTTGTAAGCGATTCAGAACAGTAATGAACAAATAGTTCTATTAATCACATTACTTAAATATACTTTGAGACTAAAACACGAAAATTAAAACAATTAAAAATTTAAAATAACAAAATTGAGAGTATAAAGGTTTTAAGAAAAAGATACATTAAATATTTTAAATACAAGAAAACAAAATATAATTAAGAAGACTTAACTTGCAGCCGCACCTGACATATTTGTACAAAACTCCCATACAATGACAAAAGAGCTAGTATAAGCCAGAGATTTTTTATGTGATATATATCTTCTGATTAAATTATTTTTAAAGGTTTTGACCTAGATTCCTCTCTTCCCAATCAACTACTTGTCATACTATCTATCCCTTTGCTTAAATTAATTCATCGATAGAATTCAATATTGTTAAATTACAACCAAAATTCACAAAGCCAGGTCGGGTCTTCTGAACAAATTGCCAATGATTTTAAGTGGGAATTTTAAAGTAGTTTTCGAAAGACAAATTAAAACCTTTAATTGTTTTTTTTAAAATCAAAATTCAGTTTAATTATGTCAAATGATCCAAATGAAACTCGAAGAAGTACGGAACAACGCTTGACGGAGTTTTTTTTATAGATATTTAAATAAAATTTTGGAATCTAAAGGATTTATAACCTATTTCAACTACCATAAAACCTATTATTTTCTTCTTCGAATACAGATAAATAACAAATATAATTGTATATTTTGCACAAAAATATTACTTTATGAGTACAGACATATGAATAAATAATTTTATAGGACAATACTAACACACACACACATACATCTCCTTGTTTTTTGTTCACCAAACTAAACCCTGAAATAACATTACAAAATTTGGAGTTATCACTTCTATCGTGTGGTCATAAGAACACACGCACTTTTTTTCTTGTATTACTGTTTTCAGAAAAAATGATGGAGGAAACCTTCGCATGACAATGAATTGCAGAGGTCTAGTTCTCTTTGAAATCAACTGAAAAATGATTAGTTTATTTTGAATCCAAAGAGAAATTTCAAATTCGGTGAGAGTATGATGTTATCGTCAAAAGAGGTATTGTTTATTTTCAATTGGTATTGAGTACTTAGAATTTCGGCAAATAAACGCCTCTACGCGACGAATAACGTCAGGATTCGAACTTCTGATGAAATAGAAACAATGACCACCAATCGATTGCCCTATGGGCGGTTTAATTACTTAAAAAATTAAAATAATTAATTAAAAAAATCCTCATTTCCTAGTAAAAAAAAAGGTTAAGAAATCAGTTCCTTTTCTCAAAACGTGCATTGTCATATTTATGGTATTTTCATTTTAAAGTTTTCATTTTTTCTTGAGAGACAATCTGTATACACTCCTAATTTTAGCTTAGTTATTAACTGAAATATATACATGAATTTAACATAAATGGTTAATATTAATGTTATATATAATAATACGCATGTGTAAAAGCTTATAAAATTGAATTTCAGTCACTTTTTACACGGTTTTTTTTCCCCGAAAAAAATTACTTTTTAACAATTACAAGGCTTTGTAAGGTGTGCAACGCATTCCCTTTTTTCACAATAAAACCGTAACTTTGCACAGCTTTGAGAAAAGTATCTAACATGTGTAAAGAAAACTAAGAGTTGCGTATATTTATTTCTTTGTTTTATATAGTCAAACTATTTTATATATATTACAACTGATATTATCGCAAGAACTTTTATCAGTATGGAGTGTCCTTCACAATTTGGAAAATAAATCCAATTTTGTAACCTATTCTAAAACATTATAAAGCTGTAAGTATTCGTCCAGCAACTTCAAAGACTCTTCATTATTTCAAAAAATTTGCTGTGAATAAAATACATTCCATAGGTCATTCACATTCTGTAAGGCATCCCTAATCCAGAACAAATTGATGTTCGATTGAAAGAACCCTCCTTCAGCTACAAAATAAATTTAGACTGTAAGAGGATTATATTCTAGAAGTTTTACCGGAAATTCAAAATTTCCCACGTAATGCAGAACATTTTTTTTTTTTTCAAAAAAAAAAAAAGGTTTTCCACGCCTGTTGGGTGGAAGTGTCCTGAGAGCGTGAAAAAACATCGCGTCTTTTATTATCATTGAACAAAGTCACCTTTGAATAGTGTGTTTCCCCACTCTGGAGCGGGATGTCCCATTGTCTCGGTCACGTGCCTCCTCCAATGGGGCCGCAATCCATCACGCCGGCCGATGCAATTGCGTTGGGAAGAATAAAAAAAATCGGTCCCTTGGTGTAATTAAGTTCACCTCAAATTGGGAAGAGGAGGGACCTACAGCGCGTCCAGACCTGGCGCTTCTCATTCAAATAAATGATTTCGACTGGCTTGAAATGCGCGGTTTTCATTCTCTCTTTGTCCTCTACATAACTATCCATATTAAATATAAAAGATGCTGCCTTAAAAAGCAACGAGCTGTGCTTTTGTACGATTTAAACCATTATTTTTGCAGTAATAAACTGAGTTTTCATTTTTGAATCTCTTATATAACAATGGAGAATAAAATCCCAACACCAAGAAAAAGTTGCGCTAGGTAAACGAAATGTGGAAGGCATATCCGAAAGATGATGTCCATTCAAAATCCGTGCTAGACGAATAAGAATAGCCCTATGAATGCGACATGGAAAGGACGTTTGGCTTAAGTTGTTTGTTCGCTAGTTTTGAGTCAAAAAAGGTAACGAAGAGCGCAGCTCAATGAGTTTGAGCAAGTCATGTTTGACGGCTACGATAAGGCGAGCTGTGTGACATACTGGAAACGAAAGCACACAGTTAAACTAGAGATATGTATTTAAATTTGTTGATGTTTCTTATCCTCTTACGTCATATCAACTCCAGAAAGTTTTTAGCCACCAAAAAAATCAATAATTATGAGGGAATTGGATATTAAGTCCCCCTTAGAAAGTCAAATACATCCGAAAATGTAATCCTTTGAAGTTGAATGGTCACAGCATATTTTACAAATGGGGTGGATTTTTTTGCCACCATCATAGGAAAGACATGTCAGGTGGCTAATTGTTTATCTAGCCAGAGCAGTCTGAGAACCACGATCACATTTGATTTTTAACAGAGAGCTAGAGGATACTGTGCACCATTGGTGCGTAAGTGCAATACGCCATCTACAAATTAGTTTAGGTCTTTTATTTGAGTATAGTTCTTGATACATAAGCGAAGTGTCAGTAGCCATTTCGTTCTTTCTACCCTCTTTGGCCAGTCTATGTGTGAGTGAGTTCATTACCTCTAATGTTAACAAGTGATGGGATCCATTGGAGATTGTGAGTCTGAGCGATCTTCTTCAGTTTGACCAGAATAGAAACGTTGGTTTCATCGTTTGTGGAGGACCAACCACTAAGCTGTTGTAGTGCACTGCGGCTGTCCGGTAAAATCCATAGTACTCCAAAATCATAAGCAAAAGACATGATAGCATTAAGCCCTACATTAATCACAATTAACTTACTCCTGAAGACAGAGCAAGTGCAAAGGTTGCTTTGATATTTCAGCTTTAATTACAGACACATGATGACCCGCCGCCTTATACACCTCGCCGTCTCCATCTCACCCGAAGCTTCTCTCAAACTCCAAGTCTCACACACTTCGAAGAATAAGAGTTCCCCCACGCATGCGTTTCGATGAGTCTATCTTGGAAAGTAGGAGTTTCTGGAAGCCTTTCCAGGCTCTTCCCGAAATCTGAGGCAGTCACTATGGGCTATTCGTCCTTGACGAAATCGACTGGTTTTATTTCGCCATGTCCACGACAGCAGATATGTAGATGATTGTAGGTAGAAGTGGTAATGAGAAGGCATCATCTGAAGAAAACTAAGGCCCAAAAGTACTCCAGCCATGAATGACAGAGAAGATCACCGCATGACTGGCATATTTGTCACAGAAAAGAAAACTTTTGTTAGCACTAATGTGATTCAGTGAATTGCAACACATTGATTGTGTTTGCGGGGCACTTCCGAGCCAGATGCCCTGCAGCCTTTAACTGTGATTTCAGTGTGTCTAGTTAATTCATTGAAAGGCAGAGTGTTGTAATCTCCGATGAGAGCCATTTTAGTCTTATATTAGTTAGAAGGTCAGGTGAGTCCTTGGAACTGAAGTGTCTGCGGTGTAAGCCCATTAGACCTTCTCCAAGAGTTAGGATTCAGAGAGCAATTCCCATGACAGCAGGAGCACACTCGCCAATATTTTGATTTAAAATTCATGCTTCAAGCTGGTGATAATACTGACTGCCCCGTTCATGAACAGAGTATTGAATCAAGTATTCACAGAACTCTTATACTTCAATAAATGTTGAGCCGAGGAATGAACTTCTGAGTTGTGATGCCCACAAAGAGAGAAAGAGTAGATGGTTCAGAAACACACACACTTGTAGATTTATAATATCACCAATGTCCGTGATAAAAAAAAAAGTAGTCACTAATCATACAACCGATAAGAATCTGCAAAGATTCTCCTGGTGTAAAACTAAATGTGAGATTTTATTTTTGTACATTTTGAAATATTAGATCTATATAATGCTTGTAATTAAATTGAAGCTAAACACAAAGGGATCATTCTTAATATTACATAGTTTTAAAAGAGATTATTTACATTCTCTCTATATCATTATGATCTTTGCTCAGCTTAAGAAAATGAAAATTGAAACTGTTGGAGTGAGTAAATATTAACGTTGCATTGTTCAGCTACACGAGAACTTTTGGCGACGACCTCGTAATATTGAACAATGGTCTAGTGAAGACGATGACACCTGAGCTGTGGAACCCCCTTTGTCCTAACTACCACACCAACGGGAGGACGTTTGAGATTTCTGCAGATTTAACGTGCATCTCTCCCCTACCCGGAGAGCCTACAGCGGTACTGGGCTCGAACTCATGACACGCCGGTCACGAGTCCGTTACCTTTGAACGCTAGAATACCATGACCCATTGGCAGAAGAAAAGTTTAAGTTAAATCAGCGTCAATGAATCCAGCGAGAGTTCGTAACCGGCGAACCGCACACTCAAAACCATTTTCGTAGAAGGGCTGATGAGCATTAAATCTGTAGTGGCTCAAAATCCTCACGGTGGTGTAAGTGTGGAGCTCCATCTCGAGTGTTGACCTTTTCATCCGACTAGGGTTACAAATGGCGAGGCGAATTTGTGTGTGGTTAGAAATGGACAGACTGAAATCATTCGATAAACATAAAAATAATTTGTACATTAAAACAAAGTCTTAGAAAAATATAAACTTATTTTCTAAATGAAATCGAGCGTAGAGCACCGTGGAGAACCATCTGTAACGACTCGGTGGAGTCCTTTTTTAAAAAATCCCGCGAGCAGCGCATTGCGGAAAGTGTTGAATCTTTTCCCCCTGTTTTCGGTTCAGGTCGATTTAATTGCGCCCCACTTCGGCCCATCCATCACCGGTGGGCCCAAAATCTTCCTCAGGCCCCACCGACAGCACATCATTCACGCGGGCCGCAATTTTAAACTCGCAGGTAAACATAATCAATATTCCGAGCACCCTCTCTTCTGTGTGCTACCTCTAAACACAACATCCTTCGGTGAGAGGCAAAAGTTTTAAAAACTCTTGCACCCACCTCAAAGTATGATTAATTGATCGTGCACTAGAAACAAGATTCGGGTGAATTATTGAAGAAAACTCGCGTGGCCGGTTTCCCTTAATTAATTTAAATACGCTAATTAACGGCATGTAGAGCATCGCCATTAAATGGGGTAAAAATGCCGCCAAGGGCAAGCGAAAAAACACGCCAAACTCTCAGGTCATTAGATACCGGCTTGTTACTCGGGATTGATACCTTCCCTTCGTTTTGACACCTATTAAAATTTTGATGGATTTTGGTGGCGCCCAGTCCTTCCTTCCGCTTTTGAGTCGAACACTGTTCACGCTAGTTTCCTTGTTTGGCACAGGTGGAGCTAACCTGTGCGACGTTACATTTACTTTGCACCGCGCTAATATTTTCAATAAACTTCCGGCTTTCATTAATGCCATAACAAGATAAAATGTTGCGGAAAATAAAAGACTGGCTCTCATAGAAATGCGACGTCTAGAATAATGGAAACGGCGTTTCTGACTTCCATCTATTAAAAAAAATGAGCTTTTAATTTTTAACACACTCCCTGTAGAAGGGCTGACTCATGGTAAATGCATCTATGCCTCAAGTTGGAATGGTGCTGAAATTTGGAAAGCAATAAGTCAGCTCACAGGTGTCGTATTCGTCACCGGAGTTCCAAACTACGAGGTGGCCGCGGTAGCCTAGTGGTCAAGGTATCGGATTGTGTATCGTGTCATGAGTTCGAGCCCAGTACCACTATAGGGGAGCGATGCACGTTAAATCCGTCGAGAGCTCAAACGTCCTCCCGTTGGTGTGGTAGTTATGAGAGGTGGGGGTGCCAGCTCTGGTGTCGTCCATGTCACTTGACCATGGTTCAAAATGACGTGGTCCGTCACCAAAAGCCTTCGTGTAGCTGAACAGTGCGACGTTAATATTCACTCACTCACTCCAAATTACGAGGTCCTTCACTAATAGACATTTCTGAAGCTTGTGCTGCTTCAGAGTAGGACGCTAATCAACAGTCGATTGGTCCAAATTGACGAGGACACAGGGGATGTAAAAGTTACAACCTTAATCCGCTCTATTTTATCCGAAATTCAAATTGGGATTCTGGTTGCCGGAAGATAAAGATTGAAAAGTTTGGACTGGTTTTTAGCATTTGTTTATTACATAATTCGTAGGAAATCAAAAATTTGAATATGTGTTAAATAACTGACGAGAAGTTGGAATTGAGAGAATTATAAAAGATTGGTTCTCTGACCTATCAGCCTAGCATTGTTCCGCCCTATGATCTTAGTTGAAATTGAAATAGCTTGAACACCACAAGAGGAACTTCTACACTACCCATAGAAAGACAAGTCGCTTACTTTGACAAGTGAACCCTTCGATATTTTTAAAACAAGGAAAATAACAAATAAGATTTCTCTTAACACAAGAACTTTTCGAAAGAAAAATTCGTCCGGTGTTTTCCCGGGGAGGGAATGAGAAAAACATTTACACTCTTTCCTGAATTTATAACGGGAGAAGCGAGAGCAACAGCGCATGCGTAGAGTAACCAAACTATCGAAATAAACAGTAGACCGACTTGTCTCAGAATCAGCCCCGAGTGCAAAACATTATTTCTAGACTAAGCTAACAGAAGTTCACCATTCCTCCCAAAAGATTAGGGAGCTTGAAACCAGGGTTTTTGATCTGGAAAATCAATGCGACACCCCACAGTAAGAAACGCCATAGATCACCTGAAATGGGAGTAATTGAAATAGCCTGCCTGTACAACCCTGATTTTAAACCCTCAGATAGCCGCTTTTTACCCGCACTATCGAGTCGTCACTTGAGAAACGACAGAGGTGCAGTACGTTGAGAATGAAATCATGGGGCACAAATTTTTATCAGGAGAGTTTCTTGAAATTGATTTCACGTTACCTTTATGGAAGATATCCACAAATTGAATGTTTGTAATATAGGTTTCTTGTGAAAAGGAATTTTACTCTCGAAGCGATCCTCGTGTATCAGACAACTGAAAATGATTTTAATTTTTATAAAACTTACTCAGTCTATTATTTAGTCCTCTGGGACAAAATGAACTCATTTTCCCATGAAGTGGGGCGAAACCTTTCTTGTCGGGATCTTACTTGCACTGCAGAACCAATTCTGAATATTCACAAGGGGGAGGGGCGGGGGCACGACTAAGGATATTCATTTGGGGTCGAGACTTGGTGTAGTAGTAGTTACTCCCTTACGGTGTTCAACCCTCAATGTAATTCAGCCGAATGGCCAGTCAGTTCGGAGAAAATAGTTGAACTTTTATGCAATTAAGTTTTAATCATCTCCCGTGACGCAATGGCGCAGTTGATAGGATGCCTGCTTTCTAATCGGGCGGGTAGGGTTCGAATCCCGCTGTCAACTCTTTTTTTCAATTCATTTAATTATTTTTTAAATTAAATAAATTTATTTATGAAAAGTTTATTAAATATTAAATGATATTTTATGCAATTATTTTGTAGTTTATAAAGTAAAAAATAATTAAATGAATTTATTATTAAAATTATTAATTAAAATTATTATTTAAAATTAGTTTATTATTAACTTAAATTAATTAAATAGTAATTAAAATTAATTAATAATTAAAAGCAATTAATTATTAACTTAAATTAATTAATTAATAGCTATAATTAATTAAATAATTAGTAATTTATCATTACCATTGTTTAAATACATTCATTAAAATTAAATTTATTTAAAAAGGACTTATTAAATATTTTATATAATTATAAAATAATTAAATTAATAATATATAAAAAAGACTTATTATTTTAATTATATTAATCATAAAATAATTAATTTAATAATAATAATAATAATAATAATATATTTATATTATATATAATATTTTATTTATAGTATATTGTATTTCCCATTATAAAACTATTTGTAACTAATTTTTATACAAAATATCATTTAATATTTATTATATATTTTATTATAAATATTGTTTATTAATATAAAAATATATTAATAAAAAATATAATATAAATATTTATATAATTACAGTATTTTTTTTACTTTATAAAATACAAAAAATAATTACATAAAATATCATTTAATATTTAATAAACCTTTCATAAGTAAATTTATTTAATTTAAAAAAATAATTAAATGAATTGAAAAAGAAAAGTTGATCTCATGATTCCCGATTAGAAAGCAGGCGTCCCACCAACTGCGCCATTACGTCACGGGAGATAATTAAATCTTAATTGCATAAAAGTTAAGCATGAATTTCGAAGGCTATTTTTTCCGAATTGACTGGCCATTCGGCGGAATTACATTGAGGGTTGAACACCCTAAAGGAATGCTACTGTTATACCAAGACTTGACCCCAAATGTTTCTTAGTCGTGCCCTCCTCTTGTCAGATTGCTCGGTTGTGGGTAGAGTATCGGAGTGAAGACTTTTGGTAGAACCGTCATAATGGCCCCCCCCGGAGAAAAAAGGGGGGGGGGGGATGAGGGGCTTCCTAATTTCTTTAACCTACCACGTGTGGAATAGGAAACCTGTTGGAGTCTAAGGCAATGTAGTCACATCTCTCTCAAAGGATACATTTTGCAGAACTGAGTGCTGATATTTCCCTCTGCCAGGACTGACGATGGTCAGGGGTCACCGAACTACGGCGCTTTGCATAGACGGTTGCTATTTACGTTATTAAAGAATGTCTACTAAAAATTATTTCCCCTTCCTATTTTCCCTTTTAATTATCTATTGTAAAAATTTGCCTGTATTTCCACATATATTCAAATATCCGAGTAGTTAAAGTTAGTCACTTGGATATAGAATCCCCCCCCCCATTTACAGTGATGTTTGAGAATCAGTGTGAAAATACCATAATTAGTTTTAAAACCTTAAAAATTTAATTCACTGCGATGAAACTGAAATCTTAAATTGTAAAAAAATTTACAAGCTAATTTATGAATTACTTTTGGCGAATGAATAAAGCAATCGAATGAAGTGAGATCAAAATGATTTTCGGACAAAATGAGCAGGTTTTGTGAGATTCACTCATAAAATTGGTTGAATTGCTAGTGGAAAGATCCATATCCCTGTGACGTGAAGAAACGTGTAAGAAACGTGCTAGTGGAAGAAAAAAATGGAATTATTGGAGTTTATTTTATACAAAGACGAGGAATTTAAGAATGGAAGTAATGTTTTGGCTTTCTGAAGCATTTTTAGCTCTTGTAAGAATAATGGACTTAGTGAAATTGAACAATTCTGTAGTGTCTGACTGTTGGCGGAGCCGCGGTAGCCGAGTGGTATAGGTATCGGATCGTGGCTTGCCTTGTCACGAGTTCGAGCCCCGTACCACTAAAGACCCGCCGTGTAGGGCAGCAATGCACGTAAAACCTGTCGAGAGCTGAAACGTCCTCCCGTTGGTGTGGTATGGTAGTTAGGAGTGGTGGGTGCCAGCTCGGGTGTCGTCCACGTCACTTGAACATGGTTCAAAATTACGTGGTCCGTCGCCAAAAGCCCTCAAATAGCTGAACAGTGCGACGTTAATATTCAATCAATCAATCAATCTGACTGTTGACGGGGATAATGGAATGTTGGCGTGAAACGGCGCGAATTAGGAGGGGTTGCTGTGTTTTGGAGGGAGAGAGTTTTTTGACCCCGGATAGTACGGTTAGAGTAGAGAGAGAGAGTCCCTTGTTATTATTTAGTGCGAAGCTCTAAACTGTGTTGGGAAGAAGGAAATTGAATTCGTTCGAGGAGTTCGACGCGCAGGCGTGGTCTGATGTAATAGAGAAGAATAGTTTTCTTGAAAGTGTTTTAACACGACGGACATTGTAGTCTGATTGTTGTAGATTATGTTAATCAAGGTGATATATATTTAGTCAAGATGATTGTGTTTGAGTTGATTTAATTATGTTTGCATTGATTGATTTGAGAAGTAATTAAGAAAGTAATAAAGACTTTACAAATATTCTTCTTCAGTAAAATGTACATTAAAATCAAAGTATAAAAGAGTTAATGGACTGTGATAGCCTTGTGGATAGAGCAGCCATCTTGTAATCTATAGGGAGTTAGAATTTGGGTCTTGCACTGCCAAACAATGTCGTGCTGATGTACATGAAATGCGTTGACATCCCAAGTTCTCTCTTTGGCGTTTTCTGGATAGGAGTTTGGATAAGGTGCTGTTTTCATAAATTGGTCAAAGTTCAAATAATATTCATACACTTTAATGAAATTACAAATTTACATTTTGAGTAACACATTTACACTATATGTGTGTGTGTATAATGTGAGCAATGTAAAATAGTTTTTTCTTGAAAGTTGAGTGGTATCTCGTATCTTCAGGCGCTTTAAAGCTAGTGCCGCCCCCCCCCCCCAGGCATAGTGAAACCTGACACAGCAGACATGACCAGATTCGTGATCCAATACTCGCAAATGAGCCTAGTTCACCTCCAAGAGTCACTTTGAGCAACCTACTATGGAGATCACTGCATTAGAGTGTTTGCACTGTAAAACAATAGGATGGGTGTTGGCAACGGACTTTGTCATTTTGAACCATGGTCAAGTAACAAGGATGACAGCTGAGCTGAAACCATCCTTTCCGAGCTTTAGTGCTAAAGGGAGGGCATTGAGCCTCGACAGATTTGACGTTCGTCAGCTCGCTCTATACAGCAAGTCTTCTGTTGCACCAGGATTTGAACTCAAGACATGTCATCCACGAAACCATGAACATAACCACTAGGCTGCCGTGGTCACCACAGCATTGAAAGGCAGCTAGTTTTGAGTTGAAACTGCTTTTCAAGTAAAGTTGCTTTCCCCTCTTTTTTTTTTTTTTTTTTTTTTGCCAATGTTAGAGCATTATCATGTGTCGTTTCATAATGGTGACTAAATGGGGATTGTTGTCCATTCAGCTAAAGGAATTTTTGAAGGTTCAGAAAATTTGGAAGAGGAAATTAGGTCACGTGATTGATGTTTTTGATTTCCGACACATCACGTGGTGTTCCGAAAGCAATCAAAAGAGGAAATAATTCTTCGGTAGATTTGCTTGAATCCAAATCGTGGCTAAGAACCTATTCCATCCTGATGAAACATCGACTAAACGTCCTAAAAGGGTTAATACAAATCAGACAGTAAGGCATTCATTTATTCTTTTTCTTCCATTTCGGAATTATTTTTTATAGTAAAAAAAAGATGTCTTCAATCATTAAGTGCTCATCTCCGCTCCCGGTCAAAAGTAAGCTAAATAGCGTGTTGTGGCAAACCTTCTTTCCTTTTGACATATTCACGATAAACAGACACGAGACCCCTTGACTTACAGAGAAAGAAGGGAGAGGGGAAAAAAAGAACAATTTCCCGCGGCCGATAACCGGTACGCTCCGAAAAATGGAAAACTTTAACCTCATTAGGAGTTACGAGTAGGAATCGGTTATTAATTGGCCGCATTCATTTTGTATTAATGTGAGCACAAAAAGAACAATTTAAAAGAGGCTTTTGTTTCCATTTTTTTGTTGTTGCTCCTCTTTGTTTCGCTGCAAACAATTTTTCCCCAACCGAATGCATTGCTTCCGATGTTGTGAGTGGAGGGAAGAGTCTTTTTCGCTTTTAATTTCTCATTATTTGAATGAAGAGGTAAAACAACAATGAAAACGGCAAATTGTACTAATGAATGAAGGAAGGAATGGTGGCTGCGGGGGCGTTAAAAGTGAGTTTTTAAAACGTGCGGAGATACTTGAATTCAAAATGTTGAGCACTTTCGATAAATAAATATACTAAAGCAAAAGAAAAAAAATTCATCAATTATATCGCGGTTTTATACTCTAATCCTATCTCGAACCTAACTTCAGTTGAATGTTCCCGAGTTTGAGTTGTTACGTGAAAGGAGTTTTTATTCATACGTTGCTAAGTGTATCGCATATTACGTTAAGACGGAATTTATCTCGTTAGAATCTAAAATGTGTAAGTGGAAATACAATTTTTAACGGATAAATCAGAAAAAATAAATATTTTCATGGATATTGGTAAGTATTTATTGATTAACACATCGCTTTTTTCAATGAGAGATATCAGGTGAAATGCTTTCACCAACGAACTTTTAAGCAATTGGATTAATTATTTAAAATATTAAGGAATAATTATAAAATAATTTATCGTTGCTTGTAACAAACAAAGATAATAGACAACGCTCAACCACAAGACGTCGCAATTAAGTCAAATGTAAAAAATTTTAAAAAACAGGAATTTCTTAAAAAAAATAAAAACTCGTATGTATATATATATATATATATATATATATATATGAATTAAAATAAGGAAAATAAAAATAAAAAAATGCCAGCACGTGATCGTCGACCTATTTTTCAAATCTTAATGAAAAATTTACTGCTTGATGATCATATCCATTAAGACATCCCAATAAGGGAATATAAATCTTATAAACTGTTAGGAAACTCCATTTCTAGCAATTTGGAGGATTTGGGGGATTTTTTTTTAGAATAGGAGTCACAACACATTCCAAGTACCTCAAAAATTTAAAAGATTGAAAGCGCAAACTCATGGCTAACGGAAAATGTTAAAAAAACGTTTTTCTCGAGATCTTTTGATTCGATCACAAGCCTCCCCCTTACTTCAAAAAAGTTTCCGAAATTCTCGCCTTATACATAGAAATACCGACATAGAATACGTATTCACAGATTGATTGATTATGTATTAAAGACGTATTTCGAAGTCACTCGAAGGCCAAGGGCTCAGGACGATATCTAAAAGCTGGCATCAAAATTTCCCCTCTGCATTAAGAAGAGCAAACTTGTGAGCTCCTAAGGATTTAACGAGCTTTACGCCTCCACTCCATGTCGAGTCTTCAATAGCTAACATAGCTATTGCGTCAGGAAGAGGTTTCGGAATTTAAATAATAGCCTCCAGCTGTGAACGAAAGATTTCATTGTAGAACTTCGTGTAGAATCATAGTGAAGTAAGCTACTGCAGGGTAAACACAACAGTCATTCAGTGAATCGATTCATAATTTATTAATATCGCACTTGGAAGCAACATGAACACTATGAAAAATTTATCTCCAAAATTTGAACCATAATTAAGGTATCCGACTACGTTCGGAACCGTGATTTTGCTAAAGCGTATGAATGGATAATATTTATGATATTTAGTGTCACTTAGATTAGAAAATGTAAATAAGATTGTTTTAAGAATGGTATTACAATAAAAAATTATTTAAGTACACTATTTTGACAACAAATGAACATAGAATGACATAATTATTTCAATGGGTTGTAACTCTGAAAATAATGCGAATTTTTCAAAAATCATAGTTGAGCCTCTGTACAGAGATCTGAGCTGTATACAGGCAAAATATTATTATAATAGAAGCATGTTACACAAAAGGAGAACTTTTTGAAAAAAGGTTATTCCAAGTTCATTTTTTGCCGAAATATTGTATTTAAATAAATTTCTTTTGTCAAAATGTCCTTAAAACAATTTTATACATATATTCTAATCTAAGTAACACTAAATTTCAAGAAAATTATCCATTTATGCACTTTTTTAAAATCACGGTTCCGAACGTAGTCGGATACCTTAAGTGATGAGTACGACTCCGGAGAGTTGCTCCACACTAATCCAACAATTACAATTTCACTGATTTCATGAACATCAATTCTTCTACATGACGGATCATTACTGGAATCAGGACTCGAATCACCGACTGGAACTCAACAACCGTGTCCACTAAGTGACGTTTGAACCAGATTACGTGTGGTCTTGTTATCCGAAGGTCGCAAAAATTACCCTTCATATCCTCAATTGCGCGTTTCTTAGCTTTAATATGCCATTATAGTTCGGAACAAATCAAATTAAATAAGTTCAATTTTTCCCATTTTGTATTCAAAGAACTAATAATTCGTGCGATCCTTAATTTTTATTTTCATTATATCATTTTTTTAAAAAAAATAAGTAAGGTTTTGAATTTTTCTGTGCGAACAAAAGCATTTTTATACAACGTAAAATACTGTCCGATGTGGCATGGCTTATAATCTTTAAAATGTTTTTCTTAAAACTATCGAGCGAAACACAGAAAAAATACCTTTGGGAATCATTAAAAAGTGCAAAATATTTTACTTAAAATCAAAATTTTTCTGTCAACGTTCGAAGGAAAAGAAACTGAAAATGCTTGATACAAACTGCTACATTATGCAGAACAAAAAAAAAAAAAAAAACAATTTAGTCTTTACGAAAACTCTTACATTATTAAACTTTTCCTGCTGAACTTTTTTTTTGAAACTTAGGAATATTTTGATAGTTTTGTTTGTTTCTTAATTAGATCATTTATAATGAAGTGAAAAGAAAAAGTTCGAATCCTTCCTCCTTTTAAATGATATTTCAACGCATTATAAAAATAATCCTATTTAAAAAAGAAGGAAGAATGGGAAAAAAAATCATTTAATAATCGAAATACCTTGAGTCACGAGAGAGAAAAGCTTTAAAAGCCTTTTTACTTTTTAAATACTTTCCGTGATTTACTTTATTTGATTTATTTTGTTATTTAATATGTAACGCATTTAGATTGATTTCAAATAAGCGCTCTTTTTATTACATAAAAAGACAGAAAAAAAAAAACTTCAACACATTTTTGCTTTACTGCATTTGGGAATTTCAGAAGAATTTGTTACAAAGAAATGTTGTAATCAAAAAGGAAAAACGAACACAATGATATTCCATAGTTTAACACTATTTGATATTTTTTTCCAGTATTAGCAGCTTCTGAGAAACGGAAAAAAATTTTTCAGAGAAAATAGCTATATGAAGTTTTAAAATACTCCTGTGCCGTAGGACCTGGTTTCGAATCCCGGAGAAGGTATGGATGTGTGTATGTGAATAGTGCCTTCGCGGTATGGAGGTACTATAAATAGCCGTCGAGCGGCAACTCTTCTCGTGTGGTTGGTGGAAGCAACCACATAGCAACCTTCTTTAGGTGTGTACGTGTTAAAGAAAGAATAATACCTAATTTAGCCACTTCAATTTAATTACCATTTAAAAATGGGATACATTTAAAAGTATTTACAAATAGTACACATCTAAAAATATTTACAAAAGTTTAAATTTAAAAATTTATTTCATTACTACATGCTCGTGCTAACAGTCTGGATAGCGGAGATGTTTACAGTTGCACCTCTCTCGACGAAAATTAATGACGAACTGCCAGCTCCTCTTTTTAAACGCTTAATTCACTTCACGCGCCTCAGTCTCTCTTCACTTCTTCCTTCGGTGCTCTGTTGGTTCCTCTTCACTACCAATGTCATCTAGCGACGGCAGCACTCCACAACCGCCACAGGGGTGTCAAGCCCCTCATCACTTCCTCTAATTTTTATATAAAATTTAATTTATTTTTGTGTTCTTTTTAGAACAGAGAATGGATTTTAAATGCACATTAAGTGTGCAACACATATTCTTAAGTTAAATTGCTGGTTAGAGCCTTGATTCTATTGAAAACTATTATGAGGAATTATGGACAACTGCTACTCAGCATTCTCGACTCTCCAAATTGCAGTGCCATGAAAAAAGCATCCAACAGGCGTGAAATGGAGTAGATGTAGATTAGATTTAGAAAGGATTAACATTACAGTTCTCATGCACATCTCTTATATGCTATTAGTATTACCTTTCGAGTGTTATGTAAAGGGAGAGCAAGTCCATTGAGTTTAGGTTCTTCCTGATCAGAGTGAATCAACGGTTCTTCTCTCTGTTATTTCCCAACATGCTTACATTCAATTTATAGAGCAACATCATAATATTCCCGATAGGGGCTTCAAAGCCTCATATAATTTGTGATAATATCATTCCAAGTACTAGTCGTGCTTCCTCGGTGATTTTTGACGAGATAATCTTTGGTATATCACGTCGAAGAATACAAGAGACAGATATAGGAAAAAGGATGACTTATAGGGATAGCTGACTGATTATTTCTGAGAAAAATTGGGGCGTGTGTTGGACGAAATAGAGCGACGGTGATGCGAATAGAGTTGGAGGCCCTTAGAGAGACGATGGAACGAATTGCATTTGCTTCGCCTCACCATCGAGCGTCAAAACAAGCATTTGTATTCATAACACTGATGGTTCCCTCTGCTACATCGAGATGCAAGAGTTAGGGTCAGTTAGACAATAATCTGTGCCAGATGAGAGTTTCAGTAAGGGATATGCTGGAGATACTTTTTTTGCTATAACCATTGCAGACGCATAGGACTGTAACGGGGGATTGTTGAATGTCAAATATGAAAAAAAACAAAAAAAACAAAAAACAGATGAGATGACATCGCTTATTCAGCCGAATTTCAATTCTGCCTGCAATACCATGGTGGCTCTATTCAAATCTGGCATCACCATGGCAGAGGATTCAATAATTTTTAAATTATGCTCAATATTTGCTATTCAACTGGTGTTAGGTTTGGAGTACCTTTGAACTTTCCTTCCGCCCTTCTCCCTAATACGCAGTGCTAATACATTCCATAAGAAGTTATTAAAGTTTGGGAACTTATTGTCTCCAAAGGCTTGCTGTGAACAATGTGAGACCCCGTTAGAAATGCAATCACTGCCCACCAAGTTGCACTGCTGATTTGGTCCATATGCTCTTCTGAACTGTCGCCTATCGAATACGAAGGGCCTAAAAGATGTACTAGTAACTACTGCCTCATATGACTTAGATTAGTTTGTTGAGAAAAAATGCGCCAGACAAAAAAAAAGTTTACCAGTAAACACTTTATACATCAATAGGGCGTTGTGCAAAAGAACTCGTTGATTGCAATATCAAAAATACTTAATATATCTATAGAGCAAACATTTAGAGGATTTATTTCGTATCGAGAATTAAAACGTAAACACAAACTCATGATGAACAGAAGCAGTACTTCCTTCAAGAAGCAAAAACGGATTGCAGGTTCGCTTAAATCATTGTGCACTTGTTGATGAACATTTTGGGTTCAATCTGCTGGTACAATGGTGAAAAAGGACATTCAAAGCAAGCCAGTAAGTCTCCTGTTGTGCTTAAAAGTCTGATACCGTCTACTGTGCAGCGACTCTATATGATTTCGAAGTGCGCATAAATACGTGGTCCAGCAGAGCACACCCTAAGTGTTTGGTATATTCATCACGTGAGTTTTATTAACGTCGAACCGCCTCAGGAGCCCCATCTTTAGATGAGTACGGGTGTCACAATCCCGAGTCGTCTTAGGGATCTTTTCCGCTTCCCAAAGGGATTACTATAATTGGTAAACATAGGTGTCGCGAGCCCGGGTGCCCTAGTGATTCTTCTCTATTCATCCAATTCATCCTTTCTTTATTTTCCCGTCCAAACCACAGATATATATTTTTAAATATACTTGATTAAAATAAAACATTTCTTTATTTTGATTGTATTATATTATTCATTGTTATTAACACAGTTTAATTTTCATTTTGTAGTGAGTTAATTTGGTTTCATTTTTCTATTAATTTTATTTTCGATATTAGTATTGTGTTTTAGTAATACCATCGGTTCGCAAACCCGCATGTTTGCCGTGGGCAGCATCCCGTAAGAAAGAAAATGGTATCCTGGGGATACCTTTTGCGTTCCCTTTGGCTCACATTTCGCTGTAAACGGGAGGCAGGAGTGTCGGTTTCACCCGTTGGATCCTCGCCCTGATGTTGTGGTGCTATATCCTGGGTATTCCAGGTAAGCGCCGAGCCAGACTATTGACAGTTGACCGGCACACTGCCTTCCTTATTGGACTCCATGGTGGGGGGAGGCACGCCCGGGGGAAGATTTCTATGTGCTTATGGATACAAGTCGGCTATGCCCGTGTGATGACCTTGTTTTACCCAATTTAAAAATTGAAAAAATTGTCACTCGTACAAGATTTTTGATAATTTCATTACCAAATAATGAGATGCTTACAAAATCCCTGTTTGCTATAAATAAAGCTCTTAATGGAATAGGTGGTGAACCAAAATCAGTAAAAGGCTTACGGTCCAGTAGCCTACTTATTGAAACTTCGACTGCTTTGCAAACAAATCTTTTCTAGTCGTGAAAACGTTTCTAAATTCTCCCGTAACTATAAGTTCACACAAATCTCTCAATTCGCGCAAAAGCCCTTGTGTAGCTGAACAGTGGGACGATAGTATTCAATCACTTACTCAATTCGTGCAGATGCAGGGATGTAATTTCCGAACCTGATTTGTTGACCACTCCTGAAGCAGAAATCCTCGATGGATTCTCTGATCAGGATGTAATTCATTCCAGGAGAATCATAATAAAAAAAAAGATACAATAGTTATTCCAACAAAACACTTAATTTTGACATTCAATAGCCCAAAATTTCCGACTACAACAAAAGCTGGGTGTTTAAACTGCAAAATACGTCCATACATACCGAATCCTCTGCACTGCTTCCAGAAGTAGGGACGTTCGCAAACTTCCTGCCGCTAAATGTATGTCTGGCGGACATTCATTCACTGAGTGTACTCTAGAGCCAAAGTGCATCAACTGTCTGATTCCAAATTATGCCCAAGATGGAAAATAGAAAAACAGATTCAGGAAATATAAACAAATAAAAATGTATCTTATCCAGAAGCCCGTAAGCTAATAGTCCCGCAGAAATCACAAACATATGCCTAGACTGCTAAATCTTCAGCAATATCCATTACAACACAAACAGATGAAAATATTACAAAAATAATATGTCCGCCTTTAAAGTCACTTTAACCGGTACCAAAAATATTTTCCTCTGTCTCCTCAGTTTCCATATCTGTAACTTAAGCCAACCTCTTGCCGTCCACATCTTTAATAACAGCTGCAATGTCAGAGTCTCAGCTACCTATTCCTATTTCTAATGCTATTCCTTCCGCAACTAATAGAATCTGTTTACCCCTATTGTGTATCATGTGTTCTGCAACCAAATCCAATAGTCGCTGTTCCTCCATCCTTATTGAATCAAACAAACATTTTGCCATTAACGAAATCAAGATTTACAGATCTTCCAACTGAACCTCCGTCTTCTGTTCTTTCAGATAATACTTCCACCGCCCCCTTTCCCTCGTGTTACAATTCATGATTTAAAACTAAACCCTAAAAACCATGTAACAAAAAAGAATTTGGTAAAATCTAAAAATAAACCTGAAATAAAAATGACACCGCACAAACCACGGAAAAGAGCTCCTCAACAGGAGTCACGGACGAGGAGATGATCGAGTAAGAGCCGGATGAGGACTTCTTGCCGGAAGAGTATTGGCAGAACTTTGGTTGGAACTTTTTTCATTTTGTATTGCTTTTAAACTTAAGTGTAGTTCGCGTAGCAATTTTTACTTCTAATGCATTACATTAAATGTCGTCGTGTTTCGACTTAATTTCGTTTTTTTTTCTATCCGTTATTTTAGGGTCTTGTTTGACTCCCCCACTGTTAGCTTTTATCATTCCAATGGGATTTTTATATAGGATTAGAAATTCTAACTTCTACTGAAACTGTATTAACATTATTTTTAGATATTTTATGAATTGTCTTAATATTTTAACAAATGTTTGGTGCAGTTTAGCCTGATTTGGCTCTTGTATCATAAAGCCAAACATTCACTTGCTCATTTTTGTTGGACTATAAAGCAACACAAGGGCTATTAACGCCGGATCTCATAATTTTGAACCATAACCAAGGGACGAGGATGACACCTAAGCTGACATCTCTCTTCACATTGCGTTAGCGGGGGGGGGGGATTTGGAGCCTCGACAGATCTAATGCGAATCAGCTTCTGTGGCACTAGGCTATTGCGACCCCCGGAAATATACAAAGAAATTATGTTCTTCGTTAACTGATGTCAATTTAGAAAACCACAGCTTATGTGTACTAAGAGAGTTCGGACCTAAATATAGAATTCCAAAAGTTAAGTGAAAGAATTAATAGTTTCATAACTGTTATTCTGTAAGTATGTTAATAATTAAGACTTGAGAGTTAATTATATTGAATCTAATAAGAAAATAGTTTCATTTCTTTTGTTTTTCCCATTATATTTTTAAAAAGTATTTACCCAAACCACGGCATCCGTGACCCGTGAGACCATTAGGGTTGGCTTAAGGAATTTATGTGATTATTAGGTTTTACTTCAAGCATTATGCACGTTTAAGAGTTATCAATGTACATATCACATTTACATTTCAGGACAAAGAAGATTCCTTTGCAATGGATGGTTTTTACCACACAACAGCGTGTTATCAGGGGACTGGAATCCGGGAAAACACAAAGATTAATAACGGATGCTTTTGGAGTGGCAATAAGTGTCATTGTAAGACTGTGGAATGGATTCCAAGAAACACGGTATGCTCGATGTCGGCCAGGACAAGTTTTTCCATGTGCTACCATAGCAAAGAATGACCAATACATCCTGTTAACAGCTTATCGAGATAGAACAACCGATCCCACACATACTCAAAACCAGTTTGTTGGGACCAGGGCAAAAAGTTTTAAGTCAAGCAAACCGAAATAGGCTTTGTGAGGATTGTCTGCAGGCCAATGGTGTATATTCCGTTGACAGCAAGACAGTGTGCGGCTTGAAAAAGTGGGCTGCTGAACATCGAGATTGGATCCAAAGTAATAGGAGTCAAGTGTTGTTTACAAACGAGTCCCGATTAAGTTTTGAGTGCGACATTAGATGCGTCTTGGTAAGGTGAAATGACACTCAAAAATAACCCTATATTCATTCTGTTACAGACGAGGTGGCTTGATAGTATGGGTTGGAATCAGCATAGGTGCAAGACCATTTGGAAAGGCAATTTGACGGCTAAGAAGTCTGCAGACGAGACCCCATGTAGTACCAAAGAAGCAACCATTGCCGATTTCTTTCTTAGATTTCAGATTTCATACAGCTCGTCTTGCGGAAATCTTTCTTGGTGCTAAAACAATACAGCGGATGGAGTGACCAGCAGGCTTTCCTGATCTTAATCTGATCGAGCATGTTTGGGAAATACTCGACGACGCGTTACTACAAGACCGATGCCTCTTGTTACTGTCCAAGACTTGGGGATCGCACTTCGGCAAGAGTGGTACAGTATTTTCGAAAGTCTCATCGAGTCCATGCAAAATCTTTGCAGTTCGGAGGGACCACACTCCATATTAAACATCCTGTATCATTTCCAAACAATCAGTTTTTTGTCGTTTATATTTTACCAAATTTTTTTCCCTGAAGCATCATTTCATGTTCTTCATACCGTTTAAAAAAATTAAATTTCAAATAAAATTATTTGTTTTTTGCTTCTTTTTTCTGTATTAAGTGTTTTGTTACATCTGTATACTCCATTTTATGCTCATGCATGGTTCTCGCGCACGCTCAACGGTTTTTAACTTTTTTGCTTTATCCCCTAATTTTTTTCAGCAGGGTATGGATACATTTATTATCAACTGTGTTAAATTTACTGAGAAACTTGGAATGAATAGCTTATAAATTTAACTCTTCTTTCAATTATTAGTTTTTCAAATAGAAAAAAAACCCCGTTCCATTTAAAAAAATAACACATTATGTATTTTACGTTGATTAATCATAATAAATAAATAAAATATATAAATCTAAAAATAAACAATTTTTTTTATAATGAAATTGAATGAAACGACCTTTTAAAACTTTGCTTAGAACGGAAGGTCGAACAGTTTTATGTCTAGTGGAAAAAAAGAATATTTAGCAGTTATGACTTTCTATCAGCTAAGTGGAATCAATTCTTATCTCCAGAACTAAGGCACGCCGAACGATTGTTGCGTTCTAAAAATTTTGAAGAAATGGCGCTGGTTATAAAAATTTATTTAATAAAAAAATAATAATAATAAAGTTGACCTCGTACAAGTAGAGAGATTGAAATCTTTATGAGAAAGCATAAAAAGAGCCTTAAAAGTTTCAATTTTGTGGAAGAATCGAATAAAGCCCCCGAGGTGTTTACAAAGAGCCTCCCACTTTTTATTCGCCTTTCTCTCTCCCAAGCGACCTTTAATAAAGCTTTTAAGGAAAAGTAATTGATTTTCCACGATATTTCTCACAGACAGATTTTTATGATGAAGTTAAATTTGTGACAGGAGATAGGGTTCGCATCAAAATTATTTTAAAATGAGTTTTCAGTTCTGTGAAAGAACAACAGTTTTTCACGAATTTCTTCTGTCGCCTGTTCTGTCTGTACTCAACTAAAACGATGACGGCGATTTGTTCTGCAAGAAAAGAGGAATGAAAGTAAGGAGACAAAAAATCCACACTTAAAGCAAAATTTTATTGTTACTTTAATCGTTAATACAAATGCCGTCTAGTAACCAAGAGGTGTTCCACTGCTTAGCAGTGATAGTGTCAGCGGTTCTGAAAGAAAAGAAACAATTTTATACATCCTGGTCTGAAATAAGAGTTCGGCCAATGAATTGACGTTTATGAGTTTTTTTTGAGGGGGGGAGACCACTGTGGGTCTAGAAAGCAGTTATGAAGGGAAGAAAGTCAATGGTTATATTTGAGCTTAGTTCGTCTATAACGAACATCTGACGATTGAAACATCGATCAACCATCCAGTAAAGGTTAAATGAGCTACGTTGTGAACTTGAATACATAGTCATACTCACAAAATCACATGAGAACACTAAATAATGAATCTCTTCGTTATAACTGCTTTCGTAAGAAGTGTCTCCTTCCTTTTATCAATAAAGCAAACAAATATCTCTCCGTTCGTTCAAAACATGCAATCCACTTTCGATTAGTGTACGGTGCATCATTCGGATAGAAAATTTTCAAATTAAATGTATTGCATCATGGACAGATAGACGTATGAGGGATGGATCTACAGCCTTTATGAGTCACTATGGCTCTAAACATCTAGCCCAGAACTTCTCAACCTACATCAGCTTTAACTGTGCCCCTTTCTCTGATCACGTGCACAGACTTCACTTTCTCGATCTATTGATACCAGTTGTGCTCTAGTTATGGCTTGGAGTACGTAGCGATGGGTTGATCTATTGTAATAAACTAAAATACGACCAACAGCTGCATTTTTAAATAATCATAGTCAGTCAAAAACACGCCTGCTTAGAAACACTAAAGGTCATGACACACACATTCGCTGAGTATTTTATAATATAAGGATACATATATATTTGAATTAATGATATCTAAATCTATGCATTAAGTTTTCGATTGCATTCAAATGTATTTATATAGCCCTAATCCCCTTTACTTCCAAAAGAACAGGACAGGAATTTCTTAATCAGGATACATTTAACTCTTACGCCCCCTCAATCTCCCCCCTTGGGAGTCGATTTCTGCAAAAATCGTCCATAGCAGATCTTTACTCAACAAAAGAAACACGATGGCCAAATTTCAAATATGAAGGTTTAATAGTTGAAAAACGATAATTTGTTTTCTCTAATATCTCCTCCTTCCCTCTTTTTAATCGAGTTCAATCTATCAAGATTAAGTCTTTACTTTGGCGCTGTGTAGAAGTTTGCGGGAGTGGGGAGCTCATAACTCAAATGTTCTCGTCTCCTGTCAATGATTCAGAGCCCCAAAATTTGACATTCACTCTTTTTCGTTATGTTTCTAGTCCAGTTTATCTCAAAACAAATATATTTCATGAATTCCTAATGGTAGGCTTAGAATATGGTGCCAGTTCTTTGAGCTATGCTGTCGGAGTTGAATGCCGACACTGATCACACTATTCTACACTTTACTGGTTGTCGAGGGACCATTAATAGTTATCTCCGCGATTGAGATAAATAATAATGTCTTGTGTGTGTGCGGATTCCCAACTTCCACAGACCAAAGGGTTGAATGAGAGTTGGCAGTTAATCTCTTGACTGAATTGAAGGTAGAGGCCATTAATAACTTTTGATAATCACCCTCTTTAAAATATTCTTATAATTTACAAGGTTATTTATTTTTCCTATTTTTGTGTAATTTCCCTGTGCTTCTAGATCCGCTTGAATTTTCAATTGATCGAATTCAAATTGATTTATATCTGAATCGATTGTAAAGACTGGTTTATGTACAGTCACTCAAAAAAGTATTGGGACACTTGGAATGCATAATTGTAAAGCCATTTATATAAAACTATTTATCACATTAAATCAAAAACGAAATTAATTAAGAAATATTTTAACATTTGGTGTACAGTATATAAGGAAAATTTCATTAGTATTATAGAATTATAATTTGATCTCTTGATTTTCAAAAGTAATTCAAAGGCACACTGGAGTCAAAAAAGTACTGGGACACTTATGAAATGAGAAATTTAACAAGTAAACAGCGCATCAATATAATTTAATTTCACACCACTTATTAGACTAGAAGTTTAAATATAAACATTTCAACAAATATAAGATTATTTATAGAAAAAATAGTGAGAAACCAAGATATATCGTTTGGTGTGCGAAATCTCATAAAAAGTCATTGGAAAGAAAGGTAATCAGTTCGCTGTACGGGAAAAATCATGAAATTGAGAGAGTAAATCTACTGTTTTTAACATCATTGACAGGTAAAAAAACAAAACAAATAGTGTTGAAAACAAGCAAAGAACATCAAGGGATATTTAACGAACGTGAAGAGAGGTGGATTGTGAGAAAAGTGCACATTAATCCAAGAACTAATGCAGTAAAAAATGACTTTGCAATGTAAAAGAAGCTTCGGAAAATCATTAAATGCTGAAACTGTCAGAAATATTTTAAGAAAACATAAGTATTATAGCAGAGTACCTCAAAAAGAAAACCCTACTTTAGCAAAGCAAATAGACAAGCTAGGTTGGCATTTGCTAAAATGTATGTAAGGCAGCCAACAGAATATTGAGAAAATGTAGTTTTGTTTGATGAAAGCAAATATAACATTTTCGGATCATATGGCAAGCAAAAAGTTTGGCGGAAATCAAATACAGCAATGCATGTCAAAATTTTACGGCCTACTGTCAAATATGGAGGGGATAGCCAAATTGTCTGGGGCTGAATGGCAAACTCTGGTGTCGGGAACTTACATTTTATTGATGGTATAATGAATAAATATGTGTCGATCTTGACATTCTCAACCGAAATTTAAAGCAAAGTGTGAGCAAGCTGGGAATCTCGGGACATTTTAAATTGTACCAAGATAATGATCCGAAACATACAGCAGATATTTGCTAGTTATGTGTCCTTTACTACTGTCCTAGTGTTATTAAGACTCCTGCACAAAGTCCAGACCTTAATCCCATTGAACATGTGTGGAATTATTTGCAACAAAAACTATATGAACATCAAATTTCTAACAAGCAGGATTTCAGAAGATATGGTCACTTGACCATGGTTCAAAATTACGTGGTCCGTCGCCAAAAGCCCTCGTTTAGCTGAACAGTCCGACGTTAATATTCAATCAATCAATCAATCAATTCAGAAGATATGTGGTCGAAGAAAGGACCAAAATCGATAGATTGTTTTGAAAAAAATTGATCCAATCCATGCCAAATAGACTTCGAGGGATCCTAAAAAGCAAGGATAGCCTACAAGATATTAGTTTCTAAGTTTGAATTGTTTTTCTTAATTTATTGGGAAGTGTCCCAATACTTTTTTGAGCACGCTTTTTAATTCTATTTCTTTTACTGTCAATTTTAACCATAATTGCATTAATGTATGATTTTTGTTCAAATTATTATTTGTATTTACTAAAATAACATTTACTTCTTTTTTTTTTTGGTCTCATTTGTATGTTTAAGTAAAATATTACGATAAAAATCTATGAACGTACTGTGTCCCAATACTTTTTTGAGTGACTGATTTCCAAACATTCTTCTTTTCAACCATAGTTGGAGAATAAAAGCAGTAAACAATGTGGAATTTTTTCTGATACCCTTTTTAAATTTAGATCAAGAGCCTTCCTCATGGGTGAAATGATTTCAAAGTGGTTGCTTCCGAATAATCTGAAGACCGCAGTAGCCTAGGGGTCAAGGTAACGGACTATTGGCGAGCGTGTTATGAGTTCGAGCCAAATAGCGGTGAAGATCCGCCGTGCAGAAGGGGCCAATGCACTTTAAATCTGTTGATGCTGATGCTCAATGTTCTTCCGGTGGTGTGGTGTGATAGTTAGGAGAGGGATTTCAGTTCAGAGATCATTCTCGTCACTTGATCAAGGTTCATTGTTACGAGTTCCGTCACCAATAGCTCTCGTGTTGCTTCAGGGTGCGAGTGACGTAACTAAGCAATCGACCGATCTGTGGGCCCTTCACCATGTGAGGAACTCGAGGCAATTTAGCACACAATCGATGGGTGGGTGATCATTCGCAACTGTTCTTCTAATGACAGAGATGTAGAGGCAAGGACGCATGTCGTTCGCCTTTAGTTCAAAGGTACTTCTGAGTGACGTCCTTTCTCAAGAAAGCAAAACATCCCTGTGGTGGTTTGAGCGGATGTTACTTCGGAACACTGGTAGAAGTTGACAAATTTGTGGAGTGCAATATACTACATTTGTGATATAGCCAGTGCCGATTTAAGCCTATTTCAAACTCTGGACGCAGAAGATCTATAGGCCTTCTTGGCACTGCTGATCGTAATTTATAACTAGAAAATCTGGTAAGTCCAGCTTTCGGGTCCCTGGCCGCCCACCCCAAGCGCCCTATGGATGATAAACCGGCAATGGATATAGCATTATGATAGTTGGAATAAAGTTGGCACTAGAGTGACGTATATAAGTAATTTTACTACTGTTTTGGAAAAATGAAAAAATTGAATTTTTAAATAATTATCAGCTATATAAAAACAGAATATCGAAGATTATAATCAGTCCAATCAATGATGTATCAAACTAATATATATATATATATATATATCTTTATTTTCGATGAAGTCTTACTATCAGAGAAATGCGGTTAAAGTTCTTAGCAGCAATTTTTTTTTATGAAGCAAGCATACGTTTATGCAGCAAAGATACGAGTCATATACTGCAGCTGAAAATATACCTGGGTTTCGGCAGGTCAAACGCGATATTCTATTCCAAAACAGTACATTTAATTCGTGATGAAGGCCTATCTCGCTTCTGTATGTCCTCAGTTTTTGAAAATGAAAATATTTGGGAATGATCAATTTAGCATAAAATCAATTTTAAGCAACTGTAACCGTCCAAATGACTCCCGTCAAAAGCACGTCTAGCATCGATTCTGTATCAATCATCGTAATCATTTTCAATTCAAATGCGAGTTAAATTTGCGTTTTTATTTCCTTTTTCTTTACCTTCTCGATCCACCCTTCCTTTTATTTTCTTCCTGTGCGTGGGTTCTTATTTATTGCCTCGAGATTTTAGGGCGAATATTCCTGTGGCGTGCTCTATGGTTGGCGGCTTATTATAAATTCCCGGGATTTTCTACACCGGGTGAAATGATCCTTAGCACAAAATGGAGGCACTTTATCAATAACATGTTTTCTTAGGGATCCCGTAATCAATATGCGGGGAATAAAATGGGAAAAAAGTTTTTCTTTTCGAACGGGAGTCGTCCATCCTGCTACCGGAATCGAAATGTCTGCACATTATGCGATGACACATCTGACGCAACCACCATTCGTATTAATTTTTTCAAAGTCCTTCTGCTTTTCTTCCTATTTACCTGTATACTGGTTTGAATATTCACCTTTTTATGAGCTCCTATGCAATGAATTTTAAAAATGTTTATTTCCTCGGGGGCCAAAAGAAATTTATAAAAGTTAGTTTGTGATTTGAAACATATACGTAGTCACTAATAGGACATTTCAAGATTCAAAAATTTTGTTAAAGCTCGAGGACGACAACCCAGCTCATTTTTCGAATCTCCACATCAGGAACTTGAGGATTCATTTCGTTTTAATATGTAGCAATCAACTGCTTCTTAAAGGAGTTGAATTGAGCTTTTGTATCTTCCTCTAAAATTTGTAAATTCTTGTAGACTTTTAAAAAATTCTCTCAGAGCAAATTACCTTGAATTGAATTGGATTGATTGTTTATTAACGTTGCACTTACAGTGAGTGATTGAGAGTTATATTTGTTGTTGTTACTGATGCTACTTGATTGGCAAAGGCCAGATCGAGGCCCACGAAATTCATCGTGGTAAAGGGCTAAGTGGCGCCTGTCGTTAGCTGTAGCTTTGAGCACCCTACAGGTGACAGCACGATTCGGCTCGTTTCCACCCCAATTTTGAGGGAGGACACCTGGGGGTGGTCAGGGGCCTCCCACCTCTCTACCTCTTCCACCAACCACACGAGAGGTCTTGAGGTTCGACGGCTATTTAGAGTACCCCCATGCCACAAACATCCATGTCTTCTCAGGGATTCAAACCCAGGCACTACGGCACGGCAATCAGCGTCGCTAACCACTATACCAGATAGGCGACAGAGTTATATTTAAACCTATAAAGCTGCACGAGGTCTATTGGGGATGCAACCCTTAATTTTGAAACACTGTCAAATGATGAGGACGATACCTGAGCTGGCACCCCCTCTCAACTTAAGCACCACACCAAGGGGAGGTCGCCTGAACCTCGACGTATTTAAAGTGCATCAGACCCCTCTACCCGGTGGGTTTTCAGTGGTACTAAGCTCGAACTCATGACATGCCAACCACGAGTCCGTCTCCTAGACCACTAGACTACCGCGGCCACTACGTTACACTTAAAAGCAACATGAGAGCGATGGACTTCATCCTTTTGAACCAAGATTAAATGAGTGTGACGAGGATGGTTCCTTACATGACACTACACTCTCCAAACTCCCACGCCCCATCAAACTGATGATTTTGAGCTTCGACGGATTTGATGCGTCTGATGACGATTACACTGCAGGGGCTCAGAACTGGAACCCTTGAATCGGCTGCAACAACACGAGCTGCACTCTTCTCAACTGATAACGGAATCAAAATTGCAAAGAAACAAAAAAAGCTATCTTTGAATCGATTACTTGAATAGAGCTTAAATAATTAAGACAAATCTATTTTGCGTTATACATGGATGATTTGACGAATTAAAATATAGGTCGAAGTTTAAATGCAATGAAGTAGAATGTTTCTATTGAAATTCAAAGCTATTTCTGATTGGATGGGAAGATTAAGGAGAATATTTTTAAAAATTGTGATAGGATTTTTTTTTCTCGTGACACAATTGAATTTTACTATCGCATTTAGAATTTAAATTTCCTGTTTCAACCCTTTCCTATTCATACTATTCCTCAAGTTTGAAAATAATAAATTTTACAATAAAGTCTTTAATAGTGGTGTTGCCAACTTTTGGCAGTATTTTAACGTCAAAAGGAGCACTTTTTCTTAAAATGAAGTATTTCTCAAACAAGGAAATGCATGCATTTGTTAGGATTGCTTATTAACGTTGCACTATGCATGCATTGCTATGTCTATTAACGCACGCAGACAGACGTCAGAGGTTTGAATTTAGATCAAGGGAATACCTGGGATGATGCCCAGTTTAAAAAAAAAATGTGAAATTGTTTATAGGATTTAAGTAAAAAAATAAAAAAGTGAAAAAAAAGTGAAAAAAAAATTCACTAATGAATACATTATACTTCCCACAAATACAAAATAACTACAACAATGAAGAAGATCTTTATTTGTCAGATGGGGTTATTTGGATCAACTCGTTTTTCTTATGTTTTGAAGAGAAAGTAAATTCGAAAACATTGCTTTTTAACCCTTTATCTACCCACGGTACATAAAAGTACTTTAAAATACACAGAATAACCATTTTTACGAATACTATGACGATAGCAGGAATATTCTTTGAAATCCACCCTTCCAAGATATATGGCAGCACGGGTTCTACGATGAGTATTTTAGCGGGGATGGCGAATAGTTTTATAGCAGAAACTGCATTTTCAGCTGACGACGTTTTCATCGGATTGCGAAGATTCTCCTTTTTGTTCGAAAAAATAGTTAATGACAAAAGATAAGTGTCTTAGTTTTTTTGTTTGTTAGTTAAGACCTTAGAAAACGATTTGACTATTTTAAGTGAATAATGTATATAATTAATTTTACAGTTGAACATCTTTAATTAATTAGTTCTAACGGATTAAATTTCCCAAAATTGAGTATTTTTTTATGCATATCCCTTAATTTTTAAAGTAGTGATTCAAAAAAAAAAATATTGCATAAAAAAACAACAGTAAATCATAATGCGGTAGATAAAGGGTTAAACTAGTTTTTAATTCACTAAAAAAATCTGCTCCACATTTAGATTTAGAAAAAGGAATGGTATCCTTGTCAAGTCTCTCCCAATGCCAGTCCAGATTATTTCCTGTACATGAGAATAGGAAGGAGAAGGAAAGAGGTCTCCTGTGGGTATGGGGGGGGTACCTCAAATATGCATGCGAAGTTCAGGGCAGGGAGCAGAAAGGAAAGCAAAACCTAATAACAGGAGGCAATTAGAGAACTTCGATTTATTAATAATCGTAGGGGGTGGTCAAAGCATGAGTCAGATCCCCGATTGACGCCAGTTTTGGGGAACCCCCAAACGATCGCACCGAGACGCATTTCAAGAGGAAGAGATTGAATTCCAGATCGAGGGGAGGTGGGGGAAATCGCGGAGCAAAATACGAGGAAAGGGTTGCGGAGGAAGCAATCTGTGATTCACATATAATTGCGTTAGAGCTGTGTGGAACGTAAAATCCATTCAGTAATTAAGGCGAGCATCAAATATTTGATATAAACATTCTCCATAACATTGGTTTATTGCTCCCTGTTAAAACACTGTGGTATTCTGAACGTGAAAATATTATTCGAGGATGTTTTTCTCTACGTGATTTTTTTCTCCACGGTTGAAGAATTTGGGGCTTTCTCCATTAGAGCTTGCAAAAACCTGATAAAATTTTCAAAAAATGAAAAGATGGTTAAGCATTTATAAGGCTATTTTTTTCTAGTAATAAAATACTTTTGGTATTTAAATTAATTTATAAAAATAAATTCATTAAACTTATTTTCTATAATTAATTTGATTTTTAAGACCCTTTTTAGGTGGGAATAAGTTCCTTCCCACTCACATCGTATGTTTTGAATTTCCCATTAGAATGCATTACATGATATTTATAAAATGTAATTTTCAAATACCAAAAATCTAAGAAAGGCATTATAAATTAGGTTACATTTTGTATTCAATATTTTAAGAATTTATGCATATTATTTTATACAAAATTTCAAGTGAGTGAGTGAATTTGGTTTTTAATGGCGCAAGGGCCAACTTCGGCCAATACAAAATTTCAAGAAACAGGGATCAACACACAGAGGAACATTGAAAGCTCTGCAAACGTATCTTGTTTCTATGTGTTTTTGTACGACACAAATAATGACGTCTTCATGTTTTTTTTTGTCAAGTTAGCATATGACCACCAGCTTTAGTCAATCGTGTGTCATCTGGAACAGTTTTCTTGGTGCTCAGAGAAACCTTACAGCTCTTGAAACCATTAGTCGAACGAGCCAAAATAGTACAAGCAAAACGCATCATAGGTGGGAAAAACAGTTTCA
>BMAV01001244.1:742561-758929 GCA_019973955.1 Trichonephila inaurata madagascariensis | reverse complement strand
TAAAAAAAAAAAAAAATGAATCAACTCGGTTAAAAATGATAAAAAATGCTGCTCTCTAAAGGATAGTGAAGCTAGAATATCATATTAATTTTTAATTTATATATAAAATAAATGAAAAATTAATATGATATTCTGGCTTCACTATCCTTTAGAGAGCAGCATTTTATATCATTTTTAACCGAGTTGATTCATTTTTTCTGGTATAAAATGTGTTTCACATTTTTTACTCTATACCGTTTTCAACGTTGAAAATTTTTTCACCCACCAGAATGACCGTGTATACGCAAGTGTCAAATAAATAAAGAATGAAAACTGGGTGCAACATCTGGCTTCCGTTACTATTTGGAGGGGAGTCAACTATAAAGGCGTCTCAGATATTCATTTTAAGAGAAATGAGAGGAAACCATTTGAAAAGTTTATCAAGAAATTATATTTTAGAGCCTATAGTGAAGCCCGTGAACGTCAACCTATTCAATGGAAATGGTTGGACTTTTCAACAGGACTGTGCTCCTGCTCATAGGGTGATAACGACGCATTGATCATTGAAAGGGAAAATGCTCATAGAACTTTCATCCGTCCGGATTAAAACCCAATGGACTATGCATTGGAAACAAAGATGGACCCAATTAGGAATATTAATTGCTATGTGATAGAAACTCCCACGGAGGTTGTGTGGGCCTCAATATGATGATGGGCCAAATAATTTAAAGGCCTGTGTCAGGTTAAAATGCGATCATTTTGAATAACAGGTGCAATACGTTAATATTTTAAAAATTAAATGGGGCTGCGGATTGATATTTTACCATTGCAGACCATTCCCTGGGAGCTGCTATCTCTTTTTAGTGTGGCACCATACAGGTGGTATATCAATCTCCGCAAATAATTTTAACACCCAGTTTCCTCCCCAGAGGGAGGCTCCTGAACTCTGACGATGCGAATCTGTATTAGGAATTTAATTTTGCTGAGAGCACCCAAGACAAATGGACACTTAATGGATTTTTACATGCTGCATAATCATACGATACAGACGCTGCCAATTTTTTGCATCATGAAATCCACTGACTTTTTCATGGGTGGAACCCACAAATATGGGTGTACAAGACCAGTGTCGAACCAACAGCGCCACGCAGCCAGCATACGTTAAATTTAAAGGTAAAATAAAACGAAGAAGATTTAGCTTCAAATTTGACAAAAGTTATTTTCGTTTCACTCCTTTATACCTGTATTAGAGCTTATGACATGACTAGGTATTATTCCCCAAGCAGATAGAATTACTCAGTATATATCTACACGTACACCCCTAAAATATTGCAGGGTTCTTTCATCTAACATCACACCGACAACCAATGGTCATGAGAAAAACAATGGCTGGATTCCACTTGCCAGTTGGAACCACCTCCATCCCAAGAACGTGGAGAGTCAGTTCGGCTGAAACACTCAGCAAGAAACGGGGAGTTTGCCTCCTCCTATACAAACAACATATTCTGCAGAATTTCAATAGTTTGTATATAAATGTCAATATTACAATGAATTGAGACGTAATAAATCAATAATTTAAGTCTCATGCTACCTCTCAATTTTCCTAAATCGTCTTATCAATTTGTAAGTCGTATACTCTAATATAATTAACCGATAGCAAATTATTTCCAAATTTTGTTTTGTGATTTATCTTTTGTAGATAATTTTTAATTTAAGCCAATGTTAATATTCTGAATTGTATTCAGATTATGCCTTTACACTGCTGATATCAATATGATCTCAAATCTAAGCCTATTTTATTTGCTTTAGAATGTTTTTAATTTCAATTAATGTCAATGCTGTAATTTCTTGTTCGGTTTTATGATAAAGTGACTAAAATTATTTGTTTTAGATAGTTTTTGACAAAACACATTCATTTTTCTATTTCTTTTCCAGTTCAAGACTTTATGTATATATTATTTTGTGTTTAGATCCTATTTTTAGTCTACTACTTATTTGTCGGCTACTTGGAAAATTACTGTCGCCATTTTGGATGGAAGTTCAATACCGAAAAATGATCGGTTTGTGCAGTTTGGAGCCATTTTTTTTCCTCAGTCGCGCTAAAAATGTGGACTAAATTATGCTTTTTCCGAGAAATGTTTATTGTATTATATTTTTTCTTTCAAATTTAAGCCTACTTTGTCGGTATTTACCGGTTATAGGGACCCTAAAGCTTACACACAGCAACACATTAAAAGACACGCCAAATTCTATCCGGTGATTGTAAAGAGAATAACATCAAGCGGAAAAGCAATCAATATTGTCAACGTTCGTATTGGCGATAACTCGGAAAAGCAGTCACCAACACATGGTCCCTATAACCGATAAGTAACCTTCTTCTTTTGATCTATTTCAGGTAATTTTTTCAATCCCTACTATTAGTTCCCTCTCTCCCTATATATATCTATATATATCTTGCTCAAATTTTCAATTGTTGATAAAATACTTTCTATTCATCCAATCAAGTTCAAATACTTTTTTTAAAAAAAACTTGTAGTGGATGACACTTGATGTTAATACAGTTTTTTTCAAATATTAACACATCAATTAAATTAAAAAATAAATAAATATTAACAAACAAAAATAATAGTCCAACAGCATGTATAGAAAGGGAAATTGTTTGTTGTGTCCCTGAAGCGCAATGGATAGCGCGTAGGACTTTTAATCCAAAGGTCGGGGGTTCGAATCCCACCTGGGATGGCCTATTTTCTGAGAATATGATTTCTTTTTTCTGTGCTATTTTATTAGAATAATTAAATTTAATTGATGAATAAATAGTAATAAACAAACAAAAAAAAGTCCAACACCCTACATGCAAAGGAAAATCTCTTTCCATTTTGTCCCTTAATATTGTGATTCTGTCCTATGTGTATACATATTTATATTTAATTGACCCTATTTAATAAAAAGTAACTAAAATAAAATTTTTCTTTGTCGACCTATGTAGGAATTGATTCAAAAATTTTTTTAATATTATTTGTTGACTTAAAGCTCAAAATTTTCAGCTTAGGACTGCTTCCTATTTATTGCTTTATGATTCTTTTAATGAATTGACTGTTATATTGTGAATTACAGTGATCCTTATTGATTGCTTAAATTATGAAATGAAAAGTTTCTGGAGGGTTAGAGATAGAGTTATGTTTACGTCGCACTTTAAAGCTGCACGAGAGCTATTGGCGATGGACCTCGTCATTTTGAACCATGGTCAAGTGACAACGACTGAGCTGAGCCCCCCTCTCCTAACTTCCACACCACACCAACGGGAGGACGTTTGAACTCTCGATAGATTTAACGTGCATCGCTGCCCTACACGGCGGGTCTTTAGTGGTACTGGGCTCGAACTTGTGACAAAGCCAGCCACGATCCGATACCTTGACCACTCGGCTACCGTGGCCACAGAGATTTTGAAGGAGTGTTGAAAATTTTGTTTTTAATTGAAAACTACCCTGACTGGCGAGTGGAGCAAAATGCAGTGTTTAGGAATTCGAAGAAATTTTAATTAAACATTTTGTTAAGCGTAACTGTATAAAAGTTAAACGAGGCAATTTAAGAAATATGTTGAGAATGTTGTTAATATTATTTGTATAGTGTGTAAATATTCCGTAGGAGTTATAAAGGTCTTGTGGTGTAAAATAAAAGAATGGGAAATGGCCCAAATGACGTGGATTTTATGTGCGGCACGCGGAATAAACATTTCCCTTTTTTAAGGGGGATAAACGGATAGATTTTATACAAATGTTTATTTAAAGAATGAATAAACAAATTTTAATGTTTTTCCCTGTTAACGGAGAGAAAAGGCACTTCGCATTGTTTTAGAGTCTATTTCGCTTTATGACATGATGGGCTATGATTGGGGATCTTTCAATTTATTCATTGTTCTTATTAACAGAATTGCGCTTCTTTTTTGAATAAATCCTCGGAAAAAAAATCTCTTTCTTTCAAAATATGCTGAAAAAAATTTTGAAGATCATAAAAATATGGGCTATTATTTAAAATTGCTTAAAATTATTTGATTGTGTTATCTAGCACTAGGTTCGCTATTTGCCTTCATTAAAAAAATCCATGGAAAGAGTAGCTGAAGATGCGTATGAGTTATTTTCGAAATTTCCCCGTGAAAAAAGAAAGAGTTCTCTAGATAATTCAATAATAAAAGTGACGTATTTACCTTAACTGTAGTTACAGTCAAATTTAACAAAAAAAGTGGCAGTTGCTTTATATGTTGTTTCTAGATAGAGTCCCAAAAAAAAGTAGCAGTAGATATTTAGTCCTGTTTTGAAAATTTGATTCGGACTCAAATCTTAGACGTTTTAGTTATGAAATCTTATATTGCGCATTATTTTCATTTAGACAAAAGAGAAATCACTGCCCACTTTGTTGCAGTGAGTTCATGGGTATACATTTTGACGTCATTAAAGATATGCGGTATGAAAGGCTGAGGATCGCGTTAAATCTGTCCATATTCAGTCTTCACGTTGTAGGGTGTGGAAGTTTGCGGAATGGGAGCCAGTTCGAGTGTAATACCCGTCACTTGACCAAGGTTCAGAAGTCCGAGGTCTATTGCAAACAACCCACAAGTAACTTCAAAGGGCGACTTTCAAATCAAACTAAAATCGAGATGGTTAAATGAATATGAAAGCATATTTTATAATATTTGTTGTTGAGTAGAATTTATTTTCCCAAAGGCCTTTCCCAGAACAACATTCGAAGAGCTCAAGCAGAACGACCATCTCTAATAACCGGATATTTACTTAAATGTCCTCCTCATTATCGGTACGTTCCTCGAAATTGTTACTTCAGCATGGCATCAGTGAATAAAAAGAGAAGAAAAGCACCGATGGTGCATACCGCAAATAATTTTTTTCTCAGAAAAACAGTATTAATTTGCAACATTTCAACCAAGATTTAATGCAAATATAAAAAAAAGAGAAGTCTATGCAAATAAACCTACACAAGAACAGGATTAGGAGAAAATAGTGATATGAAAAAATATCGTTGTCTTAACTTGAGCATCATATTTGTTAAGATAATTCAGATAAAAAGATTTTAAAACAAGTTTAAAAATACTTAAGAAAAATGTTGAAATAATCAGGTTTTTTTTTTCTGCCTTAAACCATTTCTTAACCGTTCAAACAAATGAGGATTAGATAACTTGATAACAGGAAGAAAAACATCATTTATTTATATTTTTCAAGATCTGGAAACACTAAAGGAGATGCCATTTTATGAAAGATAAATAAAAATAATATAGGAGATAATCTCCCAGGAAAACGACTAGGAAACATAATCTTTTAAACGAGTTCTCTTCCGCTGCGTTCAGTAGCACAAGGATGGCTCATACGCGAGATTCCCTCTGGAGGCTTACCCTGAGCCTGCATCATTCTCAGACAACGAAAGTCTCCAGTGACTGCTCTATGTTGTCCTTAAAAATAAAATAGGGTTCCTTATTCAATCAACTGATATGATTTTGACAGTTAATATACGATAGACTGGAGTATTTTGGTGCTTTATATTTAATAACACCATGGAAAAGATAAACTGGGCGTAAGGTTGAAGTGACCACGTTACATTGTAGACGAAAATATGAGAGCAATTCAAAAATTGTTTTAAAACAAAGAGGAGTTTATTGCCATAATTAGTCGTTTCAGGAGGTTTTATGCCACGTATAAATACACTGGTTTGCAAAACAATGTAAGTTTTAAGCAAATAGCCATGAAATTGAAATAAAAGGCACTATTGCGATCAGTGCAATGAACACGCAATTCAGTAAAAAGATGTGCGTACGCAAATGTCAGGAACAAAAATTAATAGGCTAAGTGATAGTAAGCAAAACGATTGCGGGGGGCGCGAGCAGTTTAAAACTATAATAAAAGAAAGAACGGAGGTCTATTTAAAGACATTCTCATTCTTTCGTGAAATATGACGAGAAGAAATCACCTGGACAACTTCACACGTGGGAGAATGATCTGAAAGCTGTAGGAGGGGTGTACTTTGTCCAGTGTAGCTGAAGAGTTCGGAATCTACCAAAGTGTCGTTTAGTGCTTGGAAAGCCTTTCAAACCATAGGTACAGATGTTAGAAAGGTTGGTATTGTTTGTCCTAGGAAAAGAACTGCAATTGGTGACATATATATCGTCCTGAAGACGAAAAGAGCCCGATACCAGTCAGTAAGCGCCATTGCTTAGCATCTGTGTACAACAACAGGGTGACAAGTGTAGCGATTTACTGTGAAACAAAAACTAGATGATTTAACAATGGAGTCGTGTCCTCTTTATACATTTACATATGTATGAGAGTCCTTTCAGCACCGCAAGCGATTCTCAGCGCCAGTTGATTTGAGGAGAGGTTGGGACATGTTTTCATCCCAGAAACATCACGGAAAGAGACCATTAAATTGGTCCTGAAGTTGTTATCTGGGAAGGCATTATGCTGAACTGGCGGACTGAGCTTTGCGTTTTCGACAGAGGTTCTGTAAAAGGAGATCTCTATTGTAAGGAGGTGATCCTTTCCAATGTGAGTCTGTCTCGAGGTGCCACTGGACCAGACTTTGATGAATGATAATGTACGTTCGCACCGAACTGCTGATGTTCAGTGACTACTGGAACGTGAAGATATCATTCGAATGGATTGGCCAGCATTATCCCCAGATTTAAATCTCATAGAACATATGTGGGATGCTTTGGGAAGACACCTTTTGGCATGATTGCATCCTCCGGGGAATTCACAGTAACTGAAACAGATACTGATTGAGGAATGAGCACTCTTACCTTAAGAACGGTTGGGCTATCTGGTGCTGATTATGGAGAGATGGTGCGAAGCAATTATTGCAGTAAGGGGAGAGTATATCCCATACTAAAAAGCATCTGCTTGCTATTGATCTTTTCGGACACGATTCTATGAGTTAATTTAAGACTTTTTGCTCAATTCCATTCTATATGAATTGTATTCATTTTTTCACAACTATGCTTTCGTCATCGTTTCAATAAAAAGACTGTGTCTCATTTCTGAATTTCCTGTCTCTCAGATGATTTCTCGGGGAGTTATTGAAAAAAAAAAACACCTGTTGCTTAAGTTTAGCACACCAGTGTACTTTGTACCCTCTGAACAAATTCTAAAGTCGGGACACATAAGGAATCTTGAGAACAAACTATCTTTATACAAAGATTGATTGATTTTTACCATAGATTCTCAGGCAGTACAAAGACTATTGGCAACGGGTCCGCAATTATAAACCTCAGTCAGTTGGAAGAGGGCTTAGGGCGAACAACTCATCACAGCTTCAAATGTCCGCATCATGCCAATGGGACCATTTTGAACCTCAACAGATTGAATGTGCATCAGACTCTACATGGCAAGTCTTCAGAAGCATTAAGACTCGAACCCGCGACATGACAACGTCAGCGGCTCAAGGGACTTTCATGAAGAAACTCGGCAGAAGAGCGTCACGTATCTTTCACAGATGTACAAAAAGTAAATTGTGTACTCAAGATTCATTTGGTTGCAAAGACCGCTACAAACCAGTTTTTATAGTTCTGCGCAGCCAGTTAACACCCATTCATTTGTTTGTGGATGGTATGCATCTGTCTTAGAGGTCTAAAAGCCAAAGTATTTGCTCAAAGATATGAAAAGTGTACACACAGGACAGATGTAATGACATATTCAAGCTTAAATCGTACCATTTGCAGCTGTTTCTATCGAATGATCTGCTATAAGGGACGGCGTGTTTCAACACACCTTGAAAAACGATCAATCAATGTTAATAAATATCTAAAGCATTGGCATGTTGTTAAGGCATGAACAATATCATTGTGGATGTGTGGAAAATGTTCGAGAGCAATATTAAAGTTCATTAGAATATGTTCTTAACAATACATATTATTGATTTATTGACATCTGCGATCACAAAATGCAAAATAAATAAATAAATAAAAATAAAAATCAAAGGTTTTTCTTAGCTCCAAATCTAATTTGAACACTTTTTGCCCATACGTCTTGATTTTTTAGTCATTTCCAGCGTATATTTCGGCTTGGCAACACATCTTTTTTCTTATCGAAGTGGCATCACAGAAAGATCTGCACCTGTATCTGGAACAATTGGGTAGCGTTGCCACAAGTAGAAAGACGACCCGGCAAAACCCCTTGACTTTTTGTCGTCTGTGAGAGCCAGGGATGTAGTTTTCCTGCAGAGCTGGAGGTGTCACTTACGGATTATTGCAAGGTTTATAAAGTTTTGTCGCCGAACCTAGAATGATAGCAACATGGATAATGTGTTCTCTATTGCTACGCCTATTAATCGCAATGCTTCTAACTGCTGACGAACGAGAATTGCCTTTATTCAACTCGTTAACTTGTAAAGATAACTTTGAAATTTACCTTTGTAATTTAACTGAAGCAATATTATTAGTGGAACATAACATCAGCTTTCTGATATAATGTTGTGGTCGTGGTAACCTAGTGGTACAGGTATCGGATCGTGGCTGGCTTGTCACGAGTTCGAGCCCAGTACCACTACAGACCCGCCATGTAGGGCAGCGATACACGTTAAATCTGTCGATAGCTGAAACGTCCTCCCGTTGGTGTGGTAATTAGGAGAAGGGGTGCCAGCTCAGGTGTCGTCCTCGTCACTTGAACAGGGTTCAAAATGACGAGGTCCTTCTCCAAAAGCCCTCGTGTAGCTGAACAGTGTGACGTTAATATTCACTCACTCACTCTGATATGGGATTAATATTATTTCCCATATTTTATTGGCCATTTTCAACAATTTTGATCAATCAACACCACTAAATTGATAAAATACTCGCCCTTTCTGTATGTAAATTTGAAAGGCAAAGTGTTTTATGAAGGTTCATTCATCTTCTTAGTAGCAATGTTCTTTATTTGACATAACATTTTGGAAGGTTTTAATGGTTTTGAGTCTCTGTGAAAGATGGAAGTGAGTCGGTCTGTAATTGTAATGTGTATTTTTCGTCTTTTGGTGGATTAATCAAAATATTTTTAAAATATATCAGAGATTTTAAATTTCTTTCATACTTCTGAATAAGTAGGTTATACTACTATTCTATGTTAAATGATTGCAAAGTTGTATATTTTATTTTTATAACTTTAGTTAATAATTTTAGTTTTCACAAAAATTTTAAACTGCATTTTCCCTTCTGATTTCGGCTGAGTGCTATTAGTGTCATGAGTTCGAATCCCAGTGCCGCTGAAGACCCGCCGTGCAGAGAGGGCTGATGCACGTTAAACATGTCAAGGCTCAAACGTTCTCCCGCAGGTTTGATGTGGAAGTTTGGAGGGGGTGTCAGCTCAGGTGCTGTCCTTGTCACATGACAGTGGTTCAAAATGACGAGGTCTGTTGCCAAAAGCCCTCAAGTAGCTGAATAGTGTGACGTTAATATTCACTCACTCTGACATTTTAATTACTACGTTTTTACAAACTACTTAGCAATAAATTAGAACTTTTGCAAAACCCTGAAAAATAAAATTAGAAACAAGTGTTGTTTTTTTTTCATATTGAGGAATTCTCTACTCTCCATTTGTTTAAACAGTAAAAGGTAGTTGAAGAAAAAAAAAGAGAGAGATTATTTCAACATTCTTTTCATCGGTGATAACCGGATACGAGCATTAATTAAATGAAAGTGGCAAATGATGATGAAAATAAAATTAATACTTCTACATTAGTTATCGCTAGGGTTAGTATTCAAGAATGATTTTAGAAAATTATAATCGTTAATAACCAATAAAGCAAACGAAAGAAGAAAAACTATTTTAAACTTTTTACAAACCATCAAAACAGTAATGGCCACCAGGTAACATTTACGAAAAAAACTGTCAACAAATATTTCTGATTTTCAAAAAATCAAATTCTTACAATAAAATTCTGAAAAGTAAACTCAAAATGAAATAATTACGACGTCTGGCGCCAGTAACCATAGTGTAGCTTCAGAGTGCGAAGTAAATTGAAATGAACCTTAAAAACAATACATTTTCAGATTACGAGTAGTAAGCCACTAAGATTCTGTTTCTGTTGTTAATTTGCGTCTATCCGCTGTTTTATACAAACATTTTACTACGGAAATCCTATAAAGCAGAAGTGCCATAAAAGTGACCAAAAAGCAGTTTTCGAGGTAAGCCTCCCTTAAGTCATAAGTTTTAGTGACTAGATTCCATTTTTCAGTTCTTTTTTGAATTCCTGATGCCGTATAAATGAATGATTGTAGTATATCTATTGATTGATAAAATAGTGCCTTAGTTTTGCGGGTACGAGTTCTACTGTAATACATTACGAATTAAGAGTAATGTAACACTGTTATAACTTATTTTTTTAAAAATTAAGTTCATTATGTGGCAAATCAGGTAATAGTGGTCAGGTAAAAAATTCATTGATAAATAACCCTTTGCTGCTTGCAAAAAAAGTTATATATTTAATGGGGACTTTACTCGATTTCTTTAAACCATATTTCTCTGGCTGGGGAAACAGCTTCCCAATTAAGGAAGTCATTACAACCGCAGGATCTCATCCATTATAAAATTCAACATGACAAATAACCTCGGTGATAAGCTCCTTTCGCCCCTGCCAAAATAAAAGGGGCAGTGATTAAAAAACAGCCCTTTCTTAAAACCCCTCGATTTAAAAATAGAAAAATGGGGGAGGGATGGTAATCGGTTCGGGCCGGACCGATAATCCTTAGTCCCCCAACCCCAAATCAATTCTTCGCATTTTTAAAGGAGGGGGGGGGGGTAAGTTTAAAAATGGATTTCTATTATTTGATTTATTACCCCCCTGAGGGGTCACCTGACCTCCCTTTACAGCCAAGAGTGGATGGGTCCTATTTGATGGATGGACGCTGTAATTGGCCCCTGTTCCACCACTTCAGATTTTTTTAGCTCTCTCTCTCCTGTTTAAAAAATGATAAAGTTTGGAATTTGAGATGGTTGAATAAGTTTTAAAACTCTCATTAAATCGCATGCAAATGATGCCTGTCAGAAAAAAAAATTTCGACACGTCGAATGGACCAATTAGGATGAGGGGAAAAAATAATATTTCCGCTCCCGCTGTTTTCCTGAAATGTTAATGTAGCTGATAAAATCCAAAAATTTTCATAATGTGTGAGTGAAAATCGATTTTTGATGTCGTTAACGCGTCCGAGTGTTTTCGCGTCGGTGAATTTTCCAAACTCGAAATTCGTTTCATTTTTTGGTCGTTTAACGTTTTTCGTTGACAGTGAATTTTAAATTTAATTCCAGGCCATGTTGCTGTTCATGCTTGAAAAGCTTATCTTTCCATCTGCAGTCAGGCAGGCGGAAAGGTAGATTTTTTGTTTCCGAAGAGATCGCGTTTCATTAAAACATGATTAGGTTGACTTTCCTCCTCGTGAGGAAATATAATGCGCATGCTTTGATAATCTGCTGCAAATTTTATTGGAATGATATTCTTAAATACTTTTTTAAATAACATCGTACTGAGAAATTCTGATCTGTACAGTATAAGTAATTTTTTCTAATTGTCTTAAAAAGCTCTTTACCATCTCCAGTAGCTTTTGCTATTATTTTTATAATTATTTAAATGTGACGCAGAGTAATTAATTATAAGGTATGTATGAAATAAAATATCTTAGGTTGTACAAATATTAATTACCAGTAATATTAAGCAATAATATCAAAAAAATAATTATTCTGGAGCAATAAAAAAATAATCCTACGTTATAATTGGATCTAACAATAAATTTATTTTTAAATTAGATGCCAAGATAATTGAAAACAAGATAAAATTTTAAGACTCAACTTTCATCGAAATTAGTGAAAAAGGGAATAAATAAACAAATCAGGGAAATTTTAAAGATTTTTAATGTTCCTATTGATTATAATTTCGTCGAGTATTTAGTTTTAAAACTTATTTCCATTTTAAAAAGAGTACTTATTAGCATTTTTTTTCTTAAATGAATTTCTATTTAGAATGAAAAATTCTGAAACCTCATTTCTTTTATAATCCATAGAAAAACCGATTAATTCTATATATTCTACATCAAACTATTATTAAAATACATGGGCGACTATAGAAATATAAATGATTAATGGGTAATGTCGTGGTCGCGGTGACCAAATGGTCTTGGTCACAAACTCTTCACCGCTGTTGTCGGGTCACGCGTTCTAGTGCTACTGAAGACACTCCGTGTAAATGCGCTAATGCACATTAAATCTATCGAAGTTCAAAGTCCTCCCTTTGGCGTGGTATGGAACTTAGTATAGGAGATGCCAACTCAGGTGACGTCTTTGTCACTTGACTGTGGTTCAAAATGACGAGGTTATTCACCAAAGCTTTCGTGTTGCTTGAAATCAAATTATTAGTATGTTTGTTTTTTCACTGCCACATTCGGTCGTTGAGAAAAAAACCCTTTTTACAGAGTTCAACAATCGAAATCCAGTGTGGGAGAATCAGAAGCCATTTAAGATGAACTGAAAGATTTTCTGGATATTTTGAATGCGTACCGATCTTTAGGATTTAATTTAGCCCATAAATCTCGATTCTTGTTTATTAAAGATACAGGCCTCCTCGGTCGATAAAAATGCAAGGAAATGAAAAATAAGAATATAAGAATCTAGGTACATTTAACACTAGGAAAATATAAATACCAGGTGTCCATAATTCAACTCGAAACTTGAGAGCAGTCTGCAGCAAAATCTATGCAGCAGAATTGCATGAAAATTGAGTAAGAGCAGAATGAAATGATGGGAATTTTATCAGGGGGAAAAAAAAGTTTCAAAAACCACCTCAATATAGCGTTGTGTGTGCAATGTAAACTATTGTCGTAACCATTGTATTTCTGCGCGTGGGTGGCAACCCGCGGGAAATGAAGATACGAAAGGCGAACCGTAGTCATACTCATTTCAAAGTCTAGGAAGATGACGTTGACTCCCCAGGAACGTGCTTTACTGGTGAAATTGTTTCTGTGTGGTAGACTCTGCTACTGAAGCTTTGCGGAAATTTTGGTCTTTGAGGCAGTTATGTAAAGGTCCATTCAGTAGTCAAAGACTAATAAGCATGATTAGAAAATTGAAGCAACGAGAACACACACTGGGAATTCAGCCTGGAAGGGGACGAAAGTGTGTTTCAGCACAAATAGTGGATGATGTAGCGACGTAAGGGGAAGATCGCAAACAATCTACAGCACTAGTGTTCGGCGTGCTGCAGCATCTGTTTACCAGCCTCATTCCGCGGTTCATAAGATTCTTCGATAGGTCTTATGCTACTGTCCCTATAAACTGCCATTAGTGCAGCAGCTCTTACCAGATAATCTGGAGAGTTGACAAACTTTTGCGTTGCGATTTCTTGCTCGAGTTGAGCTCCAGGGTGAATGTCCATAGAGCATTTTGTGGATCGACGAGTCCCACTTTTATCTAGAAGGCTATCGGTTAATTACCCTATTTGGGCTGGTACTCTAACCCACCTAAATTCCTACAAATTCCGTTACACTCTTCGGATGCAACGGTTTGGTGCCGCTTTACCACAACCTTCATGGTGGGTCCCTTTTTTTTTCCAAAAAAGGACCCATCCGGGACATTCACCGGTAAACAATACGCTTCATTATTACAGCAATCCGGCTCTTCTGGCAAGGCGATGTCATTCAACCCCAGTGCTTATGCAGGATGGAGCTCATCCACATATCGCTCATTGTGTGAAGCAAGTGCTCCTCTACCATTTCGGTGACGACAGTTCAGCCGGCATTTTCTTACAGCTTGGACTCCTAGGTCTCCCGACTTGAATCCTTGTGACTTCTGAATGTGGGGACACCTCAAGACCATGGTCTACCGTATTTCCATCACATCTCTATCCAGCCTTAAGGGGTTATAGGCAGTTAAAATTTTCAAAAAGCAAATTTTTTTTCATTTTTGGAATGTACATATATTTAAGTATATCTTCTGAAAATTTGAAGCCAATTTGATAAATATTTTCGGACATATACCTGAATTTCTAAGGCCCCGTCAGAGTGTTAGAAAGCAGGTAGAGTAAGAACCGGAGTAGCAGCTGCACTCACTGTACGCGTTACCTGAGGCTCTTTTTTTAAATGTGTTTTCTTGTAGAAGGAGAGTATAATAGGTCCATTAAGTACTTCAAACTCACATTCAGTTATTATAGCCTAAAATGAAAGTTTTCGTCAATCTAAAGAGTTCTGCCACATTGTAAAGACTTGCCCTCAGTTCAAACTTGTTTTCCGTAATTTTTTTGTTTTGTTTTATATTGGAGTAAATTTTGTTTAAAAGTTATAAAAATGCCCGTAAATGTTCAGTGGCAGCAAGCCCCATAATGTGGCAGTAAGCGCTGGCAACAGACACATTATCATCTTACACCAGTGGCGCACACAAGGGGGGGTCCTGGGGGTCCGGGCCCCCCCCAAAAAACCCTTGACTTTTTTCGGATTGACTATAATTCTAAGTATATAGTACGTTAAATTTAATTAAATATTTGTTATTAATGATTAATTTTATTAATTAATGCTAATTATTTATTCAATAATTAGTTTTTTATTGTGTTTTGTTCCCGAAAAGCGACAAAATCAAAAGGAGACTGATACAAGAATGGTGAACTTTCGACCCCGGATCTCCCCCCCCCTCCCCTTGAAAATTTTTTGTGTGCGCTACTGTCTTACACCCATCATTATCCAACTTTACCAGCTGATATTGCTGAAGCTATATATCCAATTTATGAAGATCTTAGCAACGTAAAATTATTTGAAAGATGTGTTGGTGCATTTACACAAAACAATGCGAGTTATAATCAGTTAATATGGAAAGTAACTCCAAAAATTGTTCCATGTGGCTCTAAAGTCGTTGAAATAGCGGCTTATATTGTTGCTGGAATGTTTAATGAAGGTGCAAAATCATTATTGTACTTTATGAGTGCATTAGGACTTTTATTAGGCACCGCAGCTCATGCTTATGTCGACAAAGAGGCCGCAGAGCGTGTGATGATTTCCGTCGCGAGAGCGCAAGGGAGAAAGAAGAATAGCTCGACGGCAACACCAGCATGGACTTATTAGAAACTACCAATACTGCAGTAAGTCCCTCTTATGGCCCTGGAATAGATGAAACCATTTAAGTTGAAGGGGAAAATTTAACCATGTGTGTGTTAACTATTCTCCTGAAACTTTAAACGCATATTTCTCAAAACGGTATTTTCCAAGTCGGTGATCTCAACCGATCGGTCTTAAATTTTTACACAATCTTCTTAGATATATTCCTAATGTATTGAATGAAAGAATAAGATTTAAAAGAATTATTATACTATTTTTTTTAACAAATTGGAGCGAAAATTTCAGTTAAAAATGAAGCATCTTTTTCAAATAGACACCATTTTGTTAAAAATCAAAAATTTTTCTTAATCCTTCGTTCAATACCTACATTAATGTATCCTTTAAAAGAATCCACCATAATTTTTGATTTTAGATAATCCAAACTGCCGAAATGGAAATCACTGCCAAGCGCCTTTTTTTGGAGGTCGTTCGGGAGCGGTGATCATCATTACTTTTCCATGATCGACGCGCTATTGTATTCTTAAAATTAAGCTCTATTTAAATTACTATCACTTGTAATTGATAGATAAAAAATGTTTCTATAAAAAATTCATAAAAAAACTTCTTTTTTGAGCCTTGCAACTACGTATAACCCTTTAAAGAAATCATAAAACGCCATGTGCGTAACGTTCCCCAATTCATGTTGCTTTCAACAGTCGAACATGCGATTTTACTCTTCCAGATGGTAGCAGACGATGGTGGACAGTATATCGAACATGTTTTGTAAACTTTTGTTTATTATATTTATATGTTCTCAATAAAGATATGATACACCCCCTATAGGGTTGGTTTTTGAAACTCTTTGTTTTTTACCACTGTAAAATTCCCATCATTTCATTCTGTCATTACTCAATTTTCGTACAATTCCGCTGTATAGTTTTTGTTACAGACTACTCGCAAATTTCAAGTTTAATTATGGGTACCCGGTATTGAACATGCAAACTCATTTACACGTCTTGATCACAATCTATACAAGAAATATATTTCACTGCATGCTCATGTTCTCTTATTCTCCTCGCATGGGGAGTGATTCAAATTAAACTTCGCCTATAAGCAGCATCCTGCAGTTAAGACGACTGAGCGGTTTGACAATAAATGTGGTGAATGGTCTGTATGCAACATGCGCTGAAGGAATTAAACAAAAAAATACTTAGAAGATGTCCTACATGGTATTTTGTATAGAAAAACGGAATATTTAAAAACGGTCTTCACGGAATGAATAAATTACTTCATATAATTAGCCAAAAAGCAGTAATAAACGCAGAATGTTCATGAATTTTAGAATT
>BMAV01001244.1:707842-718785 GCA_019973955.1 Trichonephila inaurata madagascariensis | reverse complement strand
GTGTAGAGATTCTCACATATATAATCATTATCTAATCTGTTAAAAGTTTAAGTTATAGTTCTTAATAAAGACATATTAAGAATATAAACATGTCTGTTCCTTTTGAAAATCATACACCTCTAGCTCACGCGAATAATCAAAGAGAAGGGCACCCAAGGGGGGGCCTTTTCACATGTTTAAATTAGATTTATCATCGTACTTAAATATTATCACAGCCTTTTGGTAACATTATATGAAACCAAACACATGATTGCCAATTCAGCGAACACAACACATGCAAAATTGGTATTGCCAACTTGGCGAGTTATCTTGAACGTTGACAATTGTGCCATAATATGTATAAGTACCGATTTATCTTATAAAAAAGTGCAAAAATGCTATATTTATGATAATAATACTTTACTTTGATTAAAACAATTGTGATATTTCTAAAAAAATCTTAGTTTTTCCGATATTTTTTATAATAACAAAGAGACAAGCTCAGTCAAAGTAAGTTTTAATTCACAACATCTTCTCGTTTATAATACACCTTTAATGTGACCATAGTGTTTTGTTTATCTGGATGAAAATGAATGAGATATATATCAGTTTCTTGATATTTAACTCGATTAAATATATTTTACGCTTTTGCTTATTAACTCGTTCAGGACCATGATTACATATATGAGATCACTTCAGGGTACACGGTATCATACGTGAAATTGCATTTTCCCGTTTCTGAGTCCCGTGATCATACCAGTGTTATCTGGATTTGGAACTTATGGAAATTCGGAATGATTATAAATAACAAATTTTGGTGTACTTTATTACAGCAAGGATTTTATATGAATATTGAAATGGAGTTAGACTTAAAAGGGAAAGAGAGTCAATTGGTCTTGAAAAGGTTAAAGGAAGGTAGAGAAAATTTAGGTACTTACATATTATCGCAACAATGCCAACATTCAAAATAATTCATTGAGTTGGCGACCCTTTTTTTCCTTTCCTTGAGACATTCATTAATGTTCACTTTTCTTAACTTCATTTTAATATATCAGGTTTTTCTTCCACGTGTTGTATTATTCTTAACTTTTCAACTTAGGTTTTCTTTTTTTCCCCCCTATTACGTCGAAAATTTCTGCTGTACGGGGATGGTTGGATCCATATAGCATTGCTAACCCTAATTCGCTGGCCTAATTCTGCGACAAGTTTAGAAATCATAATAGGTCTCCAGTTTAGTCCAAAGACTTTTTTGTATCTACATTTGTTGTGTCTGGTGAATTCCAATTTCTTCCTGCTTTAGCACTGTAGGTTCTAGTACTTCTTCACTTTTATTTTATATTTTACTTTATATATAATGTGTGTGTATATGTATATGTTCCAATGAGTGGTATTTTTTGAACGGTAGTTTTAAAAAGTGTGAACTTCAGCAAGATCTGGTGATCTTGGTAGCTTAGTGGTCAAAGTAACAGACTCATGGCTGGTGTGTCATGAGTTCGAGCCTAGTGCTGCTGATGATCCGCCCTGCACTGTAGGGGAGAGATGCTCGTTAAACTTGTCGACAGGTGAAACGTTCTCCTGCTGGTGTGGTAATCAGGAAAGGAGGGGTGCCACACAGGCGTCATCCTCGCCACCTGACCATGGTTCAAGATTACGAAGTCCATCTCCCAATGCTCTTGGTGGCCGCGGTAGCCGAGTGGTATAGGTATCGGACCGTGGCTTGCTTTGTCACGAGTTCGAGTCCAGTACCACTAAAGACCCGCCGTGTAGGGCAGCGATGCACGTTAAATCTGTCGAGAGCTGAAACGTCCTCCCGTTGGTGTGGTGTGGTAGTTAGGAGAGGGAGTTGCCAGCTCAGGTGTCGTCCACGTCACTTGAGCATGGTTCAAAATTACGTGGTCCGTTGCCAAAAGCCCTCGTGTAGCTGAACAGTGCGACGTTAATATTCAATCAATCAATCAACCCAATGCTCTTGAGTAGCTGAACGGTGCCACGTTAATACTCTCTCACTCAGCAAGACAGGCCTTCATGTGTACTAGTTAGAAAATTGTATTTTTCAAAAACCTTTACTTTTATTTCCAAATTATGAATGTTTTAATATGCGTTAATTTCATTTCTACTTGTAAGCTAAATCTTCATTTTTAATATTTCCACTCATAATTTATTTTAAATTTGCACATAGCTCTGAATTTTTCTCTTTTTTTATATTTTATGGATAAAAAATAATCTACAAATTTCATACATTTTTTACGTTCTGCCAAAGACCATTTGATTCACATCATAGTGTTTGTCATCATACTCACAACAGTCATACGGGAGTAGCATAACACTACATATGTTATGCTAAATTTTGTAGATAGTCATTTAGAAAACTATGTAATTTCGAACAACGTTTGCAGAGATTTTACTCTAATGAGGAAACTTTTAAGATTCCTCTCAGAACCAGCTATCTAAATTCTTCAATATATGATTTAGATGTCTCACATATCCTAACATGTAATTTATTTGAAACTCTGTTTGAAAGTTATTTTCACTTACATTTAGTAAGACATGCTATTGATTTGATAAAAATAAAAAAATATTTTTAATTATAGGATCCTTTACACATTAGAACTTCTCATATTTAAAACGATTTGAGGTATATTACATTAAAACATAAGCTATGCCGTACAAATAAGGATGGAGTTGACCATAATATTGATTATAGAGAGTGTTTATAAAAAAATCAATAAAAAATAACTTTCATTTTGTTTGAAAAATCGCACTTATATTCTTTTGTTTTTTTCAATGTCTTATATGTATGTGTACAATTTCCAGAATAAATATTTCAAAAATATGATTTGGTTGGTTTTATTTTTCTTGTTTACAATGAATCATGAAAAAAAAAGGTGTATTCTATAAGTAAAGTGGCTAGATTATAGTTCTACAGGTCCCTAGATGTTATTCTTTTTCATAAATGGGCACTGAAAATTTCTCTAAAACCCCTTCTGGTTGGTTAAAAACGTGCATTTTAAATGTTTTGTTAATGTAAAAATCTACTTTTTTTTTATGTTTTTTTTTTGTTACATTATTCTAAGGATTAAACTTTTTAAGTATTTTAATTTTTGATTTAAAAAACATTTACTTAAAAACTACAATATTTATTTTCTTTGGTGGTAGGAGAGAATAAAATCAGTTGGTATAAAAGTGAGCTTGATTTGTAACATATATTACAATGAATTTTTATTTCCATCTGGATGGATTAAAAGAGAGTCCCAGTAGCTCGGCTGATGAGTGTTGAGGGCAGAGGTTGTGTATGTATTGATTTAAGCAAAACAATTGATAAAAAAATACTTACTCATCTGGACCTAATGAGTGTCATTTTATTCGGGTATCCAAGTGTTAGAAGTTTTTTCTTATGTTACATAATATGTAAAGAAACTATTCCTTTCTTACTTTGTGTTTAGAAATTTTTTCTGTGAAAAATCTGTTATTCATCATAATGTTTCCTAGATACTTCTTATTGAAAAATGTTTCCAAGATATTTCTTATTGAAAGACTGATTTTAAATAAAAGTTAAATTTCTGTTTGCATAGGATTTTAAAGAAACAATATATTGCTTCCAGAAGCATAAATATAACTTTTAATGAACCAAATTGCTTACATATTTGTTTAACTATTGCATCCGATCTATTTTCGATATTTTCAAAGATTTAAATTTGAGGTATAAGTTCGAAAATATATACGGTTTATGATCACATAGCAGTTGCATTTTTAAAACTAAAAATTATATTTTTGTTGGTACTTGCGTATTATCACAAAGTATTTGGCACTTTTGTGATGATACGCAAGTACCTTTTTGTAACAGTAAATTTAAAAAGAATTTTAATTTTTGAAGTTAAATGGTAAAAACTTCATAAAATGTAAATTAAATAATATATAAGATGGAGAAAAGAAATTTCCAACTTAGGCATAACATATTTAGATTCGTTTAAATTTTAAGTTGATACATATTTTTCTGTTAAAAATTCGTATTAGATACAGCAGTATCGAAAATAAATACCATATATACTCATTATATTCTTTCAAACTCAAATTTGATCCAGTAGCAGATTCAAAAATGAGTAAATGAAGTTTCAATTTTGAATACGTACTTGTTGCCAAAAATGAGTATGTGCGATTCTCAAATTTGAGTATGTTTGCATTGGAGCTTTTTTGAGTATGTGAAGTACTCAAAAGTGAGTACTTTGAACTCGATTCTGAATACCCATTTTTCGCAGTACATAGTCAATCAAAGGATCATGAAAAATTATACATTCGTTGATATATTCAGTTTTAAAAGGAGGGTGTAAAAGATAATTTTTTTATAAATCACCGAAGAAGCGAAAGAAAGAAGTAATACAGAGAGAGAGAAACAAAGCAGATTACATATATAATTTATCCATATGCAGAAATTTATATACGAGGTGTGACACAAAAGAAAGGAGATTGGTCCAATCAAGGATTGTGCTTACAGAATAAGTTCCTTGTGGCATTATCACATTTAAAGTAGTCCTCTTCAGCACTTACACACTTCTGCATTCGGTGCTGATATATATATATATTGCTGGTAACAATTCTGGAACGAGGTTTTTGGAAGGCCCTTCAGGACATTCTCCGATTTTGCCTGAACCTCTTCAAATGAGGTAAAATGGTTTTCTTTTAAGCAAGATTTAACATTAGGAAATAAAAAAAAAGTATTATGGAGCCAAATCCAGTGAATACGGAAGATGCCCCATCACAGTAATATTTTTACTGCTAAAAAACTGCTTGACAGATAGGCCCTGTGATCAGGAACATTGTCCTCTGATGCAACAGCCATCAATCACTTCACAACTGTGATCTTTTTTTCCTAATTTTTTGACCAAGTTCTTCAATGTAGTAGTGTTGATTAACGGTCTGACCACTGGGAATCCACTCAATCATTAGAATTCGCTTAATGTCGAAGAAGAAAATTAACATTACCTTGAATTTTTTTTGATTTTGACATACGTGCTTTTTTGGGTCTTGGGGATCCTGGAGACCTACTGCATCTACTGGGCTTACTTTCTGGGTCATAAATCACATGTTGCAACAGATTCCAACAATTTTGACTCGTTTGAAATGTGTTCTAACATGTCTACACACACGTCTTCACAGCACTGTTTTTGGCCATCGAATAAAACTTTTGGAAGAACCTTCACACAAATCTTCCTTGTGTATAATTCATCTGTTAAAATGCGACGAACAGTTTTCCTATCCAAGTTAACCAACTCCGTCACCGCACGAACACTTAATCTTCAGTCACCACGGATCACATCAAGAACTTTGGCAATGTATTGATCTGTAATCACTGACCCTTGGTCACCCAGCATGTTCATCACCTTCCACACTGTCCCTTCCCCCTGAAAACCGCTTTTGCCATTCGAACACACATGCACCCAAACAGTTCTTTCCTTTTTTTGGATGCTGAGATGGGGTGGAAAACGCAGGAACTTTAACATCCGATTGAGCTGATACTGACTGACGCTGGTGGGAGGTCAGTCAGTAATTGAAGTACGAAAATATGAGAAAGTTCATTTCTTTCAAACATATACTAAAGAACGATCGGATTGTTGTTCTACCTAAATAACCAATATTCATGGGATGTGTGGTATACCGTATGCGAAGATCGCTGTTTCATGAGAATTCAGCATTTTTAATTGAAACAAGCTTCATTGTTACAAATGAAAATATCTAAATAATTGAACAATTTGCTTGATAACTACTCTTCAAAGCAATCGCAGTAGCCGCCGTCATTTCAGTCAGTTTGAATCTTACTTCCATTGTGCAAACTCGTCTTGTAACGAGGGATGGATGCACTTTAACCTTACAAGGCTCGATATTTTAGAAATTAAAGAGTATATTTCGTTTTTAATTACACAGAATTGACTTATTTTTCCTAAGAAAGGAGTAAGAAAATATAGAAGCATATATTAATGATTCGGTTAAGTGTTTTGTTGCACCGCACCACACGAGTTCATGAAGATGCTTACCTACCTTGCGTCCAATAGGTGCTCCGCTTATATATAATACGTCCCTGCCTAAATATCTCGAGGCTTCACATTTTCGAATTAGCGCGCCCTGTCAGTTTGGAGAGTGCGAAGGTGGTGTACTCGTCACTTGACGGTGGTTCAGGTTCCCAGCCAGTGTCCTTTGTGATACTTTTAAGTGCGACGTGTATAAGATAACTATCAATTGACTTTTGAAAACCATGAACTTATCAAAAAGTGCACTTAATTTTAAATTGCACAATCATTAAATAAACTTTATGACAAGTAGAAATATTTTACAGGATATAGCTACAATATCAAAAAAAAAAATAACCGCAAATTTTGAGTTAACTTCACTGTATTAACGACAGAACTTGGCAATTTTGAACAATTGTTAAGTGACCTTGCAGCAGACCCTACGATGGATCTTCCCAGGACTCGAACACCTGACACGACTTGTGTGTATCAACCCGGATCCCTCGGCTAGCACTCTTTTTAAAATGGATGGTTCTTATTTACTTCGGGCTGCGAAGAGGGCGATGGACCTCTTGGAATGACTCATCAAATTTCCTCACCGTGCCAAGTTGTTATGAGAGAGGAAGGTATTAAAATTCAGGGAACTTGCCAATGACAGAATAGAATATTTTTTAAAATTTCGATATTTCAGACTATTGAGATAACATACAAGTAGTTAATCGAGTCCATAAAGACAGGAGTTTTATCATAAATATGCTAATAATTTAATGCTCATAATTTATGTTTTATCATAAATATCATAAGAATGCTTTTTAAACTAAAACATTCAAAACATTTGAATTTAGGATTTTAGTATATTGAGACGTCATTCTCTAGAGATCTAATGTTTATGATCCAAAGCATTTTGCGCTTGTTTCTCATTCTTAAAAAACAATGTTTAATCTCATTGTAGAGTTGAGCTCGGAAAGGATTACCTGCATTACATTTTTGAAATCTTTCCATTTGAAGCCTAGCAAAAGAAGCAGATAGTAGGCTTCTTTGTTGAACAAGTTGAAACATCTGCATGCCTTTGCCTTTTATCTGCGAGATGAAAAATGTTTTGCAGGTGAGTGAATTACAGCTATATTAACGTTGTACTATGCAGCTGCCCCAAGGCTATTGGTGCTGGAACTCGTAATTTTGAACCTCGGTCAAGTGATGAGGGTGACAACTCCCTCTCCTAGTTTCTACACCCCACCAACGGGAGGATGTTCGAGCCATGACAGATTTAACGTGCAGTGGACTCTTCTACAAGGCAGGTCTTCATCGGCGCTGGGCTCGAACTCAGGACACGCCAGCCACGAATCACTAGACTATCGAGGTCACCCCTTTCTTACGGATCATTGATATACAACGGCAAAAATCACTTAGCTGTCTGGCATTGAATTTACAATCTCTGCGATTGAAATGTAGCTGGTTACAAACATCCATCTTTACAGTGAATTTGTGAAGCAGTTATTCAATAATTTATTCCACAATGGATTGAAGTGTAAAAAATTATATGAGAAATTTTTGTTTTCACTCTTGTGACACTCATCTTTCTGCAGTCTTTCTATAAATATTGATATTTCAATCCAGTATAATAAAATGACGCGATCGAGAAACAAGTTCCGAAGAACTTTTCCAATAAACAGGAGCCAAGGAGAAATCGGAATGAGGAAATTAAGCACCCTTCGTTACAGGCGAAAGTCTCTCTTGGAACACTTGTTCCCCTAAGCTTTTCTCAAAAGTTAATTCCCTCGCCCAGATTCATTTTTGGCCGGATATAATAAATATGTATCTCTCTGGATCGGTTCCAAATAAGAAGATTGGGATAAACACTTTCTGTCATCCACTGGGCCCGAGTAAATCATGGCTTCGGAGACAAATATTCCGACATCGGGACTTTATTGGACTCCGGAAGAAGCAAAAGCAGATTAAAATCCGGGAGAAGTTTTAGACAAACAAAAGGGAAAATAACAATTTTCCTAGAGGAGGAGAGGTTTATTTTGGCAAACTCTTTAAACAAATGGCGAGATTGAGATGTGGCCTTCACAGAAGAAAGATATCGCAGTTTTGTGGTCTATAAAGAAAGCTTTTTCGGGTCGTGAAATATCATTTGGGAGAAAGTTTTTCTTTTCTTTCCTTTTGCGGGTAGGTAGATAAAACTCCAATCAATCGAAGTAGTTTTCCATTTTAAGAAGCTTTGTGGAGAAACCACAATATTAGACTTATTTCCCTTCCCCTAAATAACGAGCTTCTGGCAAGATTAAAGTATTGCGTTTTAAAATATGGACGTCTCCTAAAAACCTTTCTTTTATTGTGCAGATCCATTAAATGCATTTTAGATCGTTGATGATATTAAATTCGGACATTTTTTGAATAAACTCTGGTCTATATCTGAATGAGTTTCGCAACATTTTTTTCCACCAGAGGATAGTTGGGCTTCATGGCCACACAGTTAGTTTAACTCCAAAATTGGAGATATTCTGCGACTCGTACTCCATCTAGTGTTTTGTACGCAATTTTTAATCTCGTTCGAGAAGGAAATTTATGTATTATACAGATCTCAAGGCGACATAGCCACATGATGAATAAAAAGTAAGTCATATTTATTTATGAATTTTGTTATAAGGCGAAATCACATTATTTTTTAATTTTTAAATTTTGGGTTACATGCTTTCCAAGTAACTGGGAAACCATGCTCTCGAATCCAAATGTACAGGTTTTTCTCTGCATGTCTCATTAAAAACCTTTTTTTCTCAATTTACTGAAAATGCTTTTAAAATTTCAAAAAAAAAAAAAAAAAAAAAAAAAAGTAAAAACTAACAAGATTTAAGTTAAAATATGTGTTAAAGGATGATAAAAATGAACTCCACTTAAAAGTACACAAAAAATGGAATTGAATTCTAAAAGTATGTAAGCAACTATTTAAAATCTGCATCACATCCGTGACAAATATATCAGTCGTCCTCGTCAAATGACTGCATTTATAAATTCTGAGGACAGTCTCCATTAACTCTTATGTTGCTTCAAGTTGTGAATCAAACGGAAACTACACGAAGGCTGTTGCATAGACCTCCCCCTCCCCCCGAGAAATAAGAAACTTTTTTTTTTTACAGAAGGCAAGATTTATCAGAATTTGTTTAAACGGAATTTGCTCACTTTCAAAGCACAGAAGTCTGCAAGAAATGTAAAGCAAATTCCGAACCAGGAAAATAATAATAAGAGAAAAACATTTCATTCAAATCGTCTTGTAATGATATGAAGTACAGTAGATTTATTTCTCTGATACAGGTATATGCCCTTACGACCAAGAAATATATTAATATTTGTTACGATTCAATTCCTATCAAAACTCATCACAATTCCTATTTTTCATCTTGTGAAATTCAAATAAATCGCCAGGATTTTCTATTAAGAATAGACGTTATTACTTTTTCTTCCTATTTTCATACATAATTTCTCGGAAACTAAAATATTCGAGCTCCGATACTAATTTCTTTGTAAAAGATTATTTTCAAGAGATCGAGATCTCTCTCAGTGATCGCATTTCTCACTGGCGAAAAAAAGAACTCATGAGAACAACTATCAACCTTAGAGAACCGGTTGTTAAAAATGGATTCCATTTTATTTGTACATTTTAAGTGTTATAATAAAAAAAAGTATAATTTTCTTTTTCCCTTCGTGTTTTAGACTGAGATAATACAGATAATTCATACCAATGTTGAAATTTACATGATCTCGCTAAATTAATATTAATGCACTTAATCCATGATTTATTTATCAAGAGTACTATAAGAATGGGTCAGATTGTATACACAATTGAATAGCTAATTACTTGAACAGGCTTCGTACATATATATATATATATATATATATAGGAGCAGTCCGAGATTAATCTCATCCCAATGATTTAAAAATATTTAAAAGACTACTGCAATCAATACTGCAAAGAGGAATACGATCTCATCCGAAGGCTTTGCCCATGCAGTCCTAATATGTGATTTCAATTTCAAAAAGAAAGTCGTTTTATGATAGAAGGGAGAATAAATTTTTGGCATTTTCAGATTAAGTGAAGGATTAATTAATTGTTTTCATCCATATCGTATTCTACCATTTCCTCGTCTGATATATCCTGTACTGGGGAACTTTTCTTCGGTATGAGAAGTGCCATTTTTCAATTTTTACTACTAGCTCACGCTCTTTATATATTTATCTTGTTCAAATTTTCAAACACGCGTAAATAAAATACATTTTAAAGCACTCAATTGAGCTGAAATTTTACATACACGATTATTTTGGATGACAATACGGTAATTTCTGCTTATGAAACACACACTAGCTCCTATTCAGCGATGACACTTCGACAGGAATTCAACGACTTATGAGGACTTACCATTAAAGAGCATTCTAAAAGCGTTCTGGCCAACAACAATGATTTCGTTTGTAAAGTGGATGTAGTTTTGATGAGAAAGTCGCCAGATCTTAATTTTTTAACAGATTTCGGATCTTCACCTATTCCTTTTAGTGCTCTCTGAACAGCAAATGGAGACTTCCAAAACATTTCTTTGTTCAGTAGCGACAGAATTAGAGATCGTCAAGTAGTAGTAACGTTATCAATGTTTAATTTTGGAGAAACGAGGCCTTTATCCGTGTACAACATATTTGGATTCATAAGAAAAGAGATGGAATTCATCCTGGCGTGCCTCCACCCACCACGGAATCCAACAAGGAAGGCAGTGTGCTGGTCAACTCCCAACAGCCAGGCTCCGCGGTTACCTGGAGTACACTCAGGACATCGTACTGCAGCATTAGGGCGATCCAATGGGAGTACAACATAACATATGTTTGATTTCAAATGTATTTTTTTTTTTATTATGGACATAACGAAATCAAAATACCACTCAACACTAACTGATATACTCCTAAAACAACATTTTT
>BMAV01001244.1:668638-701823 GCA_019973955.1 Trichonephila inaurata madagascariensis | reverse complement strand
TTGCATGAGTGGCAACACATGTGGCTGCAGGATGTCATGGACATACCGCTGGGCTGTCATGGTGCCACGGATCAATACTAGGCGTGACCGTGTATTGTAGGCAATGGTAACCCATACCATCTCATCAGCTGTGGGAGCGGTGTGTCGCTGTAAAACAAAGGCAGGATTGAGGCGTTCAGCACGGGGTCTCCCCACACGAACACGATTGTCATCACTGCTGAGATTGAATCTGGATTCATCGCTAAGGACGACTTGGTTCCATTCCTCTGCAGTCCAGTTTCCTCGTGCGCGGCACCACTCCAAACGGAGGCGTCGGTGGGTGGGCTTCAAGGACAGCACACGTAATGGGCGCTGCGATCCCAAATGCCCTTCAGCCAGGTGCTTTTGTATGGTTCGAGAAGACACAGGGGACCCTAGTGAAGGTGCTACCTGTTCCTGGATAGCGGCCGATGAGGCAGTTGGCTGTACGCGTGCATTTCTTACGATGTGGTCGTCTTCTCGACGACTGGTCTGTCGAGGGCGTCCTAAGCCTGGTCATCGTATATATGACATCTCTCTGATCCACTGGCCCCAACACAATCAGAACGGCCTAATTGACGAGTTACTCACCTAGCTGATCACCCAGCTTCCATCATGCCGATGATTCTCCCGCTTTCAAACTGTGACCGCTGCTCATAGGGTCCTCGAAAACGGCGTAATGAAATGTCTACCTGTTTTATACTCCATGGACGACGTTAAACGCCCTCTACCAGCTATACGTAATGCGCAATCCCGCTTTTTCTATTCATTTGCATATCTCCCCGACATGTACCTTCATACCAAGTTTCGTTACAATCCCGCAATTATTTCTTGTTGAGCTAAATTTTTTTGTCTATGAATGTAAATTACTAAAATTAAAAAAAAATTTATAATATGCAAATTTTTAAGTACTATTGTAGCTTTTATATCTAAACATGAAATAAAAGGGAGGAGGAGAGAAGGGGGAAAGAGTACCTTGGGGTCATGGCGCGTGTAATCGTCTAAATGAGATGAACCCCCCGAAGAGTCAGATGAAGTGACACTTTTTAGTAAGAGAACAAAGGAACACACAGTGATCAGCGTCTTCAACGGAACCTCTAAGTCAAGGGGAGTAATTTTTAATTTAAAACGATGTAAATAAGAAGAAAACAAACATGATTTGTTGAGAGTTGTGTGACCTTTTAATAGGGATTAGTACCTAAGTTAGCTTTGAGTAAGTTGGACATAAGTGCCAGTATTAAAGGGAACATTTGTTTTTCCTTTCAAAGATTTTAATGACAAAGGAGAAAGGGGGGAAAATCATTATTTTGGGTTTTAATTAAGAAAGAAAAATTTACAATAAATAAACACAATTTTTACAATCCATCTTCAATGAATTACGAAATTTAAATTTATTGTTAACACTTTTGTGACAAATAAAACTAAGATATAAATTAATATAAAATTAATGTATATAATTTTAATGTTATTGGCTACAGCCCATACGATAAAGAATTTAGATGCCCATATCTCCGTCTAAGAAACAATATTTGTAGGATTTTAGTTTAAAGTATGAATAAATTTTTACAAAAGGATTTTGGATAAAAAATGCAGACAGTGATCCCAGTATCTACTACGATTTTAGATCTGTCCGGCTTCTCTTTCTACGTGGTAGGACCTTAAAATTACTTAAATTGAAGAATAATTCTTTTAAATTCTTTTGTGGAGTCGAAGGTAATATTTTTAAAGAAAGGACAACCAATAATATTGAATTCAGAATTAGGAAGTTTCTATTTTTTACATTTTGAAAAAGCTTTATTTATAGAAAGGGGAATTGAGAAAGTAACAGATGGGATTTATAAGGCAATGGTAGAAAGTTCTTTAAAACCTTTTCGTGATGTTTAATCTATACTAATAAAAGAAAGAGTTTGTCTGTGTGTTTCACCTGTTTTGGCCAAACTTAGAAACCCAGAAGTATAAAACTTGGCACATAAAGACTACAGGTCGTAATAATGTGCACTACGAAGAGTTTTTTTCGAAATTAGCTTTATATTTTTTTAAAATTCAATTTTTAAGCGATTTTCCTGCAAACTGCTGATATGACGTCACTCATGTATAAGTTTGCGAAAATTAGTGTTTCGAACTGTTTTTTAGAGGATTGTTGCATGTTTTATTATAAATATATTCATTTAAGGTTGCATTTAGTCGTTTTTTTAGTTCTTTGTAGCAGAATTACAATTGTTTTCCGAAAAAAACTATCGTAAAAGTAAAATTTTTTAATTTGGCAACACGCTTTTGTTTACAGTTGATTTAGTGATGCCACCCGAAGTGAATCAAGTTTTTTAATTTAGCATATTTAATCCTTTTAAGTCATTTCAAACAAAAATTACATAATATTTCTCTCTTTTGGAAAGTTTTCAACTTTCATTAATGCTAATATTATAATTTTAACTGTTACAAATGGTCTCACAAGCTCAGTAAAGTCGCCAAAATTGGTACAACTGACGGTAAACCAAATATTCCCTCTGGTAATTTTTTATCTCCACATTTTCCAAACAATTCATGATCTTTTCTCATCAGTAGCATTTTTTTCATACTACATAAAAAATGGATGTGTGGAAGACCTATAAGAACTAATATTTATATTAATATTGTTTATGTGTAGATTGTGTGTTGTCACCAATAACGCCAACTTGGCGAGATTTGCACTGGGGAAACGGAAAAGTACCAATTTATGTAACTGGTTTACTTTTGTTTATGATTATTTCTTATATAATTTTGCGGTTTGTAACAATGCATGTTGATTACTCGTCTTGCAAGGCCTGTACTGGTCCCTTTTAAAAATATTTTCATTCCATCTGATGTAGTATTTCATTTTATACGGATTCGTCTTTGCTTTTCTATGAGCATCAAGAAGGTCTCTCTCTCCTTGAAGCTATCTATGAGAATTTTTCTTCTTCATTCTGTTTTTAACTTAATGTTGATTTTTAAAGAGTCAACAGTGCAAAGAGTTTGTACATATTTTGGTTGATTGATTGATTATTAACGTCGCACTCTTTAGCTTCACGAGGGCTTTTGGCGACGGACCACGTAATTTTGAACCATGGTCAAGTGACGTGGACGACACCTGAGCTGGCACTCCTAACTACCACACCACCCCAACGGGAAACATATTTTGGTACTAATCAGTTGTAAGGACCTTGGGTTTGCGTTAGATTTTCCCTGTTGTCTCAAACCTATAAACATTGAGGGTATTATCAAACTATGGTTGTGCTTGAGTTACAATCCATATGATGTTGATATAATGACACAGAAGGTTGTTGGCTCAGTAATTAGTAAAGCTTAAAACTTAATAATTCCCTGAATATCAGTACTTTTCACTGGTACTTGCCTACTTCCATCTACATAGTATCATCATTTGGTTGAAAGAGCTATTTTAATGACATTGTTTCCCTTTAAAATGGAGAAAGATTATTTCTTTTTTTTATCAGCAAATTCCATGTTTCTCATCATTGTTTCAAAACAGTAAAAAATCTATCTGTAAGTGTGACAGAAATGAAATGGCAATCAGTTCAAACTATCTGGAATTAACTGATTGCAAATAATGTAATTTAAGTTACGTATCATATTTTACGACATGTGATTTTGTTGTTCTAAGCTGTTTATGATTTCATCAAAATCAGACTTAAATTCATCTATTTAAGATAGCTTTTTGGTCTGAATTAATGTTATAATTTCTTCTCTTTGTTAGGTTGTTTCATATTTATTTATGTTTATTTTATTTCTGTTTCAATTTTTCATATTTAAGATTTTCTGTTAGTGTTTTGTTTGTTCAGAACTGTTTATGGTAATTTTATCAAAATTTGGGCCTAAATTTATATTTTAGATAAAATTTTTATTTCAGTCTCACACAGTTTTGTATTTGTTTATTTTCTTACTTATGATTGTAGTGGACATAAGTTATATAATACTGTAACTCAAAAGCTAGTTTTTCAGCTAAAAAATACTTTATGAAACTTTTCCTAACAGAATCTTTGATCATGATTACTTATTCACCAAAAAATCTTTTACACAGTTTCTTTCTGTCAGAAAAAACATTGTTTTTCTTTGTTAATTAACAAATTCTAAATCTTGCTTATTCTAACAATAAAGTAGAAAATCCTAGCTAGCAGTATAACAAAAAAAAATAGTAATAAATTTAAACTAATTATTATCAACAGATTGACAATATTTGAAAAAAAAACTACCCTCTTTATGTCAACTAGTATTAACTAGATTTTGGCATTTTTTCTACATATTGCTGTATTTGGCCTCGTGTTTTTGATAAGCGATATTCTCGTGGAAAGATATTTAACATTATTTCTCAAGAAGGGTTTCACTGAAACTATGGATGGGATTGGATGCACAACAAAGTTATTTTCTTATGCACTTTAAAATTCAGTGTTAAAGCAATTTCTGTCGTGTGGCATCATGGTTTGATTTTCTTTCTGACAATCTGTTCTTCATATAGATTTTTGAACATTTTATACACATATACATTGTATACATTTGTTACATATGCATATATTTGTATGACATTTCCTTTGATTGGGAAAAAAAAGGTTATTTCTTTTCTTCCTTCATCCAGCAAATACCATGCTCTCATCATTACAGGAAAACAGATGCTGATCAATGTCGATCAGATTTTTCATTGCATGGCATCATGGTTTAATTTTGATTTTTTAAAAATATATATTCTATTTATACCATTTGTGATCCAAAAATGTTTGTAGAAAAAAGATGCAGCTTGACAGGATTTTCTCATATTTTTTCTTTGGATTTCTTTACAATTCAGTGTTGATGGTATTTTACGTCTCATGTCATAACGGTTCAACTTTTCTTCTGATAATATGTGTCTCATGTATTTTTATGAAGATCATATGCTTTATATATATCTTACTGTCCATATATATTTCAATTATCTCTATAACTATTTATTATTGTATTTTCTCATCTGTTTGCTCTTTGCAACAGAATTACAATGATTTTTAATTGAAATAATGCAAATAAGTATTGTTTAAAAAAATAATTTTTTATCAACAAGGTTTATCATTTCTCTCACTAGGTTCATTATGGGTTTTTTCAATGTAGGTCTGTTTTATAGTTTTTTATATTATTTTGGTTCTTACTAATTTAGTGTTTTCACTATTACATCTAAATTTTATATTAAATGTATTACAAATGTTAGATAGTATTCCATTCATTCCTCATGTAATATATTAATTTAATGCTGTAGAACATTTCATTGAATTACAACGTAGGCTTATTTTATCTATTTTTTAAAACTTTAGTTTGCTCTAATTTACTTTTTTTCCAGTCGAAGGCTTCTTATTAAATAGTATTTAGGATTATATTTTAGTGAAACTGTTTATCCCATAGTTAATTTTTTCTTTTGGTTTATCTCTTTCAGATTATTTCACTTATAGTTCCCATAGCATAAACATTTCTGTTATAATTTATATTAATATTTTCATTGATTCATTTCTATTTACCTTTTTAGAATGTTAATTTCTTATCTTGCATTCAAATATATGTTTTTATGAAATAATTCTTTACTGTTAGGCCAAATTGTAATTAAAATTATTTAAAATGTGAACACTCATTAAACAAAATTATTTTTAATTTTTAATTAACTGTCTTGCAATGGCTCTACCCTCTTTAAAAAATATCATTTTTTCTATAAAAAGCTGAATTTTATTTATTTTAAAACTTGAAAAAGCCCTGCAACGCCGGGCCATGCAGCTAGTGATAGAATAAAGGAGCTTTTGAGTAGAAATAGAGCTTCGTAATTCTGGACAACGGTCAAGTAAAGGGGAATACATGTGAGCTAGCATCCCACTCTCTAAACTTTCTCACCACGCGAACGTAAGATCAATGAGCTTTAACAGGCATTAGACCCTTTATTTTGTGGGTCTTGCATCAGAACTGACCCATGTTATCTCAGAAGCGTCGTGACGGGAAAAAAATTATGCGTTTTGCAGCCAATACTGACAGTATTTAATTTAGTGAAGAAAGAAACAATGGAGTCTTATAACTTCAAAAAGAAATTTGTCTCTGATGGAGAATGCGAAAAGTATCTCAATAAGCAGTTAAATATTCGAGATGAGATGAAATGTTCGGTGAAATATTGCTACAGAAATAGGAAGGAATTCATGTTGAGAGTTTCCAATTTTAATTCATTCCCGATTCTAAAATATATTTATAAGCTCTTGTATGTGTGACAATGTAAATAACATGCATAATACTTAACAATGCATCACTGAAGGGATTCTCTTAATTATTTATTTTATTGGTAATTTTCGTGTTTCCCCGGTGCAAGCGATAAATTCGCCAAAAATGATACAACCAACGTTAAACGGAATATTTCAGCTGGTAACCTTTGACTACCACATTTTCAAAACAAGACGTGATCTTTTCTGATCTCAGTAACGTCTTTTTCATAATACAAACAGAATAGAGGAAAAGCTGAGGAGAACTAACATTTAAAACATTTTTTTGTGTGTGTATATAGTGTATTGTCACCAATAAAGCATGTTTTGCGAGATTTGAGTCGGCGAAACGGAAAATTTTATAATAAAATAATAAAATTTATTTTATTTTATTTATTTTTTGGCCAGTTTATGAACAGTACTGGTTTAAATATTAATTCCAAATTGGCTAGGTTTGTTCAGAGGAAACAAGTGTCTCCAGTGGATACCGTCGCATGTGGGTGTGCCTGGGAACGAGACTGCTGAATGAGCTGGTTGGTAGGGGTTGTGATCTCCCTGACCCTCTGTCTTGAGCCATTCTGAAATTAATTCCCTTCACAGAGCTAAAATGAATACGACTTGGTGAAACCCTCCTACTCACCACTGGTACGCAGCTAAGCCTATCTTTACAGAGCAGGATCTTCAGACGGCATTGCCACACTTAGAAGCGGTCGCCTGAGTGGTACAACCTTTATGCAGGGGGTAAAGTCTTTCTTTACCTGTCTCTGCTTTCTTTTTCCTTCTCCTGCTCATCTTCTGGACTGCTGGGGTCTAGACCTGGTTTTTGACATTCTTATAAGGAAAGGTCAAATGGGCTTGGTGTAGGCTTTCCTGCTCCAAGGTAATTTGAAACAATTACAATGATTTTTATAATTTATTTATTTATTACACATTTTTGGTCTTTTTTTCACTTTCTTTTCTCTATTTTTGTGGATTTTAAGTAATTTTTAAAACTTTCTCTGTAAATGTTCCTTACTGCTTGAGTTTAAAAAAAAAAAAAAAAAAAAAAATCCTTGATGTATTGAAAATTGTGTTACATGTGGTTTTGGTAGCTTCCTGTAATTGAAAATCCATTTGATAATTACTCTGTCAAATATCTGCGTGGAATTTTTTTTACATGTTTTTATTTCTTAAATTTAAACAAATGCTGTTCAATAGGCTGTCGTCCTCGTAACTGTGGTTTTGTTTCATTTCATTCTCCTAGACTCAAAGATTCACCAAGTCCAGCTAATATGTCTCTTAATTTTTGTAAACATAGTCAAACGATGGAGAACCACACTGTGCATTCGCACTTAAATTTTATTTTGTTTGCTAACTTTGTGGATTGAAATTATATCGCTATATTGAATAGGACTATCATCACCATTGTAGTTGTTATGACAGAGCAGGAAGTGCAAGGATTGAGGAAGCGGGACAATCGATTATCACCATTTTGCTTTTATTCTACGGCCCAAAATGAAAATGCGCCAAATTGCCATAAATGAAGAATGGCTGCATTTTGAAATAATGCCTTAAATTCAATCTACCAACAATTCAAAATGCACACCTCCTGTCTTGAAGTCTTTATCGTAGGCAATGTTCTGCGCCCAGGCTCGGCACTCGATTTTCACCAGTACTCCTCGAGTTATACTATTAAACTGTACAAATAGGAAAGGTGACATGTACCGTTTCTGGTTCGTGAAGGGGTAGTAGAACGTCGGAATTCCTTGGTGTGGAAAGTACTCTACCTCTCCGATGTTGTCCCTGTCAGAGGGACTAGCCCCTTCGCAACTAATGTATACCCGATTCTGCTCGAAAGAGAATTTCAGAAGATCTCTCAGTACTGACGGTGGTTCTAAATAAGGAATCGGAATCCAGTCGAAGATATTGTTCAGCTTGAGGAGAACGCAAGGTTTTCCTTCGTAATAACCGAAATGGTCCTCAGGTGTACAGCTGTGATTACCAGAGGGGATTGGAAAATAACAGGCCCTACTGCGACTTGCACTCTTGTTTCTAGAGCAGGTTTCCAGAGTGCTATCGCGGTAAGGTTCCAAAAAGTCATTCAGCTTCGAAACCCAATACTCGATGGTCTCGGAGCGACTCTGGTTGAACCAAATGACGGAGCTGAGCACCGCTTCCGAAGGCGGAGACGGCCTGAAGCCCAGACCTGGATTGGATCCAATTTTGCTGTCATTCAACTTGTACTTGGGTTCATGGTCATCTAGGGTCATGTGCAATATGAACATCATGAAGCACAAGTACAGAAGCAAAAGGGAGAAGAATACTATGTAAAAGAGAATAATTTTTGTCCAACTAAGACCAGTCCTTCCCAAACATTCCCCCGTTTCCGAATTCCAAACTTTGCTTAAGATGTAGCACCATTTTATATTTTTCTTCATTTTTTTCAATGTTTTGTCGTTTTTGTTTTTATTGCCTTCCATTGCGAGGAAATTTTGGAAATACAATGGAAATTTTGCAGTAAAAGGCACAGGATGTTATTGCAGCAAAAATACTACCTGAAATAAGTAAGCACATGCAGTAAGCTTCAAATGCAAGTAATCCTTGAGAAAATGTATATTTTATACATTTTAGAATTACGTTGTTTAAAAATATATATAATAAACTGGAATTTAATATGCCACAGTGTTTATGCATACATTTAATTTGTAATACTCTTTCATATTCCCTTTAAAGTCGCGAGGACAGAAAATTTACATTAATCAGTTTCCTTCTCGCGACTTATTTTGTTTGTAAAAAAAAGTTGTAAACTACAAAATATACGGCAAAAGTAAGATATCTTTTCTGTTAAAAAATTTTAGATTTGAAAATTGAAGTAAAAAATAGGCAAATACAGTAAATTTAACAGAATTCAATCAAGAAAAAGAAGCCTCTTATTTGCTCAGTTTTTGACTTACAACTTCCTACTTTTAAAATTAAATATAGGTACTCAAGTTAGTTTTTATGTAATGGGGAAACTAAGGTATCCCAGGGCAATAAAGTACGTCAGCCCCCTAAAGTACGATGAAGTATCTGAGATGATCTTTAGGATATCGTTTTGAAAAGTAGTTTGGTACAGGGCTAGTCAATTTTAGCTATGATATTTGCGCATGTAGAATCTCGATTATCATATCATACATTTTGCTTTTGGAGCAAAGTACGACATTCTTGGTGTTTAGCTGATGAACGAGCTGGAATCAGCATCGTTTTTTCAGTTATCGAATGTGAAGTTCACTTTTTCCCCTTTGTATTTGATCTCTCTAAATTGGGTTATGCGATTTCTGAAACCATTCGACTGATTTTATTTAAAAGTGTATGTGCAATTGTTTGTCGAAACTCTCAATTACAATTAATAAAGTATCTATTAATCTTGACATCTATTACCTTCCCAAACAGCAGAAAGGTGACTTTTGAAAAAGGGAAATTTATGGTACTATTATAAATGCATCAATAACAAAGAATGAAAGAAAAAGGCGTTGAGATGGTACATAAGGAGAGACGTCTGAAATGGAGAATGCTCTACAATACGGGGAAAACGTATCTTTAATCAGTTTGAATTCGAAGACTTTTTGAATCGATACGAAAAAGAAAAAAAAAATATTGATTTGAAATACTTTTTTTCCCTTGAAGATTTAACTGAAGAACTCTTTTTGAAAGAAATTAAAGCAGCAGAGGTCGATATATTCCTACTCGTAGAAAATATTACATAGTACCTTGCTCTCCGACGGCTGCCAGAATGTCGTGTCCGAAAAGAATGTTTCCGTGTAAAGGGGAAGTGTGTTCTCTTTTAATAACTCTGTTTAACTCTGTACTTCTGTGGGCTTATACGTGTGTTTGTGAATCGTTTCTCTTGAAAAAAAAAAAAAAGATGTGTTCACTAGAGAGTTCCGGAATAAATTGCGATTTATTCTAAAAGCTCCAGCTTGTGTCAGTCGAGTAGACATTTTTACATTCGAAAGCCGATCAACCACACAATAAGTGGAAGCCCACAATGAAAAGGGCTTTTATAAAACATTTATTAATTCTATCATTTAGCTATTTCTGTATTCCCATCCATTCTTACGCTTTTATGCTTATAATGAGCATGCAATTTCAGCAACTACGCAATTTTACATTTTAAAATCTAAAGAATAAAAAAAATATAACTCAAGACACAGGATTATATTTACGTTGCACTATAAAACTGCACAATGGCTTTTTTTCTGGCATTGAACCTGTTAATTTTGAACCATGGTCAAGTGACGAGGATAACACTTGAGTTGGCACCTCCTCTCTCTTAACTTTCCCACCACACCAACAGGAGGACGTTTGAGCCACGACATATTTTACGTGTATCGGTCCCCTCTACACGGCTTGCTTTCAGCGGTACTAGTCTCAAACTTGACATGCCAGCCGTGAGTTCATTACCTTGACCACTAGGCTACCACTGCCACAATATAACTCAAGAAAATAAATTTAAATCATAAGAAAACTGAACATTGACAAATACGTTTCATTGCACTCAGCTGTTAAATTTTAGAGGCCCATTGTGCAATTTTCGGCAGGATTACGCGTCATTGTAGCTATTGGCAAGACGTCTAAAGGCCTTTTTGAAAAGGGAAACATTTTACAATCTAATAAACTCCTTTCAGTGCAACTTAATAAATCGCGCTGTACTTATTCGCAATAAAGACTCCTCCATTTCATTCCCCTTCACAAACAAGAAGCTGTTTCACTATGGCGCATTTCTCTGTTACATTCCAACTTCGCAACCATTGTTAACTATGGAGTATTCATGGGCAATCGTTTCGAACAAAAGACGGAGGGAGGAAGAGCAGAAGACGTCCCCTTTCTCTCCATTATGGAACAATTTATAAACCGTCTGCCACGATTAAACTCAAAACACACATCAAACGACGGCGCTGGGCGAAAATTAAGTAACAGAAGCGGCCCTCGGAATCGAATTCCCGCCGAAAACGGGGAATGAGTTCGAAAGAGTATCGCTCCGATTTCATCAGGTGCTTTTGTTCTTTTTAATTGGCGGGAAAGGAAGGATAATTAAAAGTAAGCACGCGCCATAACCGGAAAGGAGCAATTAGGACCTTTTCGGGGAAATGAAGCCCATCGATGGAGAGGAGTGGAGAAGTAATTATTCCTGATCCTCGCCTTTCGAGAGGCCGGAAGCGAATAATCAAATTTTAAGTGTAAAAATGAGGTCTCGCCTACAGTGATCCGGAAACGGTTCTGTGCGAATACTCATGACTACGTGGACAATGATACAATTGTTAGGAGACAAGGGGGTCTTCAAACTTTTTAGACACACGGAGCCTTTAGGTGTTTTGGGGGAATCCGGTTACTCTCTTAAAAAATGTGTATCTTAAAACAATACTTAAAGCAGAGATCACTATGTCATGGGTCTATATACAATTAAAGAAAAGTGTTATATATAATTTGCTATACATATTGTTAACACAGTTATATATTCCTTTAAGACCCGAATTATTTTTATCTTTAAATATTAAATTCTTCTGATTATTTATACTCTATGAACCTCAATGACACTGGGAAAAATAAGAAAAGAAATTCCGCTCCTACCCTGGAACATAGACGGTACCCGCACGATCGTGCGGGTTGGGCTTTATCCTTGAAAGAGGTTACCTATGAAATTTTACGAGTAATACATTTTTTTAGCTCTAAGTTGATAGAAGAAACAAATAATAATTCAACTAAAATTGTTACAAATAAGGAAATTAATGATGTATAATTAACTCTTTTGTTAACTCATTATTTATTTACTGTGAAAATCTGTAAAAAAAGTTTTGTTTTTGACAAGTATAAATAATCATTGCGTTTTTCATAACTTGTTTTCGAACTGCTTTCGTTGTCTTAAAATGTGCGCTTGAGAGGCCTTGAAATTTCATCAACACTTCGAAAATGGCTGTACATGTCAAGCCTTTTATCCTGGAATGGCCAGGATAAAAGACATGACATGTATAGCAGGTGGATTATAACACTTCCATCTTTTTGCGAGTGGAATTGTAACACTGTTATCTTCATCAGTTAAATTGCTTTTGTTAGTAGGTGGGGAGGCTGCGGGCGCGCTTCAACTACCTCTGACTTAAATTTTAAGCAATCCATGTTGATTTTTGGAGGAATTTTATTTGATAATTCATTTTTTTTTACAGAAACCGAGAATTTGCAACAGCTAAATATCAATGAAATGAATATATTCAAGAGACTTTTATAGTAAAGAACGATCCAAAATTGTCTTTCCATTTCAAATGTTTCCATGTTTTTCTTCATCACTCTCATCTGAACTTGATTCTCCTTCCATTATACGCGATTCATAAGTTTTGTTCGTAGCAATGTCATCATCCAAGAGATCAAATAGTTCTGATCTATAAGTACAATCTGATTTATTCATCAATTGTAAAAATTTTTTGTATGAGAATTCTTCTCTTTTTAGACACTCGAAGAAGTTTTTGGTTAAAAGTTAGCACAGTACTCCATGAAAAATTAAAAAAAATGCATCAGAAAATTTTATTATTTAAAAAAGTAAAATACTTAACCCTTTATCTATCGCATTATGATTTACTGCAAATTTTTTCATGCAATATTTTTTTGGATCACTGCATTAAAAATTAAGGGATAAACATTAATAAAACACTCAACTTTAGGAAATTAAATTTTTTAGAGCTAATTAGTTAAATTGGTACTTTAAAGTACAGTCAGCACACAAAGGTCTCAAATATTCTGATAATACGCAAAGAATGACTTTTTTAACCCAGTTTCAACTCTTAAGAATGCTAAATATAACCACAGAGAATACTAATATTTTACACAGCACAAAATATTTATTTTTAAAGATTATTTAATTTTTAAAATTCATTTACTTTTTCACACATAAACTTAATTTGATGACATTAACACACAGAAATTCATTACACGTTATGCATTTTGGGTGAGGTTTCGATGGAGTTTTTTAAAGCACTGTATCCTGGGGTAAGGAATGCTGTATTTTCTTAGCATGAACTACTGCATTTTGATTTCAGCCTCTTGATCGTCATCCTAAGAATCTAACGAAAATTCCAGCAGATAATTTGCTGGGTCTTCTTTATCAGAAAAATCATCTGTTGGTACATCACTGATTTCAGAGATGGTAGGTTCTATAATAAATCCAAGACCTATGGAAGACTGAGCTTCTTTTTTACAAACTTTCTAAGAAAAGGAAATAATAATAAAAATATTATTAGCATCTTGAACATCTCCAGCTACAGTTAAATCTCTGTTAAGCATAAAGGAATTAAAATGATGTTATATAATTTTTGAAATAATTATACATATTTAATTTGTGTGACAAAAAAAAAATATACAGATTCAAAGATTACAAATTTTTTGATAGCTTTAAAATAAAACAATAAAAAAAGCAAAATAAATCAGTTAAGCAAAAAGAAATGCTAAAAAAGGCATAACTCTATTACACTATAGTGATGACGCTTCAACACAACAAAAATCAATAATAAGCTACACGGATGAAAAAAAAAACTAAGTTCTTGCTCCAACACTCAGTGTGCTGTTGGTACTTATAAGTACCACAAAGGTATTCAACTGTAAAATTAATTATATACAATATTCCCTTAAAATAAACATTTAAATCGTTTTCTAAGGTCTTCGTTAACATATAAAAAATAAGAAACTTACCTTTTAACATTAACTACTTTTTCGAAACAAAAATGACAATCTTCGCAATCCGATAAAACTATGTGCCTTCCCCGCTAAAATACTCATTATAGAGCCCATGCTGTCCTATATCTTGAAAGAAAGGATTTCAAAGAATATTTCTGCTAAGTATCGTCAGAGTATTCGTAAAAATAGTTACTATATGTAATTTTAAAGTGAGTAGTGCTTATAAGTACTTCGTCGGTAGAAACAACTCTCCATACTAACTTCCCACCGGATAACCCAGGTCTTTTTTTAGGGGGGGGGGGGAGAAATATGGATGCAGATACCTGTGGAGAGAATAAAAATGCCCTACTCCTCAACAAATGAATGAAAAAAAATAATTGCAAAAAGAGCGAGAGAAAAAAAGGGGACTCATCGATGGCAACCCCCAAGAAAATTTGGTTTTAATTACATAACTATATATTTCATTTTTATGTAGGCTAAAAGAGAGAGAGAGAGAAAATTCGCGTGGTAAGTACTTACCTTTACAGAGTTGCAATGACTCAAGTAATGCCCAACCTGATCGTGTGGGTAACGAAATCCCGAGTCCTACAAGCAACATTAATAGAGTATAATTAATCTTTTTTGCTATTTTACAATTATTTAAACGTTAATACAAAAATTTGTATCCGAGCAATTAGAAATATATGGATAATTATTTTTTATGACAAATAAAAAGAAGTGTTTTCGTTGTATTTGAAAACGAAGCTAGATTTGCCAGCTGAAAGTAAAACATGAACCCCAACCATCATCTGTTGATACAAAGTAACACTTTATACTTTCTGCTAACCGGCTCAATCGTTAGATTGGTGATTTTCTCACATACGATTATTCCAGAAGCAAAAACGTATAAGAATATGTAATCCGCACGATCGTGCGGGTCTGGTCTTAAAGGGATATACATATATATATATCCCCATTATATTGTGCTCCAAAATTCATTTACTTATATATTATGTTTAGTTCCTGGGATATATGTGATTTCATTTTATTTTTTTTTACAAACTGTCCAAACTATAGGTCTATTGAAATTATCTAGAGTCACATTTCGTATATTCTGCGTTTTGTTTGTTTTTGTTGTCACATGCGTTGAGATACATTTTTTCACTTAAATACATTGTTCGGAATGTTATTAAAATGTGTTTAGCTTTTTAAGAAATCCTCGATATTCTACATGAACTCGCAACCTGAAAATTTGGAGCGATTACTACTTAAATTCAGATTTTAATATCGAATCTGTCGAGAAATTGTTCCCTCTCCTTCATTGATAAACTTTCTGGTTCATCGTAGTACTTGGATAGGGTCTCCCATCTATTCATGCTTAGATTCCTTTTTCGGAAAATATTTTCTTACAAATGTTAATTTAATTTAATTTTATTTATTTATTTGAAAAAGTTCTCTTATAAGCGTCCTCTCCCCCCCCCCCCCACATACAAATGAATAAAGGTGCATTTTCCTTTAAAGGGCTGTTTAGTTTTGCAAAACTTTGCACTGAAGAATATGAAATAATTTCGTGGAGCTTGGGATCCTAAGCAAAGGAATATGTGCAATCTAATAGGTATAATAAAAAAGCGTCTTAATATTCTTTTATTATATTAAAAGTTAAAAAAGGTATTACAAAATAAAGTTTATTATGTACGAATAATATTTCCATTTTTATGACTGGAATGGGTTTGCTTTGTTTTAGATAGTATTTTAAAGTCAGTTTTTAGTGTCGTTATTTTTGTAAGCGGATTTCATTCGTGGTCGAGTGGTTATGATCGTGATCTGAGTGTTGTCATTGATTGGGTCGAGTTGAGAATTCACGTCCTGATGCCAATGCCTCTTAAGAATGTTTCGGCATTCAACATTTTTCGTAGAAATAAAAATATCATTGATGTGAGTTTTTTAAATAGCTTCTGTAGCTCAGTTTAACAGATGAAAAATGCATGAAAATATCTCTGTCAAATAATATGTGTTGTCTAAAATATTTTAGTTACTTCATTCTTATTCAACATAAACTGAATGGTCTTTTACATCTTCCAAAAGAACTTGAAAAAATCAATTAAAGTTCGAATGAATGGAAACGAAAAAGCCTCTTCGAGATTTAACTGTGTTATCTTTTTCGGATATTTTGAACTTGGGGCTGCAGTGGAAAGTAAACTCGGAAAATAGGGTTCTCCTCCATCTGCTCTTTAGGAATTATTTCCCCAAAGCAGCAGCTCATAGCTTGAGGAAAATCCAAACAGAAAAGTCGACCTCCGATCCAAAAGAAGCATTTAAAAATGGCAGAAGGCGGGCAGAGATATCGAACAAATGAAAAACCGTATCGAAAGTTATTTCATGTCAGGAGAGAAGAAGGAAAAAAATGATGAGTTGTATGGGCGAAGAAAAAGTTCTTTTTCCGTAGATATCACTCCCTTTCCCCTGATAAAAGATAAAAAAGGCTGCAGGCGAAACTAAGAGACATAGATAATGTCAATAGAGAAGAGGGGAAAAAAAGAATTCTAGTCCAGTACGGTTGCAGTTAGCGAAAAGAAAAAAGTTGTGAAAAGAAATTCGATCGGTTTAACTGGAGAACGATTCTCTTCTTTAGCTGCCAAAACATAACTCGTATGAGCCTAATCGTGTTTCAATAAGTTTTAGTCACATGATGACGTTCACCGGATGAAAAGCTTTTTTCCCTCCCCTTTTTTCTGCAGATATATTAGAAGAATGAAAGCTGGCAACTGTGTAAAATATTAAAGCGTTGATTTGACATCTTGTTTGACGCAGATTGTGCGAGTTTCTATTACATCGAAGGAAAAATGGTTTAAAGTTTCTGAAATTCAGAAAAGAGGCTGGCAAATTTTTGGTGGGAAATTGAATTGAGAAAAAAAAGAGATACCCCCCCCCCCCTTTATAAAATACAAAAAAAACCACATTATCCCTTGGCAAATTTCTTCACTAGTTTTAAATAGTTGAATGCAAAGTTGTTGAAGAAGGGGGGTTGAAGGGGATTTGAAATCATAGGGTGCGGCTCGTCGTGACACCTTTGACACTTAAGCCAAAAGAGAATTCCACCTCGCACCATTTATTAAGCATTTTATTCTTGTCCTTCGCTTTTTGTGTTGCGCAGGGGGAAGGGAGTCGCCGCATATCCACGCCTAGAGAGGAAAGAGGTATTTCTTGGCGGACTATCTGATCCATACTATTTTGAGAAGGTTGCATTCCCTATCATTTCAGTAAACGATATGCATCCTCTGTGGTACTGAGTGTCATTTGAAACATTTTCTGTTAATATCATCAGCATTCTCTAGTTGAGAGGCAATATACCTGACGCATGCGTAGTAACTAACTGCATAGAGTGATTTTTATGAGTGTCTTATACCCTACAATACATAAGAGGTTATAATTAGAGTCATTAAATAGTTACTTTTCGAATCACCACTCCGGAGGTGCTGTTAGTGATCTTAAAGACGACATTTAGGGCACAGGTGAATGCACCTTGAAGGGAAGCATAGACAATTTGACAGCGAAGCAAAATGGCAAATAAAATTCTGTCCTGAGAGGTGTCATAAAATTGCAATTAACTTTCAGAACTCCTCGTTTTAACTCTAAATTGTGCATGATTTTTTTATTTTGAATTTCAAAAAATCAGCTTTTATAGGAATGTACAGATAGGTTAAGTAAAAAATAAATTATATAAAAAATCCAAGTAACGATGCTGAGTATTTATTTTGAAAATAGCTGTACGTAGGCTTTTGGTAGTAAACAATAGTGTCAATTCTTAGAGTACTAGTTAGAAATTTAATTATTTTAAAGTAGTAGTAGTACTAGCTGTCGAAAAGACATTTAAGTTTATAAATTTGCAAAAATTCGATATTAATTAAGGTATCCGACTACATTCGGAATCGCTATTTTAAAAAAGCTCATAAATGGATAATTTTCATGATATTTAGTGTCACTTAGATTAGAATACATGTATAAAATTGTTTTAAGGACATTTTGACAAAAAGAAATTATTTAAATACAATATTTTGGCAAAAAATTAACTTAAAATAACCTTTTTTCCAAATGTTCTCCTTTTGTAAAAAATGCTTCTATTGTATTAATATTTTGCTTGTATATAGCTCAGACCTCTACACAGAGGTTGAACTATGATTTTTGAAAAATTCAAATTATTTTCAGAGTTTCAACCATTTGAAATAATTATTGGCGTATTTTCTTAAAATTTCTCCCTTCTGTTTTCGTAAAACATGGATAAACCGACTTCCGAGTTATGAATTTCAAAAATTCTAGTTGAGCCTCTGTAGAGAGGTCTGAGCTGAATACAGGCAAAATATTAATACAATAGAAGCATTTTTTACAAATGGAGAACATTTCGATAAAAGGTTATCCTAAGTTAATTTTTTTGCCAAAATATTGTATTTAAATAATTTTTTTGTCATATTTTCCTTAAAACAATTTAATATATGTATTCTAATCTAAGTGACACTAAATATCATAAATATTATCCATTTACGCGCTTTTGCAAAATCACGGTTCCGAACGTAGTCGGATACCTTAAGCAGGGGTCTACCCCAAACCGAAAAACAAGGCAAGGGGTGTATGAGACAAAAAAGTTTGGGTACCTTTATTATAGAGCATTAACTGTTATAAAGGTATTGTTTAAAATTACATTTTCCCTTCTATTTCTGAAAATGCTTTTATATATATGTCTGTTTTAATTATTCAATTCTGGATTCTCAGATCTTTTAGAAATATCTTCAAATATTGGAAGAAAAATCCCACTGAATATAGAAACTGTAATTAAATGTATTTGCTCATTTAAATGCTCTTTGTTGTACAGAAATTGGTGTACAATTGTTAAAGTTTGATAGAGTGAGCAGAATTTCGGCTCAGAATTAAGGTAGTAGTCCAGGGTGACCGGCCGAAATTTCGACGTTTTCTCGTGCCTTTTTCTTAACAAGAAAATAAAACACGATCATTTTGTAATTTTTACATGTTTTTATTAGTATTTTTAAGTGTACAAAAAAATTTTTTTTGATTAATTTTACATTCGTTTGTTTATATTTTTTTATGTCCAAGGGGAGTCCTCGGAAAAAAAGTTGAGCTGTTTTGGGGCCTTCCTTAGACATTAAAATAAAAGAATCAATAGATTATTGTTCTGTAGACTTTATTCTCTAATGAACTAACCAATAATACATATTAAAAAAAATAGCGAACTCGTGAAAAAAATGTTCCCAAAATCCAATTTTTTTGTTGATAAATTGTTTAAAAAAATTAATTTATTATTAAAAAATTGAATGTTTTAAAGGTTCAGTATTTAGCTATGCGTGACCAGAATAACAGATCAAATTTTTAGCCAAGTCGATTGAATAGTTTTGAGTCAGTGCTTTTCCGAAATTCCAAAAACTTGATTCCGAGAAAAACACGTTTAAAGTTTTGACAATACTTACATTATTTAGCTATGTCTGATGCATAGAGCAATCCTTCCGTTTTCTCAAATTTATCACTTTCAGCTGCTTTGAGAGCCTTGTGTGTGAGTAAGGTTCTAAACTCTTAACAGTTGGCTTCTGCAGTTTTCTTGTAAGGGTGCCCTTCTCCTAGATTATCAGCGTGAGCTAGAGGTGTAGGAATAAATGAAGAACTATAGAAGCTGCCATGATCTTAACATGACTGTATTAAGATCTTAACTTATACTAATAACAGATTAGATAATAATATGATATGTGAGAGAATCTAACGGTGGATAAACGCACAATATATATATATATAATACCGAAATAACGTAACCCGGACCACTATCAATAACTAACTCGTCTAAGCTCAATTCCAATGCGATCACAGATCCGAATATTTAAATAGTCACTCCTACCTTTACTGTCCAGTATCACTTTTGATCCTAGTTGAAGTTGCGATTCACTGGCGTGCAATGGTATGCACCTTGACTTAGGCCTCTCTGTATCGGGTGACCACTCTTGACTGTCACCTAACTTCGCGAAATACTCTTCCCACTTGCCACACTCACTAACATAACATTCCCCAAATGCCACACAGCTTACTCTAAACTTCTGTTATTTAAAAGCTTCCTTATTAGCATCTTTACTTTACGTTTTACTTCTTGGGTTGGTTGGAAAAGAGTTGCCATTCATTCTGTCCCCAAAGAACCCAAAAGGATATTTTAATGAAAAAACGCGTGAGCCAGTCACATTCTCTGCCCTCAAAATTCGTGCATTGTCAATAGTGTCAGCGTAGTCCCTGGCTGTTAGGCCTATTGTGACGCCCACTACCCCTGTAACTTTGAGTACAAAACCTTCATTAAGGATCAGTGGCGTAACGGAGAATGTTAGTACCTCCCTGCAAAGTCAGGTTTTGGGCCCCAAGAATTTCACAAAGAATTCCAAAACCATCACATAACATAAGCTTTGGGCTCCCAATAGTCCTGGGCCACCCCGCGATGCAGGGGTGTACGCTACGCCTCTGTTAAAGATGTAGGCAGCCGTATAGGTAGCAATATCCCAAACATTTTTCCCAGTAAAAGTATGGAGCGAAATTCCATACACAGTGACTGAAACTTTCGTTATTATTTTGGGTTTTTCCCCCCAAACATCTTTTCAACAAATCTTCAGATGCTAAAGTCTTGTACACACTGGTTTTATAAGAATTATAAATTGCTCGGCAAACGTTACTGGGTGTTCATAAGTGCTTGGCAGTAAAAGTGCTGAGGATTTTGTATACTGTACAAAATTTTTATATTTCGTCTTTGTCAATGGAAAAGGTTTGCTACAATGAGCATACCTACATATCCTAGAATAATAGGAACGGAAGGACAATAAATGAGGGAACGGTCAGAGCAGCAATCGCTCTAGCGCGTCAACACACTTTCATACACTCTCTTCTTTTGGCTATAACTCTGAAAAATTTAGCTCTGAAAATGATGCGTTTCTTCCGAAAAATGTAAAATATATAAATAAATCGATTTTTTGAACCTGTCATACAGGACTAATACCTTAACAATACGCTTAACAAATACAACGTGTAAGTATCTATGTTATAGTAAAGTACAAAGTAAAGAAAAATCCGTATATAATAAAAGTAACTTAACTCAGTACAATATGGCAAGTACATGTGCATCATGTTACATATCATACACAAATATACGAGTTAGGATTCAAAAGTTCCCGGACTGAGCCTATAACTTGAGAAATTTTTGAAGTAGATCGACAACGATAATGTTTCTGTGTTACTACAGTCTTCTCCTTTTCTAAAAGTGATTTGTCCCAAATCTCGTGGTCGGTGGCTCTCCATGGCAACGTGTTGTGTTGGCACATGCATTTAGTAGCCGGCGATTGAAAAGAAAAGGACATTTCTTGAGCAGAGAATTAATATTAAACTTTGTTTTCGCTTGGGAAAGAGTGCTATGGAGACTTGTGAAATCTCGACGCATGTGTATGACAGTGATACTATATCGTGAACGCAAGCTTTTGAGTTGCATCGACGTTTCAGAGGAGGCAGGGAAAGTGTCGAAGACGATGAAAGCTCTAGACTTCCCGCATCTATGAAAACATCCAAAAGGTTTCTTCAGAGGTGCGTAAGAACAGGCTTCGAACAATAGCTCAAATACCAAGGCCACATGTCACCGGATACTGATTAAGGATCTTATATTGCACGAGGGATGTCAGCACATCGCTCCCTGCATGTTGGACGAAGATTAAAAGGGAATTCGAATGGAAAGTGCTGGAAACTTAATCTCAGCTGTTGACAAAGATCCTTCCCTACTCAGCAGAAGTGTTACTGGTGAGGAGAAAGGGTGTTTTTGTACGACCATCTCCACACAAATTCCTCCAATGCCGCTCGAAGCTCATGTTAGACCGTGTTCTTCCATATCCAGGGCATTTATTCCTGAAGGACACGATGCAGGTATCATATGTCGTTTGCGTGAGTCGATCCTAAAGGAGATTAAAACTTTTGCTGAGCAGTCCTGGGTGAATTTGCATGGCAACATTCCTACATACCTATCCCTCCTCCTCACTGACTTTCTGGCGCAAGTGAAAACAACTGTTTTGCCACATCCTCTTTATTCCCCTGATCTCGCTCCCTGTGACTCTATCCTGTTTCCTGAACAGGCACATCGTTTGCTAGATCGTCGATTCCAATCAGCAGATGAAGTTAAAAAAGTGCATCACAGGCTGAATGAAAGGATATGTCTAAAAATGGATTCCATAAACGTTTCGGTTACCTTTACAAACGATTGCAGAAATGTCTTGTTGTCTAAGGGTCTTATTTCGAAGGAGAATGTGCTTCACCAATTTAATTTTTAATATGTTTCCAGTTATAGACTCAATCCGGGAACTTTTGAATCCTACTTCGTATATATATATATATATATATATACAGATGAAATTTTTGAGTGTGCTTATGATCACACGATAGAAGTGAAAACTGCTGATTTGTTTTAGGCAAGAGAATACAATATTATTCGGAAATACTACGTTTTCTTTCCCGACATTTCTGCATGAGGATGTTAAATTGTTCTCTTTTTCGTGGCAGTTCATTGGTGGATTTGTATATTTCCTCCATTTTTTGTGAAGTGCAATATTTAGATAATTATGCATTCTTCAAATTTTAAATGAGTGTATATACGATTTAAACGTCAATTTGTCTCATTATTTAAATATATCTATATGTAAATTACCTATGTAGATTATATTTATACAATATATAAGTTTATATGGTACTCACGTACTATCGCAACTATGCCAACGTTCAAGATAACTCGCCAAGTTGACAACTCTGATTTCCCATGTGTCATACGTGCGTCATACGCCCAGTCCCCCCCCCCAGAGGGAGGCACCTGAGCTCTGGAGATGTAAGACCGTGCTTAGGATTTGATTTTTGTCGAGAGCACCCAAGCCAAACAGGCACTCGAGATATCTTTTACATGCCGCAAAATCATGCGACATGGCCACCGTTGGATTTTCTGAATTTTTTTACCGTTGCATTTTAATACTGTATAGCAGGGGTGTCAAACACGTGGCCCGCCAGTACGTAAGTTGCGGCCCACCAAATTTTTGTAAAAAATTTCAAGTATCAGATTTTTAAAGTTTTTTTCATTTTGAAACTTATTTGAGGTGATCCTTTTAAACATATAAATCTATACAATATATTTGCTTGTTACCTGTTTTTGTTTTAAAAGAAAACTGTTTTAATACTAGAAATGGATTTTAGATTAAAAAAAAAATTTATATTTTGTTAAACGTTTACATTTGATTTTACTAAAATAAATGACTTTTTATTAAATTCTGAAATGCATTATGCATATTCTTAACTATGGATGGTGCACCGATTATTCGTGTTTGAGACTTTTATTTCTCTTCATCTTTTTCTGTTTGGAGTGTCTAATCAGCATGTTTTTTAAAGTTTAAAAAAATATTCATGATGGTTCAGATAAAGAGCAGTGTATACTTCATCGTTTGCGAATGAAAGGGGATTTTGATTTTTAATCATATTAAGCAAAAAAGTTATTTAATAAAAAATGTAATAATGTAAATGTCAAGAGGAACGTCGTTATTTTCTAGAAAATTTGAAATGCGATATTTTCTGTGTCCAAAACAAGAGTAAAATAGGCTTGATATCTAAACATTCTATTTCAGTTGCTGAGGAACATAATCTTAAAAGTTATAATGATACAAATCATGAAGCAAACTACGACCAATACTTTGCAAAATTTATTGAAGAGAAGCCCGAAATATAATATGTGTGTGTGGGAAATCAATTCTTCAAAAACAATAAAGTACACTCAATACATTGGTTGCAGACTATACAGATGCTGTAAAAATATATTATCACATTTAATCAAGCAAGCAGATCGAAATCCTTTACTGAAAGGCAATATTTATAAGTAAATGTTTATTTAAAAACACGGTAAATATTATGTCCAGCATGAACAAATCAAATTAAAAGTGCAAGTTTAAGTGGAAGTATTGTAGCTAGCAGAGTTGATGAAATTGCCGAGAATTTGAGAAATAAGCATAATTCTACACTATCAACATTTGAAGCCTACTTTATTGAAATATTGATGAAAGTACAGATATTCAAAATTTTGCTCAGCTAGTCCTTTTTATTCACGGATGCGAGGTTAATTGAGAAAATAAATGGAGAACTTTTGGAAATCATTTACATTCATAATGCAACCATTGGGGCTGGTATTTTAAATGTACTTATAGATGTTTTGAAGAAATATAAGTTACCATTGGAAAAGTTGGTTTGTCTTGTATGATAATGCACCTACCATGACGGGTATCACTAAAGGAATTGTTGCAAGATTGAAAGAAACGTGTAAACATCATGCAAATAATAATTTTGAATAGTTACATTATATTATTTACCAGCAGGTATTGTGCTTCAAAGTTTTAAATATAGGAAATTCTAAAACTAGTCACCAAATTTGTAAATTATATTCGAGAACATAGACTTAATTATCGTCAGTTTACTTCATTTCTGGAAGATAAAGAAAGCCATAGTACACAACGATCCACCCTATCACACGGAAGTTCAATGGCTTTCAAACATTAAAGTGTTAAAACGATTCTTCAAATTGCTGGATGAAATTACAAGCTTTTGGGAAACAAAATTGTAAATGTGCTGAGTTAAAAGATAGACAATGGATAAAAGACATGGTTTTCTCAGTTGATATTACAAGTCATCTTAATCCACTTAATTTTAAACTTTAAGAGGAAAATCACGTTGTTACAACCTTATTTAATACTATTAAAACTTATTGATGATGATATGTCGCATCCATTAAAACTTATTACTTATTGATGATGATGATGTCGCATCCATTGAAATTTATTACTTTGTTGAAAATAAATAGAAAAAGAAAACTTGCCTCACTTTGAAAGCTGTCAATATCTATTGATTAAATCCTATAAATTAAAATTAACTGAATATCCTCATTAAATTAAATTGTTAGAAACGGGATTATGGATCGAAGATTTCCTGATTTTAAAAGCTGTCAGTTACAATTTCGCAAATTTATCTGACCTCTATCTATCAATATTGAAATTGTTGATGAAAGCTTATATGAGATCAAATGAAATCCAATATGATTCTTTGTTGAAGCAAAGATCTATGAAAGTTGGAATTCTAGATTTTTATACACATTTCTAAGAAAGTAGATCGGTTTCCTAAAATTTATCATTTGTTATGCGAATAATGTTTGAAAGCACTTGTTTATGTGGGCAATTTTTTTATTTAATGCAGAATAGCGTAAGTTTAGAAAGGTCAAGATGAACTAATCAACATTTATCGTGAATTTTAAAAATTGCATCAGCTCAATACTTTCAATCGATGACTTGCTTTGGAAAGAAAACAATGCCAAATATCTTCTAAAAATATTATTAAATTGAATTTCTTATTATAATTTTTTAAATAAAGAATGTAAAACATTTATAGTTGAAGTTTAAAAAATAACATGAAATATAAAACAACTACGTATGTTTAATATATATAGATTGAGTCTAATAAATGCATAATGCGTTATAAAAATTGTATTTTATTGATTTTTTGAAGATTGAAAACATATGGCCCCCAACTTATAATAAAATAGACCATGTGTTGTATAGGAATAATAAATTTAAAAAGTGGAAATAAAGAGAAAACTACTGTGTCATAAAAAGTACGATGCATGCCTACTCCCACAAAAAAGTTAAACCCCTTCCGCAAGATGGATAACACGTTGTAATTCTAGGGTGGACGTTTGGAGAATGGAGGGGGGGGGGGCAGCGCAGGGGTCGTTTTCATCCATTGACCAGTAGTTCAACATGATGGAGCCTTTCGCCAATAGCCTCACGTTTCTTTAAATTAGGACGCTTATAAAAACTCTCCCATACAGGAAAGATTAAGCAGTCATTCATTTAGGCTGGGCTTTTCTTCCAAATCACGAAAGGCATAGTTTTTTATTAAACAATTCAAACTGCCTCACTAAAACCGATGCCGTTCACGAAAACACAAAGAAAGGACATTCACCACGCAATCATTCCTCTTCCGAATTAAAGTCTTAATAGAAATCAATAAGAGAAAGATCACTTCGAAGAGAAGAGAGAGGAACGACAAAAGCGGCGGAATGAAACGAAAGAGTAAATAGTTTTGCGAAGATCTCTTTTTGTAGTGGCCAGATGCTTGGCTTCTCAAAGAGCCGCACGCGCGACGGACAGAAGCTCTTTGTTTTAAGTCGTTTCGAGGACGAATGGAAAATCGGACACACGTCGCTCATTATGTGGTTACCGAATAGAATGGATTCGAGAGGATCTATTAAAAGAGGAAACGCGAACGAAAAGCTTTTATTGTTTTCAAAAGAAAACTCGATTCTGTCCAGAAATCATTTCGAAAGAATGAGTTTTTTCATCATTAAGAGACGGGGGAAAAGAAGACCTCGACTGACACGTTCAAAAAAATCAGCTTTACTTGTAAGAGGATTTTGGATGGAACTGGCGTTAGAGCGAAAACCCTATTTAAATTTACCGAGAGTCTATTGTTATTCAAATATTTATCTTCGAATCCAGACTTGTTTGCATTTTGTCTCAACAATCGGAAAGAAATCCTTTTGAATAACAGTTGTAGAGTAGGGGAAAAAAGTCCTTTTAGTTCTCTGTACCTCAGGAATGGTTCCGGCAATCTAACACTCTTTAAATCTTATTTTCTTCTTCCTTGTTGGAAATTCTTTTGGAGGCCGAAAAGTCATCTTTGGCGATAAAGTCTCCACATACATTGGAGTCAATCAAAATACTGTCTCATTTTCTTTTCTCATCCCTGTTTTGTCTGCAATAAGCTGAGAGACTCCGTACAATTGCCTTTTATTTAGTTCTACCAAAAATTTTATTCATTTCTTTAAAAATGTAGCTTTGAGTGGAATTTTACTTTTCTATAGCTATTTTACAGTGTTTTTCATTTATAGAAAAAGAGACTGAAAACTGTTAATCGAATTTGAAATTCTTCGCCCTTTATATGATAAAAATCATCCCATATAAAGACATGAATTGAAGGCTCCTAATATTTTTGTGCTTGTGATAAATATGTGAACCACAAAATAACGACTAGTAATATTGACTGATTTATTATTTATTAACGTTTTAGTTTGAATCTACTCCAAGCCTATTGGAGGAAGGCCCAAAGAATTGAGTTTCACCAAAGAGTTCAGTGGAACAAAGCGGCCCTTCAAGAAACCATCCGGCCCCCCCCCCTTCAGCATTTGTTGAGGAAAAATATTTTTGTTTTACAGAAGTCTACAAACAAATTTAAACAGAACTTATTTAACGCGAATTACATAAGTTCTTTGTATTTACATTATCTACAGAATATGCATATCAAGTAGAATAGACTTGGCCGTTTTACACCTTTGTCAAGGGAGGAGGATGACAGCTGAGCTGGCACGTCCTCTCCAAAATTCCACTCACACCAACAGGAGAACTTTGAATCTCGACAGATTTGACGTGAATCAGCACCTCTACACGATATGTATTTTGTGGGAGATATCTTTGACTATTTTATAACAAGAAATTAACTTCCCGTGAGTATTTGAATTGCTAACTAAAGAGCTCATCCATAATTTGCGGGATATATCGGTGGGATTCTTAAGATAATATTTTTTGTGAAAGTGCAATGGAACCCTAATATATCCATAAACACATTAGGGGAAAGTTTCTAATTTAAATCGATGTGAACATAGTATGAGAATGGGTGGATCATGTTTATTTAAAAATTGATCAATGTCCTTAGGATAAAGGTAATATTAGAGTCGGTCATTGTTATTTAATGGACAGATGGATTATCATTGTTATTTGATTCGTAGTTAGAATAAGTTCAAAAAATTTCCTAGTCTTTAATAAATTTCTTTTTAAAAAACTTTTTTTAGGTTCAAGGGGTAAAAACAATGTTTTAACCCAAAAAATGTTTAAAAAGTATCAGTATAACGTGAGTTTATTTTTAAAGAAATGTAAATAAGATCTGTTTGTTAAACTAAGTGTAAAATATTGAATACATTACTAGATATCGTCCAAAAGAAAGAGAACCTAAGGGCAAATATTTCAGTCTGAAAGACAGTGTTATAGAGGTTTAAAAAGATAAGTTTCACGAAGGATGTTCTTCCCCTTGGAAGACAGAGAGAGCAGAATGAGTATCTAAATTGGTATATCACATCCACCTCCCTTTTTGGAAGCCCTTTCCCTTTCTATGTGAAGGAAAGGGAAAATTTATAAGAGTAGAGAAAGCCCGTGCAATGCCGGGCCATGCAGCTAGTAAAACTATAAGGAATGAGTTTGTGCGAAATACAAAATATATTGTGATCGATATTGTTCAAATGGAATAAATATTGTGCATAATTCCAAATTTAATATTTAAGATAAATGCTTCTGATAAGTGAATTGGGATGAAATACCTGTTCAGATTTTTAAGAGTATTATTTCAAAGATAATTATCTATAAGTTTCGCTTACCTCTCGTACTAACGATCACTCTCCTTATCTCAACGGCAGTTCCGATAATACATAACATTTTACTAATTGCTAATGTGTAAAGAAATATTTCAAGAACAGTGCAAAGGGATTTATTTTACTTGATATCCTAACCCCCATTGTAATCGAGCTCAAGCGTTACTAATAGAGGAGCAGAGGTGTGTTGAATCTGCGCATTCTCCCAATCCTCCTAGGGAGAGGGAGAGTGTTGTGCCGGAGCTCCGACGTGGATTGATAGAGATGATGAGGTTTCTTCGTCTCTAATAATAAATAAATATAACAATAGAGTTACAAGACAATTTATTCAGAAGGGCGACTCTTTTGCTTAAAAACTATTAATTTTTCGAAAGTGCTTTTCTTCACTTTCCAAGTTCTTGCCGAATTATTCGCTTTTGCTTGTTCAATGACTACGTCTTGTGGCAATTTTGCTCTGTACAAAATTTTTCAATGAGGATGTTTTTAGATTTGCAGTCAAAGTATTTGCATTTCTATGCTCGTAACTTTTTAAAAAGCTTATCGGAAATTTTTTATGGGTCTGTCAAACAAACAGGAAGATTATTTTAAATATTCCGCGAATGCGTGGAGTTACAAAAATACACTCATGGACAAAAAAATTAGCGCACCAAGAAGGAGTCGTTAAAATGAAACGAAAGTTTACATACGTAATGACTACTTTGATACAAGTAAATAATTAGAAAACCAAAGAAAAATGATCATTTATTTCAGAGAAAAAGGCAAAAGAACGGAGGATTTAATACCCTTTTGAGCCCCTCTAGCGAGAATGCATGATGCGATACGATCGAGCATTGAGGCATACAAGTTCTGTATGATGTCTTGAGACACTTCGTTCCATATTTGCTGTAACCTTGCCTCTAGTTCGTTCAAACTCGTCGGATGCTCAACTCGCCGTCCCAAACGATCTCAAATAGACTCAATTGGAGACAAATCTGGGGATCGGGCGAGTCAAGGAAAAGTAGTAACAATGCGGAGACAGTCTTGTGAGACCCTTGCCGTGGGAGGCCGAGCATTATCTTGTTGAAGAATGGATCCTGGGAGCCGTTGCATGAATGGCAACACATGTGGCTGCAGGATGTCATGGACATACCGCTGGGCTGTCAAGATGCCACGAATCAATACTAGGGGTGACTGTGTATTGTAGGAGATGGTACCCCATACCATCACACCAGCTGTGGAAGCGGTGTGTTGCTGTAAAGCAAAGCCAGGATTGAGGCGTTCACCACGGGGTCTCCCCACACGAACACGATTGTCATCACTGCTGAGATTGAATCTGGATTCGTCGCTAAGGACGACCTGGTTCCATTCCGCTGCAGTCCAGTTTCCTCGTGCGCGGCACCACTCCAAACAGAGGCGTCGGTGGGTGGGCTTCAAGGACAGCACACGTAATGGGCGCTGCGATCCCAAATGCCCTTCAGCCAGGTGCTTTTGTATGGTTCGAGAAGACACAGGAGCCTCCAGTAAAGGTGCTACCTGTTCCTGGATAGCGGCCGATGAAGCAGTTGGCTGTACGCGTGCATTTCTTACGATGTGGTGGTCTTCTCGTTGATTGGTCCGTCGAGGGCGTCCTGAGCCTGGTCATCGTGTGCATGACATCTCTAAGAGAGCCACTGGTCCCAACACAATCAGAGCGGCCTAATTGACGAGCTACTCGCCTAGCTGACCACCCAGCTTCCATCATGCCGATGGTTCTTCCCCTCTCAAATTGCGACAGCTGCTCATATTTTCTTCGAAAACTGCGTAATGACATATCTACCTCAGCTCTTTCTTTGTAAACGATTCAGCACATTCAAACAAGCTTTGGTTACCTGTTTTTTACTCCACGGAAAACGACGTTAAACGCCCTCTAACGGCTATACGTAAAGCGCAATCACGCTGCATTTTTAATTATTTGCATATCTCCTCGACATGTACCTTCATGCAAAGTTTCGTTACGATCCCGCAATTATTTGTTGGTGCGCTAATTGTTTTGTCCATAAGTGTAGTTTATTTAAAATTTTCGAAAAACCTCTTCTCTTCGTATTATTTCAGAAATGAAATTTATGAATAGTTTTCAGACGTATTCTTTTGAATTCCTTCGGCCAGTCGCTCTTCAGTGCGATATTTATCAAAGCAGTTCATCCTGCAAAAAGGCGGAAGCATTTCATTTTTATTCTAAGTTCTATCGATTGGATGGATAGAAAGTTCTTCCTTTCGTAATGAAAACCTCCTCGGGTCGACTTCGATGGCGGACTGAGGAATGATTCCTTTAGAATCAATTTGTATCCCTTCATAACGACTTCGATCGCCAACGACTTGAATTAAAGGTAACTGGAAACGAAATCATTAGCCTCCTTATGTGACTTTGACTAGATCGTTGTGTTTGTTTTTTAAATTATTGTTTCATTTCTTTCACTATTAATTCTATTGGAAAAGAAACCACAGCAGTTCATCCTATGCGTTCCAGTGGCGTAAGTCAGTGGAATTTCGTCTGAATCCGGAAAATAATGAATTGAACATATCCCTTTTTTATTCATTGAATACGTATTTCAATGCTTTTCCAAACGTGTGAGAATTTTTTTTTTAAAATTCAGAGGATTGCAGAGGAAGGGGAAGGGAGGGAGAAACTTTGTTTTTCTTCTTTTAAATGTTTATTACGCCTTTCCGCTATAGAACTTCAACCAGGGATGTGATACACGCTTCACTTGGTGCTTATCTATGGATGATTAATTCTTTATTAATATCACACTCAGATGTAACCACATAGAGGTACTGACAACAACCCTAGTCATTCCAAATCACGGTCTTAAGTAGGTGCCTTATTCTCTTAACTTAAATACCTCGCCAACGTGAGAACGTTGAACGTTCTTGAACATGTTACGTTGATGTACATTATCAACGCTACATGGTAAGTAATGAGTCGCAAGAGAACTTGAGCCTCCGACTCGACAGTCCCACCCCGAGTTGGCACGACCCTAACGTTTTCGAGTAGCGCTGCTGAAAATCCAATGCACGGTCCATTTGCCGAGGTTCAAAATGTTCCCCTTGGCGTGACGTGAAAGTTAGGAGATGTGGTACCAGCTCAAATGTGGTAGATGCGTCACTAAAACCCTCATATTATTTTATTGAGGGAGGTAAATTAAAATCCTATCGAGTCTACAGCAACACGGCTTCCGCGGTCAGGTGGGAAGTGAGCAGCTGACTTTGCTTCATTAATGTCACCTTAAGACTACATGTTGTGAGACCTTACTTAGACTATTATATCCCTCGCGGCTGACAGAAGGACTCTTGTCATGAAGTTATGCTTTTTGTAAAGGTACTCACGCTATTATGATATCCGACTACGTTCGGAACCGTGATTTTAAGAAAAGCGCATAAATAGACAATTTTCATGATATTTAGTGTCACTTCACTGCGAAAAACTGGTATTCAGAACTGAGTACAAAATACTCATTTTTGAATACGTCACATACTCAAAATAGCCCCGATGCAAAAATACTCAAATTTGAGAGAATAGCTCATTCTCATCTTTGGCAACGACTACATACTCAAAATTGTAGACATCACATACTCATTTTGAACCTGTTACTGGATCAAATTTGAAAATATAACAGCTAAATGAGTGTGTAATGCACTCATTTATGAGTATTTATGGGTCAAATATGAGTATGTATGTTATTTATTTTCGATACTGTTGTATCCAATACGAATTTTTAACATAAAAATATACATCAAATCAAATTTAAAGGGATCTAAATATGTGATACTTAAGTTGTAAATTTCATTTTTTCCCTTCTTATATATTATTTAATTTACATTTTATGAAGTTTTTACCACTTAACTTCGAAAATCTAAATTATTTGTGTATTTATTGTATTACAAAAAGGTACTTGCGTATCATCTCAAAAGTGCCAACGTTCAAGATAATTTGCCATGTCTCATACGCGCTGAATTAATAACCATGTACTTCGTTTTATATAATGTCGCCAATATTTTTGAGGTGATACGCAAGTTCCAACAAAAATATAATTTTTCGTTTTAAAAATGTAACTGCAATGGGATCATAAACTATATTATTTTTGAACTTATACCTCAAATTTAAATCTTTGAAAATAACAAAAATAGATTCGACGTAATAGTTAAACAAATGTGTAAGCAATTTGGCTCATTAAAAGTTATATTTATATTTATATAAGCAATATATTGTCTCTTTAAAATCCTATGTAAACAGAAAATTAGCTTTTATTTAAAATTAGTCTTTCAATAAGTATCTTGGAAACATTATTCAATAAGAAGTGTTTTGGAAACATTACGATGGATAACAGACTTTTCATATTAAAAATTTCTAAACACAAAGTAATAAAGGAATAGTTTCTTTACATATTATGTAACATGAAAAGAAAAAAGAACTTCTAAGACTTGGACACCCGAATAAAATGACACTCATTAGGTCCAGATGAGTAAGTATTATTTTATCAATTGTTTTGTTTAAATTGATGCATACACAACCTCTGCCCTCAACACTCATTAACCGAGCTATTGGGACTCCATTTTAATCCATCCAGATGGAAATAAAAATACATTGTAATATATGTTACAAATCTCAAGCTCACTTTTATATTAACTAATTTTATACTCTATCACCAAAGAAAACTAATATTGTAGTTTTAAGTTAATGTTTTTTTTAAATAAAAAATTGAAATATTTAAAAATTTTAGTCCTTAGAAGAATGTAAAAACAACTAAAACAGTAGA
>BMAV01001244.1:586390-598088 GCA_019973955.1 Trichonephila inaurata madagascariensis | reverse complement strand
CAATCAATAAAATTGGGAAGGGGGGAAAAAATCTGCCCACCGTTCTACCTCCTTTGGGTGATTAATGAGTTTGCGGGCTTGTTCAATTGCCCACAAATACCAACGCGGCCTTATCGAACGCTCGCAGATTTCCAGGTTTCATCGAGAATCGATTAATAATATCGCTGTATTCATCGTCATCGGGTCTTTGTTTTTTACCCAAGATGGAAAAAAAAGCATTTTGGAGTGTCATTAGAAGTGTGATGAATCGCTTTTCGATGGGCTCGACACCCGGAGGTTAAGTGACATTCTTTGACCGGACGACACCTCTGACGGACACCTTTATTAAATTGTAATGGACGTCATTAGAATGGGTAATAGGAAGTTTCTCTTCTATCGCGCATTCCGAACGTTGTAATTAGTATTTTTTTGACCGATTTATAATTTGTTATTATTAATGGATGGCATTGGATGAATCAGAAAGCTGACTGGAGATGTGGAGAACGAATCGTTTCCGTTCAGGAGGAAACTTTACTTCGAGGGATTTGTTAGCATTTCATGACGCGTACAGTCCTACACATTTCAGAAAATTAGTTTGTGTTTTAAGTGATATAATGGGTGTTTCCTTACGTAACATGATGCGGCCACAAATGCTATGAGGCAGGGCCGCAAATTCATCTCGGAGTTATTTCTGTTGAATCATGTTTTTGAGACCTGGTGTCACTGATAACCCAGGGCTGCGGCAGCCCAAGGGTCAAGTTATCGCATCATGGCAGCAGAGGCGACTCTAGGGCCGGACAAACCGGACTCCTGCCCAGGGCGGCATTTGGATCGAAGTGAAAAATACCTTTTTTTTGTTACAAAAAATTGATATATTTTCTGACATATTATTGGGTGTGAATTTGGTATTTCATTTAACGTATCTTGCTTCCTTATTTTGTACTCTGTAAGTTTAATGTCAGTATTTTTTCATACTGAAACTTCGGGAGTACATTTTTAATCATGAAATTTGATAAGTTTACACATTTTTTTTTTCATTAGTAACTTTCTCCCCATCATAAGAATGGTCACAAAAGACATTCCTTTCACCCATATGACGTCCAGTGTCATCTATCCAAAAGGGGAGAAGGGCAATAATAGTTTTCAGTAGATAGAGTCACAAGAGATAGTTTATTTTAGTCGAGTGTAGTTACTTTAAGTTAAAATAAATGTTTGTGATTCCCACCATCAGTAGACTCATCTTAGAAGAAATTGGCATGCTGAAATGGATGATTCCTTTTGTTGCATTTCACTCGTTTGAAATATAACGGGTACTTATATCCTTAATTTGGAATCATTTTTTTGTACTTAGAATTTTATATATACATATATATGTGTAATATTGCTATGCTGCCTTTTTGTTCGCAAGAATTACTCCAGTATTTTTCGGTGTGTATCTATGTGAACAATTTGACTATAGTTGTTTGCTTTGGAGAGAGGGGCGGCATTTTCCATTTTTGTCCGAGGCGGCAAAACTGCTAGAGCCGGTCCTGATGGCAGGCATGTCATGAGTTCGAGCCCAGTACCACTGAAGACCCGTCGTGTAAGGCAGCGATGCACGTTAAATCTGTCGAGAGCTGAAACGTCATCCCTGTGGTGTGGTGTAGTAGTTAGAAGAGGGGGTGCTAGCTCAGGTATCGTCTACGTCACTTGACCATGGTTCAAAATTACGTGGTCCGTCGCCAAAAAGCCCTCGTGTAGCTGAACAGTGCGACTTAATATTCACTCACGCAGTCACTGATAACCTTCTGCATAAAAGGGGCTGCTACATGTTAAATCTCTAAAAGTCCTTACGTTGACGCTGTGTTAAGGTTTGGAGAGTGTGGTGCAGCTCTCGAGTGGTGTCGTTCTTGTCGCTTGATCGTTGTTCAAAGTTCAGTAGTCCGTCGCCACTAACTCGCGTGTTGCTTCAGAAGGCGAAATCAGTAATCTGTCCGTCGGTCAAGCAGCGAAAAATTTATGCAACAAATATTCCTGGAAGTACACTGTCTCAAAAATTAAGCAAAACATAGTAAAATTAGCATCACTCGAGAAAAAGAAAGAATACAATATGTGCATATGCTCCTTGCAGTGAAATGCGAATGAAACTCCGCAGTAAAATATTTGCATAACAACATATGGTGGCTGTGTGTTGCGATAGATATAGAAATAGGTTCAGTTCAGCTGTTGCTATTTCTTTCGTTGCGTTGGATGCTACGTTTGTTTGATAATCGTTTAATTGTTAAATGAGTCGTGGACGGTATTTGACTAAAAGCATAGCTGGTATCCAATCGGACGGATCCATTTTAGGGAACGACCGTTGTCCTAACCTTAAATGTCAACCGTTCGGTCATCAGCCCTTTATGGAATTGCTGTGTCACTAAGACATGGCTGTAGTCGTCCTAGAGTTGTAACCGTCCGGGGAGACCGTATCTATGTCAGTAAGCTCAGCGTTATCGGATGAGTCCAACTTTCTCCGAGCATTGCAGCGTCACCAAGAAAATTGATACCCCGTTAAATTCTTTGTTGACGGCTGCATCTAACTTATCTGTACTACAGACAGTTATTAGTTCGGGGGCCATTGACGTCATCTCACAGAATAGCTCGTTTACAGCGAGTTTCAGCATAAAAAAAAAGATTCCAATTATATGGATCTGGAAAATTCCAAAAATAGAACTTCAAACTTCACGTATTTCGTCTCGTTTCAGTGACAACAATTACTTATCGGGATGGAATCCTCCACCCATATGTTCGTCCCTATGTGATAACCATGGGTCCTGATGCCATGCTTATGAACGACAACACATGATTACATAGAGCTAGCATTGTGGAGCAATAACGTGGAACGTGAAATATTGCTTCTAATGGAATGGCCAGTACGTTCCTGCGATTTGAACCCAACAGAACATGTCTGAGACATACTCGGGAGGCGTCTTTCTGTTCTATATATTTTTTCCCTATACCTTAACAACGTGACAACATGTCTTCAAAAATAAACACAGATCCCACAAAGTAGGATTGACGCCCTCCTAACAGGTATGAGTCGTTGCTTTCGAACCTGCATTTCCAGCAGAGGTGTTCTCACGCGCTACTGATAAATGTTTGGCATTCAGCATTTTTTTGTATTTTTGTTCTCATAAATTAGAGATGTTATTTATACTAAATATTTGAAAACTAATTGTTGTTTTCCTCTGTTACTTTTTTTTCCGTAACATTTCATCTTCTGTTCAACAGTCTGTGAAAATTTCATGGCATTTCAATTATTTGTATTCATTTTATTACCATTTTTCTCATTGCTGCTTATAATCAATAAAAAAATTATGAGATTTTTGTATCTGTAATTAAAAATTTTATTGAAGAATTGAATTACAACTTCAAAAAATGAATTTCTTTTGAATTAAAAGGCTTCACAGTGTAATGAAAATATCCTTTTTTATTAGATAGTTATTTTATTGTACACTATTTTCAATCGAAGTGTTAAATAGGATTTCAATTTGAAATAAATAGCGAATTATTTTACAAAAAAGTATTCTTATATCTTCACTATAGGTTTTCAAATAGTTTCCAATTTGATGAACACGTTCTATTTTTGGTAAATAGCCTCCATTCTCTCGACAAATGAATTTTCAAAAAGAAAAGGAAAAAGCTGAAGTGGAACGAAAATATTGGTTTTGAAATTAATTTAGCGAGTTAATGGGTCAATCGCTAATTTGAACTAGATATCAGTGAAAAGATATTGGACTGAAAATGGATGATTTTTATTTTTTCATTTATCTTTCAATTGAGATTTTCGCAAATGAATTTTCAATGTCTGCTGTGTGAAGATCCTCTTTCTGCGCCAACGTCCCTTCCAATAGGATTCCTACTGCTCTCTGACGTCATTCGCCATGGCACGAGCTGATCCAAACTGATTAGCCGTGATTCATTTACCTGTTAAATTTTTTTTAAAAAAAAAGTTCTATTAATTCTATACATGAAGTTAAACCATTGAAGTACGAGTTCCTTCAATAGGTTGCAGTAATAAATGGGTCAGAACAGGAAAATAGAAAATATTTTTATTTTGAAGAAATGTTATTCTCATGCTATAATAGGGGCTGCAGTAGTCCAGTGGTGAAGATGTCGGATCATGGCAGGCATGTCATGAGTTCGAGCCCAGTACCACTAAAGACCCGACGTGTAGGGAAGCGATGCACTCAAAGAGCTCAAACGTCTTCCCATTGGTGTGGTGTGATTGTTAGGAGAGGGGGCAGCTCAGGTGTCGTCCTCCTCACTTGACCATGGTTCAAAATGATGAGTTCCGTCGTCAAAAGCCCTCGTATAGCTGAATAGTGCGACTTTAATATTCACTCACTCATGCTATAATTATAATCTTTAAAGTGATTCAAATAGGATCAGATAGTGTTTCGTTTTATATTGCTGTTTTTTGTAAAAATTGTAGCGTGGACATTATCTAATTCTGTTCTCAGATATCAAATTCTTAGGCGTTGTAGGCATTATCCAAGGCAATCTACCGTGATCAATAATTAGCTTTCGTGTTGTTTCCTTACGATTTATTTTGACGAATGTTTGCACGTTTCTAATTTTAAGATAATTTAGATACAAATTTGAAGATTCCTAAAAGGGCAAGGAAACTCCCCACTACGCGTTGTGTGATCTCAAAGCACGGAATGGATTCGGCAGTTGATGAATAGGAAAAAGGGACGCAGTGGGTTAATTGAATTAAATGAAAGGGCCTATAAGAGGCGGAGGTGTCACGGGGTGATAAATGTCTTGTCCGTGGGCGTCGTTGCCGGAATGTGCAGATTAAACCGTCAATGTCTCCCCTTATCTCTTCATTCCGAGTCGATAATCTCTGCGACCGGGTTCTGAAGAAACAGGACGGAACCGGTGCTTCTCAGACGAGAAATATTTAAATAATGGCAATCCGTGTTGTCGCGAGGGGGTATTCAGTCAAAGCAAATATTTTTTTTCTCTAATATTACAGTTACGGTTTCTGTTGTTTTGAAGTAAAACCGTTTGATTTTTTTAAAAATTTGAGTTGTTTATTCCAAGAATATTTGATCGAGAAGGCCACTGATTATCTGAATGATCTCCCAACGGGCCTTTAGCGTAAAATAGGTGGTAGAAAAGAATTGCAACATTTTGACCTTTTATAAAGGAAAAGAGCTCTGTGTTTTTCAGTTGCGTTCCTTACGGCAGTGTTCTCCAACCTTTTTGTCGCCGCGGACCGGTCTACGTTGGATAATTTTACCGAGGCCCGCTGAGGGGAGTACGTTGATTGTTTATATTTTAGATTGTTTTGTTTTAATAATTTTTTATTTGAATTGTGTATTTAAAATTGCGTTCAGAATAAAATAGAGCTACACTGAAAATTAATGAACATAAAGTGATTTAACAAGGAAGTGATTTTCACAAAAAGTAGCTCAAAGCTAAGAAAAATATACCGCAGTAAATACAATGGAAATAATTGAATGTTTCTTGTGCAGACCAGTAGTATTTGATCCATGGACCGGTACCTGTCCGCGGATCGGGGGTTGGAGACCGCTGCCTTACGGAACAAAATTTGCTTTTTTAATAACATTAAACCCTCTTCCCGTTGTAACATTGTGTGTCCTTTCAATTTTTTCTTTCGTAGAAACATATTCTTCTGATTTTCTCGGAGCATCATAAATCCTTTAGAATTCAAATTATCTTCAGAAAACAGCAGGAGGCCTATTGGCCACAGACTTTTTTTCATGCATTCTGAAGAGGAGCCTGTACCGAACTGTCGGAAATTATCCATTACTTTGTGGGGCAGACGTGGAAAGAGTCTACAGTAACCCTCAAACAGCTCGTCGAAGTACCATTCTGATTTTTAATTTGTAATCATACAAACATTTAATTTAACATGGAGGGGTTTAAAAAAAAGGACAGAACTGCTTAAACTTCAGTAATAGAAAAAATACTACTAAGTGTAAATTTTTGTTAATATTTTGTTTTCTTATTTTAAAATATAAGCATTTTTATATATTATTAATACTTCTTTTCTTACGGACATTTGTTATCTTGTGTTCCATTGAGAGAAAAAAAAAAAGTCTAGAATATTCGAATCATAATTTATTCAGGACACTATTAGAAAGCTATCTATTGTTATTTGATGTTCTACGTCGTTATGTACTTGCCCCCTCAAATAATTTATTCTGTAAGAAGTTTGAAACTGAAAACTCTCCATTGTTTGTTTTTCATGCTTTTAATCACTGTAAATAGAAAGCGATACCCTACGATAGTCTCAGCGATGTATTAAAAAATATATCGCTTTATTTTGCATTGACTAAAATGTCTGCATTAACACTCTTCGTACTGTCGTCACCCACTCTACTCGGGTATCCATGGCTACCCCATACATTTTGTATAATTATGAGGTAAAATATAACGAAATAATTACAAGGAAAATACGGAAGCATAAATGGATTGAAAGTATGATCTCATTTGAAGAACCCCAACAATCGATCAGGGGAGGCCTGATCCATGCAACACGTGATGCAGGTTCGAAAAGACTTGGTCTGATTGGAGTCAGTCAAAGATCGAAGATGTTCAATCAAAAAGCAAGTTCAAATGGTTTGCTTCACTGAAAGGTCAGAGCTCCACCAGAATGAACGTCATGATATCGTTGATAACCTGGTGGGATGATTCGAATACTCGTATTTATTTTGAATTGTAATTCATTAAAAGTCGATCCAATCGGGAAACCAGATGGCTCCTTTAAGCCAATGTGTTTGTGCGCATGGAAGTTGATCCAATCCATGTCGATGCAAACACATCCACTCCAACTAATTTTAAATAGCCACTTCCATTCACTTTAACCATTCTTTGTAAATTTGAACAATTTCCTTGGGGATATCACCGATTCTTAGAGAACTAGATGTTTTAGTATTTCTTAAGATCGACGGATTTAATTGCAACATTATTAAGATGACATTAAAATATAACTAACGTAAAGGCGCCTTTAGAAAGGAAAACCTCACCGTAGATAAGTCGTCATTCAATAGTTATACAAATTCAAAGACACTCCGTTAATTTGTAATATCAGTTCATTTGTCTGTTGGGTGCAACGCGTGTTGCCTCACGTACAACACGAAACTTGTTACTTTTAAATACAGTAAATTCTCAACGATCCAGATCCTATTAGACCGGAGGTCACTGTTGAAAAAAATTCACTATTCAAACTTTTTGTTGTTGTTGTACAGCTAGATATAGAGTCTCATAGGTTTTGTTTATAATATAAAGGCTTTCACGTTAAACCGCGCGGTAAGTCTAAATTAATGAGATTCTATACATAAGAGATATTCATGGCTAATGCTTGATAAATTCAAAATACTAGCTTAAAATAGAGAGCGAACTGAATGAATATTACTGCAGTTTTACTAATTTTTAAACTACTGCAATGGATGGGTCCTTTTTTCAATATTTACAAAAAATGCACTGCTTTTATTTTCAAAATGTTTTTGATTAATGTACCAACTGTCTCTTTTAAATAGAAATACTAAAACACAATTGCGTGGATTCAATTCACACTAAAAAGACAGTTTGTCGCGACGTCGTTAAGCAAGGAGATAAAAATCGCCCCACTTATCCGATCAAAACTAAGAAACGTCGGGGGAAAGGGTTAATATAAATAGCTTCTTTTGAAAAACAGAAACTCGACGAAATGCGGCCTTAATGTTTCTTGACTCACGACCGTTTGTTGAATGTCGAACATATTCCCAGAGCTCTGCGAAATGAACACTGTTGCCATTCCCTCTTTCGAAATACTGTGAGAGCGAAAGAAAAAGAGGATCATCTGCCATCCTTTCGCTTTAAATTAAAGAGAGAACTTGTTCTGAGAGTAGGAATGCCCTGGTGTGAAATAAAATATTACTTTCCTGTATTGTAAATTTTTTTTAAAAGTGATCTGATGGAGAGTTTTTCTGAATGTTTTCCTCGTCAAGGACCCAAAAATGCAGTTTCAGGCGATTTCTTTTGGTGGTGGGATTCTGAAAATTTAAGAAATTCGCATTCATGAGGGACATCACATTTATTAAGCTTCAAATACATAACTGGACTTTTTTCGGCTAAGTTAGTAGACTTCTATAACACTTGCTTTAATAATTTCGTCGTTAACGATATTTTTTAGTTTAGAAATTATTATATAACTAAGAGGATTTAGCTACGAATATATTATACCTGTAATACGTAATAATTTTACGGTGTAATCTTCTTGAGTTTCCACGTGTTATAGCAGCAAAAAAAAAAAAAAAAAAAAGTCAAATTTTAGTTCCCTAACTTGTTTTAAACTTTTTATTAATGTTGCATTGTATAAATCTTAATTGTTATAATTGATTATTATATATATATAAAAATCGTAAATATAAATCTTTCTCATGGATTTTTTTTGCAAAACTTCACATATAACTTTTTATTTTTTTTCTTAAAAATGTATTATAACGCATATCACATTAATCACAATTTTTTTTTCGATGCTCAAGTGTTACTGATTCGATGGGGCTGCGAATCATTTCATGTGTTTCAAATTTCATTCGGCTTCCTAGCGCATTAGACATTCATTTGGATGCACAGAAGTATTTATCGAGGCATTCACTTGAGATGAATGCTGAAGTCGCTTCATTCGCTTAATATTTACTAGATTTGAAAATCCGATTCGGATGTTTGAAAGCTCATTGTAAGCTGAATCTTTAATGCTTATCAATGCAAACGCTATTGGATTTAAGAGAGAAGATATATTACTTTAAAATCTAATCTATATTTGTGCAAAATTTAATCTCCTTAAATATAATTTGCAAGTACGGATTTAAATCTATTTCGAATTTGAAAGTATTACTGCGCTTTTCAGAAACAATAAAAATTTAAAATACTTATTGGAAACCTTGCTGTACGGATGTTTCTTATTATTCATAATGAAATCAGAAATTTCACGCATTTATAAATCCTAGGTGACTAACGAATATCGGAGTATGTAAAGAATGGACAGACTTCGATTTGAAAAGGGATTTGTGAATTTTTTGCCTTCAGAAGCTATTAGTATTTGGCACGATTGTCTTATTGTGGGGTGTAAACTCCTTTCACTTTTCTCCCCCTTTTTATCTTCTTTGGATCATTGTATGCGAGGTCGTGAGTTCGGTTCCGAGACACTTGCTCAGGAGTTGGGATAATTTGTCATTGGGAATTGTTTCGTAACTGCGGGTGATCGTTAATCACCGGCGCAAAGTGTTACTTCGTGTTCCACTCGAAGCCGTGGGAGGGTTCTCTTTCGCGTCCTCTTTATTTTTATGTCGTTTGCGGACGGACGTTTTTTATCCGATGGCAATTTTACCAATTTTTCGTTTTTTCGATTATTGGTAGGGTGATCTTGGTGAAATCTTTTGCGCTTCTTCTCTTTTTCTGGGTGGCAGGGTCATTTTTTGAGTGCGTTTTTTATTGAAGGTGGACAAGCAGTCATTTAAGTAATCTAGTTCAGAAACTGTCTTCACCAAATCTTACAAAATAAGAGAGGTAAGGGGTAAATAAAGTGTGGAAAAATTTTTTAAAACAAAAATTTTGGTTAAAAATTGGTATTTCATATTTCGGCCTTAAAATTTTGAGACAGATCGAATAAATTCCAAACTCTTCTTTTTCAGACAAAATGCCATTGGGTGTCGGGGCAACAGTTTTTGACAAAGCTGTTGAGAAAGGGAATCTCATTCACATAGATAGTGTTTTCTGCCTGTCGTTGTGTTGCTTAGGTTTGTTAGTTACCTTGGACTCAATTTACCTTGGTTTGGGGAGTGGCTTGCCGCAACTCAACTGCTTACTCCGCTATTACTCCTCATATTGCGACGGTACTCAAACCGTCATTGTAATATCGATAGTTTATAATGGCTAAGTTAGAACAATAGTGCCACGCCTACTTTTTCAGATCGTCTGCTAGGAAAAAAAATCTCTCATAAATAAGGAATTATTTATTTTTTTTTGCGCTCAAAGAAGTAGTTAAATTAATGCTAAATAAATCACTTTGTTGTGATTTCTTGTGTTCTGTGCAGTTCTATTCTTGTATATGTGTTCTGGTATATAAAAAAACAGAAGAAAAACAATTTTCATGATTAAATTTTGCTTCATAAGGTACTTTTCTCATTTAAGTGTTCAGTGTAATTTCGTTAAAAATTCTATTTCATTATCTATTGTGTATTACAATCATAGTTTGGATTGCTGAAATATTACTAATTTAGTTAGATAACAAATTGAAACTACACTCACTTTCAAAAGTTAAGCACGGAGAGGAAAATGCTAATTTCCGGAAGCCAATCAGTATTGAAGAGGATGCAATTCGCTGCAGAGGTTGATGGAAGAGTAGGCAAATATGTTAGGTAACAGCCAATCGTGCTTTCATGTCAAGAAATATGCAAAAAGGACAGTCTTATAAGAAGCCAGCTTTATGAAGGGTTACAAAAGTTGATTGTAAGTGCTGATAGAAGGTGTTTAAAACTTTCGTACAATTTGTTTTCAAGACATACGTGTTTCTATGATTTCCAGAAAACGAATGAAAGATTCTGAGTGCTGGCGTGCTGTGGGGCGCATTGAAGCAGGACAGTTGATCACAGATGTTGCTCTTTTCTTCGGCGTTCATCATTCTGTAATTTCACGTTTATGGAAACAATTCTCCAAACCACACAGACAGTTGTTCGAAGGCCCGTAGGCGGTCGCTCAAGGGTTACAAACCTCGTGGAAGATCGATATATTGCTATTGTAGCCAAGCGGAATCACAGAGCGACCTCCACACGTGTGACATCTATGGTTACAGCGTCCATTGGTAAGGCTATATCTGCAGCTACTGTACGCCGAAGATTACATATGAATAGACTGTATGCCCGGGTACCTCGAGTTTGTGTTCCTCTATCCGTCCAATCAAGAGGGGCACGATTAAAGTGGTGTCGGGAACATGGCAATTGGACTCTGTCTGACTGGGGAAATGTCATGTTTACTGATGAGTCAAGATTTTCTCTGGAGCCAGATGACAAGCGTATAAGGATATGGCGTAAACAAGCAACACGCAATCAGCCCCAAAACATCACCAAACACCGCGCATTCCGAGGCGGAAGCATTATGGTGTGGGCAGGGATTTCATTAGGGTACCGCACTGATTTGCACATCTTTAAACGGGGTTCTGTGACGGTTGTCCGGTATCAAGGTGAAGTCCTAAAACCCATTGTGAGATTGTACGCTGCAGCAGTTGGCCCTACTTTTGTTTTAATGGACGATAACGCACGTCCCCATAGAGCTGACATCGTCGATGACTACCTGGAGAGTAAAGAGACTGCGCGTATGGCATGGCCAGCATATTCGCCCGACCTTAATCCCATTGAAAATCTTTGGAATGCTCTCAGCCATGCTGTATCTTCACGTTGCCCACCTCCAGCAACTCTTATTGAGCTCTATAAGATGAATGGCGATTTCTTAATTCTGCGGTGGTTGACCACCTAATTGAAAGCATGGTCAGATTGTGTAAACTTTGCTTTCAGATGAGGGGGATCACATATCCTATTAATGTCCTTTTTTTTAATTTTTTGCTGTTTATTTTTACTTTATACATAATTCTGTTTAAGTCTCCAGTATGACATTATTTGATAACGTACAAAAATTTGATATTGTTTTCATTTCTGTATATAATTATTGATTTTGTTTTATGTAT
>BMAV01001244.1:563320-585990 GCA_019973955.1 Trichonephila inaurata madagascariensis | reverse complement strand
AGGGATGTAAAATTTATTGTAGAAGCTCTTGAGATACATGTTTAACAGAACTGTTGATAGAATTAATTCTGAGATGTCTAGTAATTTTTCTAAAACTTTTTGGAATTAAAATTAATACGCAATTATAAGAATTTTTTTATATTAAAAAAAATAATAAATTAAGTAGTAGTAACAACAGTGTTGCGTAGTATATTAGGAAGTACTTGGAGTAAGATTTTGTAAGAAAATATGCATGTTTAAAAAAGATCTAAAAATTTAAATAATGTTATAAATTTTTAGAACATTTAACCCTACCCTTTTTCACAAAATATTTTTTGGAGACAGTAACAGTAAAAATAATCTATGTTTTTATTCAGAAAGTAAAATGTCAGTTTAACCAGTCATTATTTTGCAATTTTAAAAAAAATTAAGAATTTTTTTCCAACTCTTATAAAATGCTCAATTTTAAAAAATTTTTAGTCATTTGAAGTGATTTTTGTCTTTCAGATTGTTGCTAGCAGAAGTTAGTGTGGGTTTGAGAATCTAGTTCCTTGTTGAGTTTGAATAATTATTTTTCCAGCTGAGCCAAGAAAAAGCGCGACATTTTTTAAAAAGATTAAACTTCACATTTTTTGAAAAAAAATTTATTAGAGATCTCAGATCTAAATCCATACTAAGTTTTACAAAACATACGTTTGACAGTTTATACAAAAAATTTCAAGACTTTATCTTGAACAAAAAAAAATAATATTAGGGATTAGAAAACACACTTATAACTTCAAAATTAAAAGTCTGAGAGAAGCACATTTAAAGCTTGTAAAGTCATAAAGGAAAATCTAATAATACCTGTAAAGCTCTAATTTTTTAATGTGTTATTTTCCAACTTAGTTTCTATAATTAAAACACTACTTTGATTAAATATGACTGAAAAAATATTTTTTTTAATTCAGAATATACGACACAGGTTTTATTCATCCTCTAATTTTAACACAATACTTTCACAAAAGTTTTGAAATACAAAGCATTTATGACAAAATAATAAGGATACTAACTTAAGTTTAAAATTTCCAAGTTTATGTACAAAATTTAATTTTTTTCAGTTTAAAATTGCGGCAGTTTGAGCTTTTGTTTCGCGAATAATATATGTTTTCTATAATGCAGCTGGGCCAGTGGCGTAACGGACAATATTAGGGACCCCCTATTAAGTCAAGTTTTGGACCTCAAGCCCAAATATGTACGTGGCGTCACTCAGGGTTTGAGCCCTTTAGAATTCTGGCCCCCACCCGCAGTGCGGGAGTGTATGTTACGCCACTGAGTTTGGTATATCATGGAAATATTAAGTTTTATTTGCAGTATTTGAATTCAGAATAATTGTATTCGGATGTCTAATTGCACTGTCAGCTGAGGGCTGTGTGTGATTTTTAGATACATCATTTTCAGTGGTATTCGAACTCTTCTAAATATTGTTTTTCATAGCAACCCAAGAACGTTTGAGCCACGGCAATTTCTCAACTGGAAAAATTAATGATAAAGCTTCTAAGTTATATAAATCATTTTTTAAAACATAAAAATTGAAGTAATTAACTTAAGTAATTAGTAAGTAATTGAAACTAATTGACTATGAAAACTCAACATATAATCAAGCAGAAAGGGTTTTAGTAATGATAATTGAAATTAATTACCATTTCACACTGAAAGAGTTAATTCTGTTAAAAAATATTTTTAATTAATTTAAGAGTGGAAAAATGCTTTAAAATTAAACCGAAATCCAAAAACATAAGTTTAGAAAACTTCACAAACATCTTACAAACTAATTTGTTATCAGATCTGACACAGTTGGAGGCAAGCTTTCTGATATATATATATATAAACCGTATTTTTTAAATTTGTAGGGTGTTGTAAATGTTTTTTGCATTAATATTTTGCAATAAATACGAATTGTTCTTAAGGAATTATTACATAATATATATAAAATACACAATTTTAGAACCTAATTCGAAATATTAAAAATAAAAACGTTTAGATAGTAAAGGGTCATCTAAATAAAGCTTTTTAATACAGTCCATATAAAAATAAAACAAAAATAATTTTGGACAGAAACAAGGCTTCCAAAATGGACAGATTGTAATCAAATGAAAAATAACAAGCAAAAGTTACTATTTAGTTTTAAATTTCATAAAAGTAAATTAAGCATTTTTTTAAAAGAACTTTTATTTCTTTACTGAAAAAAAAACATGTTTTGTGCAGTTTCTTGAAAGTTTTTCATGGTTTTACAAGCCTATTTTTTTATATTTTTATGTAAATTTTTACAGCCTGAAAGTGGCATGTAACAACCGAAACCATGTATTAACGATTTTTCTTTCGTAATCTCCATTAATAATGACTTTATTTGCTTAATGTGACATTTACCCAATTTTCAGAATTTTTGCGAGGACAAAGAGGTGTTGATGAATGATCCAGTCCAAGCTCCTCTTTCTGTTTCTGAATAGTTGGAATGAGATTTTATTTCATCGGGGGCCGTCTTCGAGCTGTGTAGATCCTCCAAAACGAAGCTTGTGTTCTAGGCAGTAGTTTCCAGTTTGGAATCCTGAACTATCATTGACTCGTCTGACGGCCGCTCGTTAGATCTACCCAAGCTCATAGTTCTCCCGTTGGCGTGGTGTGGAAATTTAGAGAGAAGGGTGCCAGAGTTCACATGTCATTTCCATCATTTGACCGTAGTTCAGACTTATGAGGCTCATCGTTAGAAGCTCTTGTATTGCATCAAAGACCGACATAAATTAAAAATCAAATCAACATTTCCTTGTACTTATTGTCCCATATGATAACATTACTATTTATCGCATTTTATGTTGTGCTGTTTATGTCATTGAACTCATAAAGCAAAATATGCTACATAGGCTCCTTTATCGTATTTATTATGACTTTGATAAAAAAAAATGTGTGTTAAATTGAACTACAAAACCCGTCCTGAGTGTAAGATCTAAGTAAATTTACTACCTGTTCATTAAAAAAAGGTCTTTATTCCAGAATTAGTACATCTCTTCTGACGCTAAGAGCAGGGAGGAAAAAACACGCCACGGTGTTTTTTAAGTGGGTTAGCACTTAAAACACCGATGGGGTAAGTATCGCGGATTTTATGACTGTACTTGAAAGTTAATGCTGACATATAGGGCTATTAAATATAACGATCTGGAATTAGACATGTTTTTTGGCTAAATCATATGTTCGGAAGAAATAAATGGGTGATTAGTCTGATACTTGAAGATGAAATGAAAAATATGAGTTAAGTGCTAGATAGGGAATTTAATTTTTAATCTAATTTAATTATCCTTAAACACACACACATATATATATATATAATGGATGGATGAGGGAAAGGGGTTTTGCTTAAAAGTGATGAATTTGGTTTTATTGTATTCGAATGCCCTTTACTTTTGAAATACTTGATATCTACCATGGGAAACTCTGGAATGACGTTCTTCATCTTGAGAACGTTCCTTTTCCTCTGAAGTGTTCTTACCTTCAGAGTGGAGAAGACCGGTGTGTGTTTTTCCAACCACCACTTGAATAAACAGAAACAACAGTGGAGACCTCTCTCTCAGTGACGAAATCACTCCACAAATCTTGTCACAAATAGCGTCGTTTCTTGTGCTTCCTTTTTTTCTTAAAGAGAGAAATAGCTGTGGGAATTTTAGGGATGAAAACATTTCCTATTGCGGTTGTCGAGTTATTTAACAGACGGGACCCTACTTATGTATGAGTGTCCCAAAGCTAATGGAATCAGGTAAAGGATTTTGAAACGGTTTCTGAAAGTAATTGGAAAAAAAATCTACTTCCGAAAAAAATATTGCCCTAAAAATTTCAAAAGTTCTCATGATATTGATGCAGGTGGATCTCATCAACCTATCTGTAAAAGCGTGCTTAACCATTGGTAAACAAACTATGGCCCAAGTAGAGATTTCATCCAGTTTGCGATAGATTTCAAAACAATCGTGTAGAAATTTAAAATTTTGCTGCTTCAGGAAAATTTGTGTTAATTCTTTATAATTTTTTTTTTTTTTTGAAAAAAAATTGAATATTTTTTTAGAAGCATAAAATTTAATGGTTTATATCATTAATAATAAAAATACAGGCTTGCGAAATTAAAGTTTTTGAAAAATACAAAAAAAGTTTTCTTTGATTTTTATATTAATTCTTCGTTTTTTTTTCCCATCACATCAGAAATTTTGTAAAATTGATCCTATTTGAAAATAATTTTCTCGAAGAATTAGCATGTAGTATCTGGTCATAGGGATTTTTATCCAGTTAAAATCTTTGTAAATATCGAGATCATTGCCAGATTTTGCAAGTCGCCTTTGGTCAAGAGGAAAAGTGGAATTTCTCTTAAGGTTTAAGCTTTTTACAACCAATTATGATTTATTTTCTAGAAGAATATCACCAACATATTATTTTACCTTGTTTTTGAAGGTAAATTACATAAAATAGACGATTGACCAAGAGGAGAAAATATTATGCTTGAGTACATGAAAGTTTGAAACCATTCACTCTTTACTGTATTTTTAACATCCTACAGCAGTCGGCGGTGTTTTTGTCTCATCTTCCTCGATGATAGCACTCCATATCTTCGATGTCTTAATGGAACCTGTTTCTCTGTTTTTTACTGACTCATCCTAAATTATCGGCGGAAAAGACCATATGTGAGTGAAGGAAATGTATTTTGCCACTCATGGAGCAATCCAATCCTTGAGATCTGTCCAAAATATTCACTATATTTGCTTTATAGTCAGAGTCCTTATAATTACCTAGAAGTTTTCTGACGATATCTTTCAAGACAACTCAAGTTTCTTTTTCCTTCGGTACCATGTTAATCTCAAATTATTTATTCTTCTGAATATCTGACGAACAAACATTATCTCTTTTAACTTGGCTGCGGATAAACTTTGAAACATTTTGCACAGGTATTTTAGTATAGCCTAGTCAAAAACTACTTCATTACTCCTAATTTTACATGCAGAGGAAGTAACATTACTAACTCGGATCAACTAAGCTGTTCCGAATAGCACTCTTGCTGCCTGGGTTAAGATTTTGTATTTTTGGCCCAATATTGAGTCTTATCACAGCCATCCCACCAACAGATATGGAAACTTTGTATATCCGCCTTGTTGCATAAGAGGCATCGAGATAACTTACAAATCGCCGTTAATAATCCAACTGTGGCTTGCTGAGAACGAGAGCCAGTTTTTCATAGTGTATTTTTTAAATACATCAGTGTCCAACCGATACAAATGCTTATTGGTGTCCATGATAAAGAATGCAAGCTTTCAGGTGCCTTTTCAATGATTCTATAAACAACTTTCATTCATCTTTATCGTAAAGGATATTAAATTTGCTCATCAGACCAGGTTCCTGTCTTCGTAAAAGTACTTAACAAATTCTTTTTCTCGATTCCTATACTAATAAAAAGAGGTTACTTTGTCCAATAATTTTTTTCTTTTAATACAAAACCTTCTTTTGAAAGGCCTCTAGTCAGATCATTAAGTCCAGAGGGCTTATATTCAATTTCTGAGCCTCTAACTTGTGGATGATTCAAGTTTGAAGGTTGTGAGGGGATTACGAGCAATTCATTTGGAGGCAAAGACACTGGTACATTAGGTGCAGGAAGAACGGCTCACATATGGGCGATAAAATGTCATCTGGATAGGAGACTAGCTTTTGATTTTTGTGATTATATCTCCTGACACAACAGAAATGAAAGTAATAATCATCAGAGCGGTTATTCGGCTCCATTCATGTCATTTGAATTCCAAAACGTAAAACGAGTCGTCTTTCCTTTAAGTCAGAAGTAGAGATCATTGAGACACTACAAACTTTGTGAGGAGCCCGCAATTTGTCCTTGTCTCCGAGTTTCATGTCAAATTATGCAAGGTGAAGGTAACACAGGCACCATGTTTCAAGATGGTATCAACTACGGAGAAAAGAAATTCAACGAGAGAAAAAATATAAATTTTCAAACAAATCCTAATAAAAAAGAAATTTTTCAAAAAGCCGTGAGCTGATAGAAATTTTTCATTATTATTTTTGGAATCAGCACCAGAAAATACATTAAGTTATGCTATCAGTTCTCTTGTATTTTTTCCATCGCAGGCCTGTGTAACTTATATCAAAAATAATAATAATAATAAATAAAAAAAACTCATCCATTTGCAAAAATTATAAACCTTAAAAAATTAGTATATAATACATAAAATTATAAAAATATACTTATGTGGGTTTTACATTTATGCTTAATCATAATAAAATCCAACAAATATAGTCTTAGCGCTGTGAATCTCATTAGCATCAAATATTTTTCCAAATGAACTACTTTTTGAAGTCTTCATTGTGTTTTATAATTAATTGTATTAATTAACCTTAAATTTCTATTTAGATGTTATCTCTAAAAAGTTTCCCCATCACTCTCTTAAAACCAGCCATCTTGCAAAAATATCCTCTGGAAAATTCGGGCTCTGGCTGTTTCAATAATGTCCCATCTTGAAGCAAAGGGGAGGTTTTGAGGCAAAGGGGAGGCTTGAAGCAAAGGGGAGGCTTCTTGAAATTTTGATCCATGGCCGAATAAAGAGGTCAACGTCTCCCATGCTTCAGAATCAAACAATTTTTTCGCGGATACCACACGTAAGTTTTCATGTATGTCCAACTGTTTTATTTGTGTGTGTGTGTCGAAACAGTTCTGATTGCGGATCAGAGAGAGAGAGTGTAATTAAAGTAGAGTTGAACCTCCATATTGCGGATTTTTCTATATAGTGAACTTTTTCCTGGAATCAAGAACATTTCACGATTTTCTTCTTAAAATAACCTCCCAATATCGAAATGCATTTTCTTTTTTCGAACTTTTTTTCTTGTGATTCAATTTTTTTTCTCCCTATTTTTAAAGTATTTCTGGACATTTCAAGTTATTCTCTCTTTTAACACATTTTATGGTGGTCATAAATCTTGAACAGGTTCTATTAGGTGTCTAACTGGCCGAGGGCAATAGAATTATTGGTGTTTCATCCAAGAAGGGGAACCTTTTACCCCAATTTTCCAGTTCACTGGAAACATCTTCAACATCCCCTTTCCTCCTTCGTGGAGTTGTCTTGTGACCCCGTGTCTTTGAATTAGTCTCCGTGCATTTGTAATGTTGATCCGTCGTACTGGTAACTTAGTTTCTTGTAGCTCGAAAATATCAAAACATAGGAGCTTGAGCATCAAAGAAAAAAAGTTCAGGAAGTAGATAAAGGCGTCAAGAAACTTTCCTCGCAGTTTTCTTTTCTTTTTTGATAGGTAAGATATATAAAATAAATAAATATATGTTAATTTTCAATAAAAGCGTGAATAATTACATTTTGAAATAATATATAGTGTTTATGAATTTAAAATTTGTTTTATGGGGTTTATAAAGAAAATTGAAAGATGAACCTCTATATAACGAATTTTCCATATAACGAACTTTTTTTCGGGATTTAGCGACTTCGTTATATAGAGGTCCGATAGTACTTGAAAAATAAAGTGCGTGTTTTTATCTTTCTATTCAGGTATATCTAATAATGAATGAATTTTTCTAAGATATCCTTTTAAGAAATTTGAGTCTACATTCTTTTTCAAATAATAATAATAATAATAATAATAAAATGGCAGGAAATAAGCAGGATTCTGTTGTTGATATTTCGCTAACTACATTGAAGCTGATTCAACACTTTCAACAGGCAACTTTTATTGCGGCGACCACTGCAAACCGAAACTATATAATATTCCTCTTAGAACGTCACACAATCTCCTCATTAATATTCTCAATAATTCCATTGGTAAACAAGGGCATTATTTCCCAGCTGTTGAAGCAGCAACATACATCTAAGCAAACCCTATTATCAGTTTCTTTCCTTTTGCCTGATTTTGCAAAAAAGTGGCTGAAACTCCTTTTCATTTAGCCCAGTATCTCTTAGTTTAATTTTAAGATTGTGTCGAAAGGGATCAAATTTATTTTCTATTTAAGTCAACAGCCTTTTTTTTTCATGTTTAGTGAGCTACACATTTCTCCTAGTATTTTTAAAAAAACCGTTCTATATCAACTGAATATATTAGAAAAATGCATACAATGTATGTAAGTGTATAACAGAGAAATTTGTATTAAACTGGGAAACTGTCTGAATAAGGCATTCCACATGAAGCCGAAGCAGTTCGGTAACATAACTGACTTCAAACGCCGTAGGTGGTGTGAAGAGCGAATGGCCGGACTCTTGAATGTAACCAAGACCTTTCTGATTTGAGACCGATACTTAAAGATCAAGCACACGATCTGTCTCTTCCTGCAGACATGTCAAAGGATCGTAATTTACGCGGTCCATTTGCAAGTAAATGCTCGCCAAGCGGTTATTAGAGGACTCGCCATCGCAATGGATGGCAAGAACGGAGGCATTTGACTTGTTTATCGCAGAATCTTGATTTTCGCGTTAATTCTTGAATTGCAAATGCGTGATAAGAGAACAGTTCGGCGTCTTGTAACCGATTATCAGCTTTTCCGAACACACATATTTCAAATCCCTATCTTCTAAGTTTTCTCCCAGGACTCTTCTCTGAATTGTAAATGTAGGGGGGAGATCGATCTAGTTTGAGTAACGGTTAGCATTTCGTACTCGCTCGGGTGACACCCTTTCATTCGAATGTTGAGTGGTGTTCTAAATGATGTAAGGTCCGGAGTTGTAAGGTTCGTGATGTTTTCCGGAAATAGTTTCATCTCTCGCAAGTACTTGTCTTCTTCATTGAGTGAAATGTTGGCAGGAGCGTCCTCTAATATCCCGAAAAAACATAGACTATCTACCAAACATAATCTATCAATGGGATGCCTTTAAAACTCTACGCACGTAATTCTGTAGAAACTAACCATTTCTCTTTGATCAAAGACGTTGCCTATTGTGAGATATTAAGGATTGAATGAAATCAAAATTTGTGTTTTATTATTATTTTTAATACATTTAATAATAATTCATAATCACGTAATTCTTTTTTTATTATTTTTATTCTTTAGTTGTAATTTTTCTACCTAACATATCTGATGCATTTAAAGTTCGATCGAAGTCAGGAATGCAATCCATCAAGTGTAAAAAATATTGTAAGGCAGTTGCAGGTATTTCGGCGGTAACCATCCGCTTGTGCGATAAGCGGTCCTTGATGTATTGTCTGTGCCACAGCCTGCAGAAAATGCTACTACACACCTCGAAATATTTCATGGTGATGAAAACGAAAGCACAATAAATAAACAAAGCCGAGAGTGAGTCGGACACTTTCAAAACAGAAAGAAAGAAACAGTCAACAACGAAATAGAGGGAAAAAACACGAGACAAAATAACGGTGTAAACAGTAAAAGGATCGATTTTCGATTACACAAGTAAAGCTTCTATTCCCTCCATTTTTCCTGCTTCATTTTGTGTTGTTTAAAGACTGGGGTCGAAACGCTCTGGGTTCCAGAACTTTTTTTTTTCTTTCTCCCTCGTTCTGTTCAATTTTTTAAGAGAGGGGGAGGGAGAAGGCAACATTCGAAATGAAAAGACAAAGGAAAAATTCGAAAAGCGCAAGACTGAACTCGCCACTTCCATTCGTTTCTTCCAACTTTTCTTTTAATCATTTTGGAAGCTGTCTTCGTGCACACGGAGGGGGGGGGGATTCTTTCCCCCTCTCCTCGGGTAACTCGGTTTGAGAGGTCGTGCTTTTCAGCAAACTGCTGTCGAACCTTAGTACTGGGAGAATTGACAAGAAGGGTCCACCGTATGTTGATTGCTTTTGAAAAGTAAAACGACAGATTTCTGGAAGCGGTTCCTTCTGTCAAACGGCTATAATTAACGTTGGCATTTGCTTCAAAAGTAATGACACCTTTCGTAGTACGAATTAAATAATTTTTCTGACTCGTTTTTGTGTGAATATATAAATAAAAAAGAGCGGACACACTTACGCTCTGACATGCCATCAAATCTTTTTTTTACTCCTAAATCGTTTGTTAAAGCATTGGCAGGCGTGTAGTATAAGAAAATAGGGGCACGTTAGAGGGGGAGACAGAGGGGAAGCTTTTGAAATTCCCTATTAACTTTCTCTGAGAAATAATTACGAAATCAAACGAAGTGTTAATTTTCTTGGTGTTTTTAAATGGATGCTTATGAATTATCAATACCGAAAATTTTCTTGTTATTCAAACGTTTCGCTTAGCACTGTTTGCTTTTTTTAAATTTTAAATATTTAACATTTTTTCTTTATTTTTAAATATGTATTGTTATTGTTCTTTTTCATTATTTTTTTATGCGTTATATTACGGTGTACATCAGTGTTGCTGACAGCATTATTATTTCTGCCGAAGTACTCCGCCCGTGTGCGAAATCTTATCTGCGTTGTGACATGTCCCTTTTCATCCCTATGCATTTTAAATAGAAACTTCCTCAAACAAATTTGCGTGTTCATTATAAACCTTTTTGCAAAATCGAATAGGATAGAATTGATTTTTTTTTTTTTTTCTTGACTAACTTACTACTCAGATTCGGTTGCATTGATTTATTAAGATTTAAGGTTCATCTGATTGAATTTTAACGAGAATCACGAATTCAATTTTAAGGAGAAGATGAAAAGTTCCCGAAAGACGTCGGTTTTTTCGGATTTCCCCCACAAGATTTATCACATGATCTAATTTAAAAAGCTAAAAATTGGCACTTCGGTAACACTATTTTTTAAGAACATTTAGGCTCCTCTTTTTCTTTTTCAAAGTGGGAAAAATTTCTAAATAACGTAATATCTTACTCTGTAAACTTCGATTCTTTTCCGACGTAAACATAAAAGATCTGAAATTTAAAATTAAAAAAAAAAATAAAATAGATGAAGTGGATGTTTTTTTTATTGATTCAAACGAACTTATGTTAAAGTCAGGATTTTATTTTCTAAGGAAAATCAAATTTTGTTTTTGTTGTAGATTCTGCTTTGTTCAGTGTGTACATGTTTGACAATTAAAAATAAATTTGCTCTTTATTTATGTTTAATAAGAAAGGAAACACAATCTAGTGAGTATTAACAGTTTTTTACATTACTTTTGACACTTTTCAGAAAAATGATTGCCAGAGATTATAAATGGAATTGAAATCAATTAAAATTATTTTAGTTTTTGAAAAAATATTTTAGGAGACTCCTTTTCATTTTTGTTTTTGATTTAATGTTTTCTCCGTGTTCAAATTTTTAAATATGTAAATGTTGAGCATAAAATATTATTTTACGGAGAACTCATCTGAAATTCAGATAATCAATCGTAAGGGGAAGAAAGGGTGATAAAAAGTATTTTATAGACTTATAATTATTTTTAACGTGATTTTCGATTTGTTTAAAAAATTAAATCCATCTTTGAAATCTCTCTAAGAGGAGACCTTTCATTCATTTATAATGGAATTCCTTTTCATGTTCTTACGATTTCGGAAATCTAACAAATCAAATATATGTTCTGTTTCATTTACTCTATTTATGAAATAAATAATTTAAAACATTTTTTTGCTTTAAAAAATAAATTTTTTAGCAAACGCAAAATTTTTTAAGAATTTTTTTTTTTGTCCTTTTTAAATTTTTTTTTCAAGGAAAGAAAAAGAAAAGTGGAATGTTGATTCTTAATGAAACATTTGCAAAAAAATGAAATGTTAAGTTTTTAGAAAAGGCCGGCATCTGGATGCGTGAGTGTGCGAGAACTTTTCTTTTTTAAGAAAATTCATTTGGAGAAAAGGAGTGTTCATGAAATAGGAAAAAAAAAAGGTAATTTTGTCCTATGGAAATTGTTTAAACAAGAAAAAAGGGTTGAATTACGGATCTGATAAAATTCTCGCTTCTCTTTTCTTGGATTTTGTTCTATTCCTCTCGCTTTTGATTCTTTAAAAAAAATTTTTCCCTCTACACTCTTCTTCTTGAGACTGCTCTTTCGAGATTTGTGATTCAATTAGTGATATAAATGTTGTCGAACTATTGATTATCGATTAATTCAAGAACTTCAGACCACCTTCGGTTCGAATTTTTTTTTTTTTTCTTTCGCTTCCTCCAAATGGTTTGGTTTGTTTTATTTTCTTCTGCAGACGTTTCGAAAGATTTTTTCAATGAAGTAGAAAAAGTCCAATTTTTTTCTCTCTTTCTCTTCCTAACCTTTCTTATATATACATTTTTTTTTGCTTTAAAGTTGATTCCCTTAAGATGCGGTACTGTTTAAATTTTTTTTTTCTTCCTCCTATAAATTCCTTTTTTTTTCTTTTTGAAAAAGAGCCTGCTACTTCTTATCCGGTCTTTCCTTGTTGACGAGGTGGCCTTTTCTAAGGAGACGTAATTGAGTGTAAGAAGAAAGAGAAATAGAAGTTTAAAGTGAGAGGGGGGGGGGAGAAAGGCCCCGCCCATGACGTGTTCTTAAACATCTGGCAACTTTTCGATATTCGCTTTTTTGAAGCTTTGTTTCATCCTCCACTTTTCGGTTTTTATAAGAGAAAGCAAGTGATGCTTCCTAATGAATAAATATTGTGGTGAAAAAAAAATCACCGTATAAAAAAAATTTTTTTTTATGTATTTCACAATTTATTACTATTTTTTTATTATTAATATTATTATTATTTTTTTTTTTTTTGCTGAGAATTCACCTAAGTTTATGCCATGGGTGAATCTGAAATACTCTGAGGTGATGGTCCAGATTTGTTGAAAAGTTTGTTATTTAATATTTTTCGTTCCTTTTTATTGTAGTTGTAACTTCCTAATCTTTTTATGAATCATTGGTGCCTTCGTGCTGCCTTTTAGGTTGTACTTTTTTTTGCGTTTTATCGTAAAAGGGAAAATGAAATCTTAAGGGATATGTCTTATAGCGCCCAAACTTAAAATGATTTGATAAGTTTTGATGTACAAGATATACAAAATAGACTTTTGATGTACAATATCAATTTTTTTGTGTTTTTTTTTTTTTGAAAAAAATAGATTCATTTGCGATTGTGAAAGCAAGAACTGAAAAGTCATAAAATGCGCATTTTAAAAACACTATCTTAGTTTTGTAATTCGTAATTCATGAATAATTAATACTTAAGAAATATCCTGTGATAAAAATATTCTTATTTTAATGTCTGTGGGGGGAAAGCAATTCAATTTAATGAGCTGTTTTGATATTACTTATAAGTGAATTTTTATCTCACTTTATTTGCAGAAAGATTAAAAATCAGTGCAGTTGTGCAGAATTTAGATTTTATTCCGAGTCTTTAGCAGTAAAGGTTAGTAATAAATGCTTCTGTGATTCATGGGAATAAACACATATTAAAATGTAAATGTTTGAAATTTTTTTAAAATTTATTTTTGTTGACCGATAGATATTCAACTGTTATTTAAACGAATACATTTCAAAGTCCCCATTTTATCACCTGTTTGAGTTGTAAGGTATTCGCCCGTGGGTGATGCCTTACTTCTAAGTTATCTTCGTGACCTAGGGGTGTGGGAGTGAATAAAGAACCCGGCGTTGCCATGATCTTAATATATCTTTACTAAGATCTTAACTTAAACACTATACAAAGATAATAGTTATATTTAAACTTAGAGGATCTGAGATGAGAAAACACACAATACGTATTACCAAATAAGTGCAATCTTAACCACTCTATTTAACTTTCCCTTCTATTTCTAATCTCTGCTTCTATCACAGTTACTAATGGATACTAGAAAATTATCCTACCTTAATCTCTTGTTTAACCACATTCCTCTCGGATCCTAAATAATATCTTTTGTTCATCTCGCGTGGAATAGTATCCACCTTGACTTGATCGCTCTGTCACGGATAGCTTCACACTCAAATGACGGCTACCTTCCTTCAATTTACGCGCTTTAACTGAGGCTAGCATAATCACTTCCCAATGGGTCATACGCTTACGTTAAACTTCTGCTATTTAAAAGGTTCCTAATTTGCATACTCACGCTTCGCATCTGGATAGGGTTGGAAAGAATTTGCCTTTTTCGGCTCCAAAGAACCCAAGAGGAGTTTTTAGTTGAAAATGCGATGAGCCCGTCACAGAGTGTTTTCGATCACCCCTATGTAGAAGAGAAGTAGAGCGAGAAGTGAACACATTCTGTACCAAATCTCTATTGTTTTGCTGATTTGATTTTTGGCATTGCTATTTGTTAACTGTAAGACACATAACGATTCAACACATCCCGATCAATTCACACGTTTTTGACCATTTTTCCCTTTTACGCAGTGTGAATGCTAGATGTGTTGAAATTGTTTGAACAATACAGGTTTCGGTGCATCAATCAAATTGAATCATTATTCCATTGTTTAGGATAGGTTTTCTGATATTTCTGAGAATGTTCTTCTGTAATTTATTTTCGTCTTTAACCTTCCAATACATCCATAACTTTCTTATTAGTTACTCGTTTAATATAGTATAAATGAACTACAATTGTAGTTGTCCTAAAATTCCTCCTCATCAAATGAGCGAACACAGTATTGCATAATTCACCCCATTTGACCAGTTGGGCTTACCAGGATGAAATAGTATATTTTGCAAAACATTTCTAAAACTTTCTGAATTTTTTTGAGAAATTTGGGGCTTTTGGAAAGCGGGAGATTGCTTTTGTCCATCCGAGTCTCTGCGTTTCTCAACCTATGCTTGAGAAAATCTCGCTTCCATATAAATGTATGTCACCTTCCAGAACAGAAGTTTAAAATCGCTCCAAATAAAAAAAAGATACCTTTATCTATAATTTTTTTGAATTTTCTAGATGTCTACATTCAAATAGATGTCTGGATGTCTAAAAAAAAAAAAAAAAATCTTTCAAATGTAAGCAGTAATAATTATTACTTTTCAGTTTTGTGATTTTGTTTGTGCGTTAAAATTTTAAGAAAGTTTTAAACACAAATTTGACGATTGATAATGATTAGTTTGCTAATTCAGGTGCTCTTTATTGCAGTTATAAGAGCGTTGTTAAAGTACACGAAGGCATTTCCGGCTTGAAATCTTTTTCCAAAAGAATGTTAAATGATGTTATTTACCCTTCCCAGGTGTGGAACGATCTCCTCTTAACCTTGTCATTCAGGGCCGGAGAACACTCCTTGTTCTAGTGAAGAAAGGAACCGTTGGAAGAGCTCCGTTCACACAGTCAAGTCGATAGGTACAAATGCTGCCGAAATGCATAGACAACCAAAAAACTAAATTACTATAAAAATAGTGAGAGAAAATAGCGAACGGGGTTCGTGATTCCGCTTTTGTTTTCCTTTTGGCTCTTCTCGCGGAAAAAAAGGCGCGGCAGGTGAGAAGAGGGCGTCCGTTGGAGGAAGGTTCTGCCCACTGCTGGGTGGGATGGCTGCTGCATTCGAAAAGAGTTGTCTTCCAGGGGCCTGTACTCAACGAAACCTCAAAATTCTGTCTGGGAGTAAACATTTCTTACTCGAGTGAATTTCCACCAGTGCATTCGCCTTCCTTTGCTTGATTTTAAGGTATCCGACTACCCTATAATCAGGATTTTTTTCAAAAATTGACAAAATTGTTTTATGATCTTATTTTATAGGCCATCTTATTAGCTTAATAAAGGTACCAAGTTTTTTATTTCCTATTCACTAGAACAAAAACTGCAAGTGTTTTAGTAAAAGCGGATGCCATAACTTTAGACAAGATGTCAAACATTAAAATGCGTTTTACTCGAAATGTGTATTTTTTCGAAAAGCTCAAACGGGGACAGAGAATGCTCAAAAAGTTTTGAAACTAATTTGCTGAAATTTTGTGTGTATGTTCTATATAACAGTAGAAGTATTTTGTCCTTCAGATGTATCAATCTCTGCTTTATTTCAACATTTTTAATATTTTATGTGAATATAATCACTATTTTTTTAAGCAATTTCATATAATCACTAAGATAAAAGTGCTCTAGTTTTTGTAAAAATTAAAATATCTCTTATTTTGAAGGTCATTTCAAACACGAATAACAAAGTAACACATCAAATTTGAAAAATTGAGAATTTCTTCATAAAATGTTTGTACAGAGCGGGCCCCGTTTATGTAATTTTTTGTACATTTTTACCAATTTTTTCCTATTTTAATAATAAACTTTTTTCTCTTTTCAATTTTAGGATTTTTTTCCTTAAAGGATTTTTTTCCTTTTCCCTACTAAATAAATCTAAAAATCACAAAAATATTCCCATATCTCATTTTTTCAAAAAAAGTTGTTGCAAGTAGTCGGATATCTTAACTTCGAAGGGAAGCAGAAAAATCTTATAAATGAATCAAGTTAGAGAAATGTAGAGGAGGTACTTATTGTAACTTGGCAATGTGCATTTGAAAACAGATATATTTTGGATAGATATTTTTTTGGTTTTCTATATTTAAGAAATACCTATATTTTCTTTTGGACATTGAATGGTTAAATCTGTTTTCGAATCCTTGATGTTATATTTTAAGGTGTTATTGATTGTAACTCTTGCACCATCAAGAGGTGATTTTTTAAAAAAAATGTATAAGGACGCGTGTGGCAACAGAAAGTGGAGAGGGCGTGTAAATTAAGGTTCTATTTCGGTTGTATTTTTTTATTAGTATTTATTTGAAAGAACGCAACTTAAAAGAATTTCTTAGTTCCTCTTCTAATAATTGGCTCCTGCAGATGACGTTGGAATCACTGTTCCGAATCTCTTTTATCTCAGTATTCGGAACAGAGACGGAAAAGAACAGAGACAGCTCTATTGTTGAGGAGATGAGAAATTTTCACCAGATACTCATTTGAAAAAAAAAAAGTCTTCGTGGATTTTGAGCTCTTTTGTAAAGAAAATATTCTATTTGAATTTAAATTCATTCTGCGAAAAATGACTCGACCGAGAAGTGTTTTTTCAGAACTTCCACCAAGATTTATTTGCTAATGACAGTTATTTCAAATGGACTCGTTTCGTTAATTTTTCCCCCCTTTTCAAGTAAATGAAAAAAAAAAAAAAGTAAATATAAACGTGCCAATAGGTTTAAGAAAAAAATGGTTTGAAATGACTCTTTCTTCTCTCTTAACTATTCTTTTCTGTCCCTGGAGTATATTTTCACTTACTCTCAATTTTAACACTTTTGGTCCAAATAAAAGCAAACTTTTTTTTCTCTCTGTTTACTCGTACAATACCTTTATATATGACATGTATTACTCTTTGTTGATCATCTAATTATACTTCGGTAACATTTTTTAGCTGGTACAAAATCTGTTTATGAAAAATGCAATTCTTTTTAAAACTTTCATTACTAATTTTTATTTACATGAATTTTTAAATTGAATTCATAAATTAAATTTTATTTATTTCAATAAAAAAATAATGTAAATCATTTTTGGATTCCATGTTTAAAATATTCATAAAAATAGTCGCAATAATTCCCCCTCCCCTTCTTCATTTCCCTTGTGAAAACTAAAATTATAACAAGGGTCTACTTCTATTGACTAATCCCTTCCATCTCCCTTCTTTTAGACTTTTCGCAGCTGATGCGCTGTACGCCCCCCCCCCCAACCATGCATGTATAACACAGGACTAATTTATTTTTTTCTTCGATATTTCATTTTTTAATGCTTATTTTTATTAAAATCTGTGTCCAGTCCTTCTGAAGACAATAAACTAACACACAAAAGTGGTCCCTAGTGGATAAACTCCGATGATATTTAGGAAGCGTTATTTATTCGCATCGTGTCGGATCTTCTGGATTCGATATGAATAAAGTTGCTCATTGAGTCTTCATTTATAAAGTAATCGCAGCGAGTATTCTTGCAGCACGTTTTAACTGCGGCTCCTTTTTATTCTTTTAACAATTAAAATTATCCACCCAGTCTTGAGGATTCCAGACGCAGTTTTCCAAGAAATCATTCTCAAGTATACTCTTCATTCTCGGAGTTTTTTCTTCATCCATTTCTCAGTTTTTATCCAGTGTAAATTATTTATTTCAATAAGTTTCTCCTTCGTCTAATGAAATTTTGGAATAATCGACGTATGGAATAAATATGTAACATATGCTCGTATAGGGTCCACTGATATAAAGTTTGGAATTGGGGAGTCCATATAAAAGTTTTGAAAACATTGAATTTTTATTAAATATCTGTATGGCTAATTTCTCTCAACTAAGGAGTTTTACATGGCTGGACACACAAAATGTAACAACAAGAAGAATCAGAGATATCATAGCGAAATTTATTGGGCAGTAACATGTTGTACAAAGATCAAACGATTAAAATTACAGCCCTTGTGACGTTTGGATGAGGACAAAATCAGTAGAGTGTAGCTTCCACATAATACCAAAGATGATCTGGTGTAGCAATGGGTGGTGTATCCCGGGTCCGTTGTTGTACAAGCATGGACCACACGTTTTCAATTGGTGATAGATAGGGAGAACAAGCTGGCCAAGGAAGCAATTCAATCTGATGGGTAAACAAGACTCTTGAACATTGCGTGTCATGTAGAGTCGGGCATTATCTTATTCGAATATGGCTGAAGGCAAGCGCTGAATGTATGGGAGGACCACGGGCACCCTCACTTCAGACATGTAGCGCTGGAGGTTCAGTGCCAATGCGTACTAGGGAGGTGCGGCAGAGTGAAATCCAATACTACACGAAACCATGATACCCGGTGTAGGACCAGTGTGGCGATGCATAACGCAAGAATGCAGCAGCCTCTCACAATGGTGTCTCCAAACGCGAATCCGACCCAATTGATATTGCGGGCAGAAGTAAACACAATGCCGTTCCATTCCGTTGTTCGTGTCCGCCGTTCATTGCACCATTGGTGGCGCAAACACCTGTGGTTTTCAGTCACGGATAAACGAAGTAAGGGACGCCTTGCAAACATTCCATTCTGTCGCACACGGAGTCGAATGCTATGAGCGGACATCGAATGATGTGTAATAGACCGAATCTGTTGCACTACGGTTCATAATATGGCTGCATAATCCATCACTGCCATGCGTACAATCCACCTGTCATCAAGAGCAGTGGTGCAACGAGGTGGGTGTGATCGACCCCGTCGGCCCGTCGTTTCTTCCTGGATCCAGCAATGGATCCGCTTGGTTCCGTCCAATACGTTGACCGATTTCTCTGAAGGATAATATGCTATCTCTATAGGCTACTATTCTCCCTCGGCCGAATTCAGAAACTTGGTCAAAAGACTCTCAATGTTAACTGTTAACCTATACTCCACAAGGTATAGGTTAACAGCTTACGCAAAAAAAAAAATCGCTTGAAAAATAATTGTATTCCAAATCGCCTATCTGTTCTCCCATTATACAGCGCTTGCGGGTGACGCTACGGTCGCCCGTGATGTGCGTCTGCGCTCTAATGCTAATGATTTGCATATTTCATCGCCTCCAATGCATGACGTAAATTTCGCATGCTTTCTTCAGGGTGTTTCGTTTTGTGTGACCGGCAGTGTCTTGTATTCTTTCCGGTGGACCTCTTAGCGTTGGGGCTAAAATTTGATTTTGTCCTCGTGCAGCCCGTGCTCTCGGTTCTTCGAGAAGAGTTAGCATTCGCCCTGTGCGAGGATTTCCTGCTGCCTACCTGAAATCTCTTTTTCTCTCTTTTTCTTCATTTCCCGACTCTGTTTAGTCTAACTTTTTCTTTTGGTGACCGTCAACCGTAAGCTCACGACAAACTGGGGAAAAGGCGCGTCATTATTTGGTTGCGCATCGGAGAGCCCCCGGCGGCATTGGGGAAGACGCTCGGAACCACTTTGTGTGAGGTATGTTTTGTTTAGGAACGCGATTATATGTGCTCTACATTTCTTTTTCTATTTCCAGCGTAAATTGTTTTTCTCCCTTTTTCCGAGAATTTTTTTATAGCGTCTCGCGTTAAATTAACCGTTTCGGAAACAGTTTCTGTTTGCGCCATCTTGAATTTCTGATGCTTCTTTTTCACGTTACGGTCCCTATTTTCTTAGTATAGCATGTACCGTTTGATTTGAAAAATTCCAATGCACTGTAATTATACATTTTATCATTTTCTGATAATAACATTTTTTTTATATTTAGCACAAAAATTTAGTATATGTTTTTCATTCTTTTCAGAATAATAATAAAAAAATGATGAATAAAAAACAGTATTCTTTGGTTAGGGTATCGCAACCTTTTCTTTTTTAAAATTTGTGTATCCCTATTTGTTCTCTTTAAGCATGTCAACAGATAAATAATGCATTTACTGTTTCTCTCTGTAGTTACCTTCAACTTTAAACATCAAAAGTAAAATATCGAAAACTAAATTGTGATATAAAAGCTTATAAGCCAAAGCATAAAAATGATATGAACTAAAAATTAATATTAAGTCGTTTTAATTTTTGGAAGGGATTCAGCCGCACCCTTGCTCCCCGCAGAGGTAGCCATTGTGTGCACTAGAACCATAACACGATGATATCATCATGTATTGAAGCCATTACCTCTAGCTCATTGACTTTTTCAAGATTAGTTTTTCCATGAATCAAGGAAAGTTACAGAAAAAACAATTCGCGAATTTCTAGACGCATCGCGACATTGTTTTAATTTTAAAACGTTTTACAGTGTACCCCTTACACACACATCATGTGTTTTCCCAAAATACAGTTGTTTTCTTGTTTCGAAGAGTTTGTTCTCGGCTTAGAAATTTTGTTCTAACTGAATTGTTCGAAATAAAATGCAATTCTAACAATAAAGTGTTTTTCTTAAAGTCAAATTTAAGCCTATTTTTTTGACATAATTTCAGCCTAATTCTGCAAAAAGTGCTTGATTTCATCATTTTATAATTCTTAGTATATTATCATTGGCTTCTGTTTTCAATAGCTTCTTATCGACTGTTCAAGATCATTGGACAGATCAATGCATTCCGTATATAAACTACATGAAGTAAATTCTGACCAAATGGTAACTGTCGTGAAGTAGACAAGACGCTTACGAACTGGACAAACGAGCTATTTCATGGACACCCTATTTTAAAAGAAGCTCCTCTGGATGCGATCACTGTGTAAAGTCGCTCTTGCAATACACATCTTGATCCAATGTTATGATGTGAATTTTGCTGATTTTCAATCCCGTAAATCATGCACTATTATTCACATGGTTTCCTTGATACAAATATTTAATTTTCTGTGTACAACATTGCTTCCCTCTTATCTTTCGTCAACTATCAAACAGTTTTTATTTTGTTAATAGTTATGACTTAAATTTCTTTATATAATAGAATGAAAAATTTCTCCACTTTAATTTGTTACAATGCCATACGAAAACTCGACAGAAACAATTGTAAGTAACCAATTAACGAACCTGCTAACTTTCAACAGCACCTATAGGAATATTTTCGAATATGCACAAACTCTGTAAAAAGCATTCCGCGACTTCAACATCAAAGCTATAAGTACAAGAAAGCAAGAAAATTCCTGCAAAAGTGCAGCCAGGAATCATTTTGTTTATTTTAGTGGAAATGTTAGGTTAATGTTTTAAGTTCTTTTCAAGTTGACAATGTAGATATTTTGTTTTATGAACGATGAGTTGTGTGTGTGTGTGAACTGCCTACTAAAATTCATGTTCCTGGTTGTTGTTTTTTGTGGGGTTTTTTTCTCTCTCAAAATCCTGTATTAAATTGCTGGGCTGTTGCAGAGGCCCCTCCCCTAGTTGTAATTACCGTCATCATCTGCCTCCTAAAAAGAAACCAGATGGACTCTGACGGCCATTAGGACAAACTGTACTCCGCAGATTTGGACGTCTGCACGTGCGCATGCCACGAGAACCTGATGAGGAGTTTCAGAGGCAGCTGTGGCAATCTCCTCCCTACCTTGGTTTCACAAAAAAACCGAGAAGTTTGTAAGATTCTACTGAAAAGAATTGTGCTGTAGCTTCTCGCACAAATTACAGAAATATTCAATATAAAACTATATACTGCTAATAATAAAAGAATAGTGTTAGCAAAATGGTTTCTTGGGGGGTGGGGTATGATTGTCTAGTTACAAGGGAGCCTCAGTCCAATCCAAGCTAAAAAATGACCACTCAAGGTAAGAACGGTACGGCTAGAATGGTTTTTAGTTAACGAGGTATAGCATGATGCCCTTTCTTTTGTAAACACATGTAATGCATCCCCTTCCCGTAAGCAGTAGTGCTATTTCTGTTTTGTCGTATCCCCTCCCCTTTACTTCGATTTGCATATTTGCAGACTTTTGTGAAAATCAAACATGTTATTTCATAATCTAGATATTGCACAAAGTTATTAATTTTTCATTAATTAGCAAATGTTTCTCAAATCTCAGCCAAATGAGACCAGGGCCATTTTTAACCTCCCCGGCGTCCTAGGCACTTCAAATTGTTGCGCCCCCTCCCATTATTTCCAGAGCACCCCCTCCCTTTCCTTCATATCTTACCTTGCCAGTTTTGGTTCGGAAGGGATTTTCCCTCGACTCTCTGACTCTTTTCTTTTTCTTTGTCTTCTTAATGAAGAGAGTCCTATTATCCACCACCTATGGACCCACCGTGTCCCGGACTGGCAACCGACAGCCATAAGGAAAGCGTGATATGGTTTGTTTACTCTTGTTCATTGGCATCATGGAGGGGGGGGGGGGGGGGGGGGGGGGGGGGGGGGGGGGGGGGGGGGGGGGGGGGGGGGGGGGGGGGGGGGGGGGGGGGGGGGGGGGGGGGGGGGGGGGGGGGGGGGGGGGGGGGGGGGGGGGG
>BMAV01001244.1:545067-560561 GCA_019973955.1 Trichonephila inaurata madagascariensis | reverse complement strand
TTCAAAGTGTTGCGATCCACCCAAGAGCGTAACGGAGAATATTAGCCGCCGGCCCCGGGGGGGGGGGGGGTGGGGCCCCAAGCCCTAAGAGGGATCGGAACGTACTGGGCCCCCCGCGATGCGGGGGTGTACGTTACGCCACTGGGTGGACCCAGTGGCGTATAGGTCTAGTGAGCAAACAGAAAATCTACAATACAGTCGGACCTCCATTTTAAGAACCTCTTTGTTGCGAATTTCTCTATTTTTTCCTGGAACTAAGAAAATTTTACGATTTTTTTCGTAAAATAACCTCCAAATATCGAAGTACATTTTCTATTTAATGAACTTTTTCTCTTGTAATTAGTTTTTTTTTTCTCCGTATTTTTAAAATATTTCTAGACCTTCGTATGATGAAATGATTTTTATGTCTTAAGGCAAAAGGCGGTCCACCGAGCGATCGCGATCGACTCAATACCCACCCCGGCTCTAAAGCAATGTGAGGGCTATTAGCAATGGACCTCGCATTTTTGAGTCATGGTCAAGTGACCAGGACCACACCTGAGATGGTATTTTGCTCTTCAAACTTCCACACCATACCAATGAGAGGATTTGAAACCACGATAAATTGAACGTGTCTTTTCGGAAGATTTGAGCAACCGCGACTTACAGGTGGACAGGAAGCTGGTTGTATTTCATGACACTGATATTCCCTTTTGGAAATGTGTACTTTTATTATGATGAAATGAAAATCCAATTTGAAACAGAATTTTCTCATTTGCAGCTTCTCACGCTCGACATTGAATGGTCTCTCATTTGTTTTATAAGTGTTCGCAATTGAACTCGGGGCACATTTTTAAAACAGATATTTAATTTCATCCTAATTTTTAGCTTTAATATGAAGTACGAAAAGATGAAATGTGAAAAAACATTTTTTTTATAAAGAAGCTTTTTCACAAAAAATACTCCGAAAAATCCCGAAATTTGAGTAGGAGTCTCTTTATGATACACAAGAATCAGGCGTGTTTAGCCCATTGACTGTGTGTGTGTGCCAGGTAAATTGAAAGCGTCTTGCCTTGGGTGCTGAGGTTTTATTTAAAAGAAAATACGAAGTCTTACAAAATATGATAATATTAAGTTATCGATATTATATTTTAATAGCATTTACATTAATTTTCATCACACACACACTACGAGATAACTTGTAGCCTGGCGTCTCTGAATAAGATTTCTGTATTGAGTGCCACTTACGAGTTATTACGTAGTGGTTTTCTTCAATAACACAATCTTCATATACAAAGCCTTTCTTTTCTTTTTGCTTGATTTTACAAACTGGTCACCTCATTTCCTCCGGCAACAGTCAGATATGTAATGTTATGTCGAATTTTGATACAGACGTGTAAGGATCCTTGCTGGGAAAAACCTTTAAGGCGATGGTAGTTCTAAAGAGTTGTAATGGAACCAAAATGAACTCATAAGTAACTATTAGCAGACTACAGGAAAACCATTTGTTGATACAAGAAAATCGCCGATTCAAAATCTTCCTGCAGAAGGCATACAAGTTATATAACCAAAAAAATCGAGGGAATAATAAGATAAGGATGCGACAATTTATGGAATCAGTTATCATGCATTTACTTGATGGCGAAAGCAGCAATGCACGAGAAAGCAGCAACTGTAATACAACTGTCTTTCATTGCTTAGAACATCTTTCTATCACAGAAAATAAAAGGACTCCTACAAAGCCATCTTGAATGTGCACAAAGCAAAAAAAAAAACAAAAAAACCGTAAGGTGTCTAAATATTTTTGTCCTGCGTGTTCCAACAACCCAGCACTTTGTGTTGATCCTTGTTTAAAAGCTCATCATATATAGTAACAACAATAATTTTTTTTTTAGTTTTTAGAATACATTCGTATATATATGTTTATTATATATAATTATGTTATAATCCAATAGTCTAAGTTGTGTGTGTGTGTGCAATTTTTCAATAATAAAAATGGATGATTATAATATGTTCTTTACACTATATAAATTATCCATTCATTCTTTCTAAAAATGATGGAGATATGTATTCAATCTAAAATTTCAGCCCAAACTACGAGATTTCTCGTAGTCTGCATTGAATGAGTTAAAAAACGATTATCTCTAAGAAACGATTGAACAATTTATTCATTTAAATGAGACTGGGGAGGGAGAGTCAGTGGATGCCATGTTCAGGATTGCTTATTTTTATCGAATTTATTTTTTTTAAGTGTCTTTGTATCCAAGTATATATATAACTTTTCATTTATATTACCCATTTCTTAAAAAAGTAACTCGAAGTTATCATCTTGCTGCGGTAACGGGGTAAAAAGTACTAATTTTGATAAGATGTTAATTATATGTTGGTTGTTAGAAAGTATAAAACTAAATTCGAAGGAATCATTGCCGCGTATTTTTTCGTAAGGAGAATGCGTACGTTATTTTGGGTGGTGTTGAAAATTAAGCTCACATAATAGGTTAATAGAATAACACGAAATCGATTTTTTTTATCAGTAAAGTAAAAAAAAAAAAATGTACACCTTTTGAAGTGTGAGTTGGGGTTTTTCAGCACTACATTTCTGATGAAGGATTAGTTTACACACACGCGCGCGTTTTTATTTTAGTTTAGAAGAAAGTACATTGGAGATACTCAATTTTAGTAGAGTTCATTTTAATTTTTTTCCCTTTGAGATAGATATTCTGTCGTAATCTCTAGGGATATATATAAAATAATTCATTTAAAAGAAATAAAAAATTTTTCTTTCTTCTTATCACACGCGTAATACAGATTAACTCATTTAATTTTTCAATTTCTTTAATATCACAAATTTTAAGCGTATGATTGCCAAGGAATAGAATCTGTAATTATACAATTACACTACATTTATACAGACTTCACTATTATTAAACAATACAATTGCCTTAACTTATTTTAAAATTTCATAAGCAATTAAAGTTTCCTGAGACAAAATGCGTCTGTCGATACTGTTAAATATAGAATTGGCATTTTGTCAAATAATTTTGCATCGTTAAAGAAAGTGATTTCGCAAGGATTCTGCGTGAACTTACTGAGCAATCGTACGGGTTGATATAAACCTTTTATCATTAAAATTTACGTTTTCGTTTAAATGGTTTTGGAAAAATAATTGGAAAACAATAGATATATAGGAATCACATGTTTAAAAGGAAATAATTATTTTGTTAAAATAAATAAAATAAATAAAATTTTAAAAAATGCTAGAAATAATGTTTTTTTTTTGCGATTATTTAATTTGTAAAAATAAATTAAACCAAAATATGTTCAATTTTGTTAAGAAATATTGCTTTGATAGAAAATTAAAAGTATTAACCTGTTTCACGATTTTCAGTATTCACTTCCGCTTATAGCATCGTGGCTTTTGTTGAATCGTGTGTTCGAGTCTCGATGCCAATGATGACCTCCCTTGTACTACCCTAAATATATCAAGGAGTTTACAGTCTTCCCATTGATGGGGTGTAGAAGTTTGAAGAGCGACTCAGGCGTTATCTTCGCTGCGTGACCATGGTTCAAATGAACGAATTCTATCACCCACAGCCCCCGTAGTGGATCGCCATGTGACGTCAATAAATTATATGATTATGCATCGATAAAGATGTATTTTGTCGCATTCGAAATACACTCATGTCCACAAAATTAAGGTCACAAACATAAAATCTATGAAAACTGGTGAACTGTTTACTGTGTTGACACGAAATTTGACACAGAGATACATTACAATGTCAGAAAGAATATAGCAACATAACAATATGAAAAAGATTTTAATTGTGAATTAAGATACAAGTCATATCAAAAAGTGCGAAATCATGAATCGGAGATAAAGCAATTTCTTCGGGAAAAATCTGTCTAATATGGATGTTATTACTACTATATAAGCCTCACAAAGAGCTGTCATACTGTTTATGAGGTGTCAAGAACTGTTTTCGGCAACAAGGCCTATTTTTTCCAGAAATGGGACTTTTAAATCCTGGGGGGTCCTGTTGAGAACCTGGGAGGTTACGTTGAGAAATGTTTTTTCATAGACCATCCCAAACATATTCCATAGAATTTTGATTCAGTTCTGTGTGACCGCTCATTATCGTGCATAAAAATATAGTCCGGGCCCATATCACCCAGGAAAACCTCACATAAGCTTCCAGGATCTCATCCCTATAGCGCTGTAAATTGATATTACCCTCATCGAAAATGTACATTGGTGTACGGCTGTCCAATATTTTTCCACTACCTACAAGGATTTCTTTGCTACCAAATCTGTCGATTTTTTTCCCACATAGAAGCGAGCTCCGATTTCTCATCAGGTGAAGACTCGGCGAGAATCACTTTGTCTCGTACATTTAGACTCATCCCTGAAAGGAACATGCACCATTCTTTCAGCTGATGTTTTCAGCTCCACACTCTCCGGTCTTACCTGCTGGATGCAGTTAAAGGGACTCATCAGACTGGACGCCGAGCTTAAAGGCTAGTCTCTGTGAGACGGCTGTACACTGTTGGCCTGAAAATTCTTCTTCCAGACACGGCAGCAAGGTCACGAGAAAGCTGAGGAGCCGTCGTGCACTTAATGCCAAGTAGCGATCCTGTGCAGATGTTGATGCTCTTTTGCGACCTTAGCTGATCTTTCTGGGGGCAGTATCACTTGTTTGGAATTGATTCCATAGCCAGAAGACCAATTTCGGGCTAATTGTGGCCATGGAGCCAATTCCACTTGAGACTGGCTAGCTACAAGCATGCCAATGGCTCTCCATCTCAAGGAATCCTCTAAACGATTATGATAAGTCATTCTCACTGCACAAAAAAAACAAATCCTAATTAATTTTTTTTAATGCAATATTTACAAAACTGGTGGCAAAACTCCCACGTGCTTGAACGGTCTCACTCCAGTATTTCTGCGAAAACTAACGCTTCACAACATCTTTTCCTAAACTGAAGGTTGATGTTGTACTTTTCGTTCTTCAAAACATATAAAATACAAATTCCATCAATTTTACTGGAGGCATTTTAAAATGATCACGAAAAAAAAATGTTTGTGACCTTAATTTTGTCGCATTAGGAATAATTTGAATGGTGAGCTAATTAAATAATTGTTTGTATATTACTTATTTTGCGCAAGTACTTAGACTGGAAACTGCTATTTATGAAAACCTTTATATATAAAGACCACACGAAAAGGACTAATTTTACCCAACCTAGCATACACATTGCGCAACAGTTGCGAAGTGGTGACTTGCTTCTATTCAAATATATGAGTTATAAATAATCACACGACCCTCCAGGAGGTATGTGAGAGGACGATAATGCTCTTTTTCTTCCTCATAAAACTCTGCTTCGTCGAGATCCTTATCTGCTCGACCCACGAGAGTCCCTCTAATGTATGTTCCTTCTCGGCCAAAGATGGTTTTTTATGGAAATGATCCTCCTCCGGGCAGATCGATCCATCGTTCTCATCCTGCACTTGACCATTCCATCCCTGACCCCCTAATGGACGCCGTGACCTCACTTTTCCCTGTGGTCAATCCATTCCCATCTGGGATGCTCTCACAAAATACTCTGAAGAAGTGGAAAATGATCCTGTCTCGCCAACATTTCCTCTTTATTATGTTTTTTTTTTATTTCGCAATTATAATCATATCGGATGGGAATGAAATTTTCATATTCTAGTGTATTATGATAGTAAGGAAGTTGGGGTCAGTCTAAGCGATCTAAAAATGTTCTGTAATAACGGTTTAAAAAAAATTGCAGAATTGATTTTAAAATGTTTTTTAATAAAACTACCCAGGTAGTTTTTCCCCAGCTGCCTATAAAATGAAATACGTGAGCAATTTTCATAACAAATGAATATGACATGTCAACGCCTGTGTTCAGATTTATTTCTGCACGTTGACGCAATTGCTCAATCCAAATGAAACTTTCAATGAGTCCAGCAATCCAGTTTTCTCACTATCGATCAATCTCTTCCTATATTCCTATCAATGTATCTATTGAATAATGTTGCTAAATATCAAAACCTTGATAATAATGGAATGGAATGGATAATTATCGAGGGATATCTCGCGCAGAGTTCACAGAATGTCGAAAAAAAATTCCATTTACACCATGCCTAGAATCCGAGTGGGGTGCGATTTCTGTACGAGAGAAGGACAGTAGTTATATGCATTTCCTTTAATAATCTTGTTTTTGAATTCTTACTCTTTAATTACTTTTTAAGGTCTATTATTGTATTGCCACTTTATCATGTTTCAGTCTTAAGAATTCTGCGTGTAAGTTAAAAATTTCTGGGATGTGTGATTCAAAAGAAAATAAATGTAATCGAACTCTTTCTCCAGGATTTCAACAATTTTTTTCACAAGTCTTTTGGATCAACGAGGGCCAACAGATGAGGCTCTTGAAAAGGCCTGGAAAGTGACGCCATCCCTATAATCTAAAAGAAAATTTCCATATTTCATCTCATCGAATTTTTAAAAATCTCGTCATTTCAGTATAAGGAAGGCAGGAAAAAGCACGTATTTTTGGAAGAAGTGGTCCTGAAATTTGTCTTCAAAAAGTCACCCACTGGTTAGGGGATTTTTAAAACTCTCTCATTATTTGCACTAATGAAGATAAAATTAGCGGTTTAATTTGAATTATATCAGTAGTTCTTATCCTCCCTAAGCACCCATTTTCTGTGCTGTGTTCGGTGAGAAAAGGATGGGAGGGGGGAATCACGATATTTTTTCCCCTCCTTTTCTTGGCTCACGACCAAACCCATTTGCATCACTTTGAGTGAAACATATATTAAAAGAGAACAACGTTGCTAGCTTTTTTAATGAAAAGTAATTTATATTAGTGCGTTAATGATTACAAATAAATAAATAAAATAAACCACTCTTCGATTCTGTGTGAAGCAGCACACACAAAACAGCATTTACCTATCCCTCTAATGAAGGGAATTAAGATTTAATGATTTTCGAAATTAGTGAAAATACTTCAAATGATGAAACCTACTGGATGGAAATGACCGAGCTCACGTGTTCCGCTTTCTAATCAAGAGTTATTCTGCCGCATTTTGAAGGATCTTCGTTCAAAAAGTATAATTGCCGAGTGTCCTACTCAAAAATCAAGAATTTCAGAAAATATTTTTCCATTAATAACTATTTGAAAAAATTCGATTCGCATATCCTGATGTACACTTTTTGTACAAATATATTTCTCTAATCGTTTCGATTGTCAATGTGAGAGTCATTATAGAATGAAACCAATCAATCAAAGCAATTATGAATTTCTGAGATTGTGCGCCAAGAAAGCGCAGATCGGAAACAAAAATGACTTCCAACTTAAATATTTCGTAACAACTCACAAAATTTTTACTTAGATTAATCAAGGAAATTAAAAAATAGCTAATCGAAATGCAAATTTGAATAGTGGGCTAGTCTAGTTCAAGGATGGCGAAACTTTATGGATCAACGTGTCATTTTTTCTAAAGAAGTGTTTAATGAGGTACAGACGTGCCGGCAAATAATTTTTACTTGTGAATATTGGGAAAAAAATAATACTAAATGCTAACAACGCAAAACTCTTTATTTATTACGAAAAAATACATTTTGCACTATATAGTTGTAAATGTTTTAGTTATAGGTGTAATTCAAATTAAAGTAAACATTAGTTGGACTTTTATTGTTGCATCTTGGATGATAAATAACTTATATTAGGATTGTAAGATGTTACTTTTAGTAGAATACATGCTGAATTGGAGTCATCTGCCTAACGGTTTCTATACAATTAATTATTTTTGCTTTGGTTCTCTCTTTTTGACAAGAGGATTTGTTTCAAAATGCCGTTTTACAGACGATTTTCTGCATACCACTGTTCCAGAACATTAAACATACACCGCTTTGTCGCCTTAACTAATATAATGCCATATTTCTCAATTCACCAAATCTGAAATTCTCTGTTACACTTACTTTCTTGAATTTTTTGTTCTTTTGCTGGACTAGCTATGTTAAATAACAGTTAAAAATCGTAAATATAACACAAATAAACTTTGAAATGCAGTTGTGTCAATGAAATTGACTATGCCAGGCGTAGACAAGCTTTGCATCCTAAGCAATTGTAGTCCACAACGTAACTAAGGCAAGACAATAACAAACAAGGGTGCTCCCCACCGCCCCGCGACCGATCAGTCGCGTTTGTTCGTAATACTTCACAGTGAACTTTGTTATTTTGAAATAAAATGCAAACCATTTTGATCACTGGCAGGCCCAAAATATTGTGTCGCGTGCCACTGGTTCGCCATCTCTCTCACTGGTCTAATTAAATGACATAGCTATATGTAACTCTTCCCTCTTTTCAATTTCTAGACACAAAAAAAAAATGTACAAATAAAAATCTCTATTAATAAAAAAAAAATTGAGTAATATATTTTATGAAGTGAAAAGTAATAAAGAAATTGAAAAACACTTTTGAAACATCATGAGTAGAATCCTTCGTTGCATTCAATTCAACACAATAAATGGATTGATATTCAGGAAATTACGAATTGAAACTTGTTTAATTCATTACAATTTCCGAAATTAAAAAAAAAATTAAATTTGTGTTTAAAAAAAAAATTTGTATTTATGTACAATTACCCCCGCGACGTTTTCCTTGAAGAAACTGTTCCCACGACATTTTTTTTTCGAGATGGAGACACACTCTGAATAGAGGAGGGGTGTTTTTCTCTTGTCATTCATTCCCTCCTTCAATTTGTGTCCCCGCTCCATAATTTGACAATAGATGTCGAACTCGGCGAATACTGCGAAGAATTATAGCACTTCGCGTGAAAAAATGCGATGAACATGGTATCATAATAAAAGTACTCGTTGCCATTTTTACTGCTTCGGCTCTCGGAGCCGAGTTCTGAAGGATGGGTTTTGTGCAAGGGGAAAACAGAGGAGAATTTATGTAAAAGGATTTGGCAATGGTTCGTCCGAGATGAGGCGTGAAAGGGTTCTGAGGTGTCTCAAAATGGCGGAATGAAATAAAAGAGGTCGTGAGAAAAGCCAGATGACTCGACAATGGGACCGCACCAGAATGGGAGGAAAAAAGCTCCTTCACGAAAAATGTTCTTCGGTCATGTCAGAACTTTAGTGCCATGAATGCAAATGCAATTTTTTTCCCTTCCTTTTTCTCATTTTTGCTACGGTAGTTTTTGCGTCTACTGAAATATAGATTTTTTCCACCTTACCGTGTTGAATGGAAAAAGGGATCCGCGTTTTTTTGAGCTCTTGTATTCAGGATGACTTTTCAGAATCTTTTCTTTTCCCACCCTGATATACAGAACCTAAATACTAAGTCGGTATTTATCGAGGTTATTCAATGTTTCCTGATAAAGTGTTTTAATCGCGGATATTTTTGAATTGTAAAGAACTTGTTCCTTTAGAGTAAATACTTTCTTGAGAATTCGAAAGTTCATGAATAAATTTTTTACTAATATTACTTTTTTCGAATTCTGAAAATCGTTACTGATAAAGAGTTAGTTAAAGTACGTACAAATCAGTACTTTAAGTTGAGAAGTGCTTCGTTTAAAGTGTTATTGCAAAAAATCAAGTCAACTGAATGGATTCTATTTAATAAAAAAAATTATTATTTTTTTTATTTCTCGCGAAGTATTCCTTTTTAATTTCTGCAGCTGAAAAAAAAAATCTACAGGGTCTATTTGCATGAATGATTGTTAGGAAAAGAAGTTTTATAAAGTCTTATTTTCGAAGGCTGCTGCTTAATAAAAAGTTCCGAGGTTCATTTCTATAGTTCATATCTATTGCAAACATCTTCACGAAACTTATTATTAATAAGCAATCATTTTTTTTTTTTTGATCTAGTTGAATTACATATTTTTCAGTGACTGAAACTGTTTCGTTCTCAATTTAGTAAGCTACACGAGACACTCGAAAGTATATTTTGGAACAATAATTGCCTCTTCGGACAATTCACCAAACGTAACAAAACGAAGTGAAATGCTCCAAATTTCTTTCGATGACATTGAATAGTTCTAAGCGATTTAAGTCTAAGTTTTATTAATATTATTCTTCGTCAAAGAAATATTTTCTAGAAAATTTCCCAATACGGCTTTTAACCCTCGTCCCCCCGAGATGCAATATTTCTGAAGAAATAGGTTAGACGGAGGATATTTGAAATGGGGGAATATGTAAAATGTTAAGAATCGGCCCAAAACAAAAATAATTTGAAAAGAGCAGTGAAAACTGATGATCAAATATCGTTTCTATGAGGTTCGTCTCCACACACACACAATAGCTCACGTGTTATTTTTAAAGACGACTCATTTTTATTTGAAGAATTATATTTTTGCTTTGAAAAATTACGCTTATATTTACACTTTTTTTGCTTAAAAAATTGTTTAAGTCACCGAACATTTAAAATGGATAGAATTACTGTTGGACCTCTATGTAACGAAGTCACTAAATCCCAGAAAAAAGTTCGTTATATGGAAAATTCGTTATATAGAGGTTCATTTTTTAATATACTTTATAAACTATATAAAACAAATTTTAAATTCATAAGCACTATAGATTAAAAAAAAGTAATTATTCACACCTTTTTTAAAATTAATATATGTTTATTTTATATACCTTACCCATCAAAAAAGAAATAAAAAGAAAAAAAAAACGGTAAGGGAAAAAAAATGTCGAAGATTTGACTGTATATTTTCAATATTAAGAAAATATTTTTTCTAAAATTAATGAATTTTAAGAACATTTTATAGTTTAAAGCATGCAAGTAATATTAAACATACATTATTTTATAATTAGAAAACAGGGAAACGGGGCAACTCCACTAAGGGTGAAGGAGGATATCGAAGATGCTTCTAGTGAACTGGACAGTGGGGGTTAAAGGTTGCATTTCATGGATGAAACGTCTTGAACTCTATTGCTCTCGGTAAGCTAGGATCTAATAAAACCAGTTCAAGATTTCTGACCACCATAAAATGTGTTAAGGAGAGAATAACTAGAATTTTTTTTTCATAAATACTTTAAAAAAAAGAGAGAGCAAAAATTGAATCACTAAAGAAAAAGTTCGTTGCATAAAAATGCACTTCGCTATAGAGAGGCTATTTTACGAAGAAAATCGTGAAATGTTCAAGGTTCCAGGAAAAAGTTCGCTCTATAGAAAAATTCGCAATATAGAGGTTCGACTGTATTTTGAATAGTGTGTAAAATGTGGGTAAAATACTTTTTGGGAACTTGAAGGAAATCACTTAATATCTCTGCAAGGAGACAGAAATTTTGATCACTTGATGTGAACATTGAATGTGAACCTTGGTTTAACTAATGCGCATTCAGTTTGAAATCTATATCCTTTTCAATACACTCACTGTGTGTAGATAAATTTTAAAGGAAAGCTGTGTGTGCCAATCAACGCGCGATTTTTACGCATTAAAGGCGTTTTTTTCCCTGTGCCATCTAAGTTGTGTAAGTTTAAATACGACCTCTTAAAATAAAGTTCACTGAATAGTCCTGTACCATTAATGTAGATGAAATATTAACGAAAGTTACCTTACTGTCCTTCGAAATAGTCACCTCCCATAACTATGCACCGCTGAGATTTGCTATACGTGTCCTGGAAACTTATGACGGGGCTTTACGCGACTTTCAACTAATAATCCTATAATCCTCTTGGGGAATCTTTGGACCAGCAATCGCGTTATTTCACAGCCAACCCTCTCAAGAAGAAACCAAGAGAGGCAAATTAGTTAGTATATGTATAGTTAAAGTTTAATAATCGTATATCAAAAGGAGCGGAGCCGCTGAAAGCAGTGTTAATACGGTAAGAATTAGAATTACGCCGTGTGACTAAAGGACGGATTTTGACTACTAGAATAAATCAGTGAATTTAGAATTATTAATATAGGATTGATTAAAAATGAGCTATTCGGATTTCGTACGCTTATTCACATAAGTTTGTCGCTCTCTTATATCACTCCAAGGGTTCCCTTTATAGACTGCTTGTTCTGAAATATTATCTTTGCTAATAATAAATTAGATTTATCATGGTCACAGTCTTGGTCATCCATTTTTCCCTCCTACAGCCTTCGGTCAACAAGATGATGAGGAAGACCATTACAAACTTTGCAAGAAGTCTTCCTTTGGGATGGAGTTCAAAAGTGTCGTCACGTTCCGTTGGATATTAGGAATATCATCAATATCGATAACACGTTTCTCTCATCCCTAAATTCTGGATAACGATTGGTCGCACGGATTCAGGGTTAATCTGCAGTGCATCAGCTATCATACGCACAGTTAATTGACAATCTTGAGTGACTCATTTCCTCACTTTCTCAATGTTTTCGTCACTGACGGAGGTCGCTAGTCTTCCACTATGGGGGTTGTCAGAAATTCTTTCTCTGCTTTAAGAAAACGAGCGAAACACTCCTATACACACTTCATGAACAGTGCTTGATCTTCATAAACATGTACCAGCATCTCATAAGTTTCTCTTGGCGTCTTGCCAAACTTAAAACAAAACTTTAAATTGATCTTTTGTTCGTTCATTTTCCTGTTCTCAGTTAAGAAGCAACGTACTAAACAAGTCTTACACGGAACATAAATGAGTCTCAACTGAACAACGGTGGTTGCAGATTGTCAACTCCTGCCACTACTCATGTGCAGCGTTTTTTTTCCGCCAGTGTTGCCAGTTTGGCTGTTCTGACTTCATTCAGCGAACTTTATTGTCAGAGGTTGTATCTGTTCCTCTGAAATGTGGATTCGCGACTCCCAATATTTTGTCTAGGTATTCCAGATCTTAACTATTATTCGCCTACATTTTTTTTTTTTTTTGCAGGACTCCTTGCAGAACTTTTTTTTACAGATATGCCTTGGAGCATAGTCACAAGATAAAAGACTTAACAAGACTTATTACAAAATGTTTTAGGGTTTTCTTCTTTAAATTTATTGCTTGGTTTAAGTTGCATACTTCAGATACAATTTTTTTTTTAAAGAAGTCATTTTGTAAATTAAACAAAATGACAATGGTTGTTATGGATATAAATGTAGCAAGTGTTGTATAGTTTTGAAATTGTCACTAAATGGGTCATGTTTTGAAATAACTTGCTTAAAGTATTATGCAATATTTTTCCTTTTATGAAGAGCTAAAGTTAGGTGACATCCTTTTATCTAACCTGCGTTAATTTTAACTAAACAAGAAAACATTTGAGCTCCGATTGCGATTAGTAGCATGGATTGGAAAGACCATGGGAGTGAAAAAATCACCGTAAAATTATGGAATTTGAGGTCACAGTACTTAATGATGAGGTATCAATAGAGGTGCTTTTAGAATGAAGATGTTCTGCAAATAAAAAAAAGATTCTCTAGGATTGTTATGCATGGACAAAAAGAACTGTTGCATCATTTGGGAATCTTAACTAAATGGAACAACTTTTGAAAAATTTGCCTGGGGCTGTGCGTAATAGTTTTCTTTGAATAAAGAGTCAAAGTTAGGTGACATGTTTTTCTCAAACCCCGACTCACACAAGCTGCGTTAATTTGAAGAAAACCAGCAATTTTTTTTCTCCGACTTGTGATTGTTAAATTCATCGTAAAGTTAAGAAATGTGTGATCAAAGTAGCTAATGATGTATGTAGGGTGTCAATTTTCCAAATTTTCAAAAATATGCTCGTCCTCACTTAACCAAGTGATGGGGAATTTATTTTTCCCAGAACAGATATGACTCAAACTTTTACCTCGAGCCCGCTTATCCTTCGTTGAAAGATTTGGTGTGGAAGGTTTGAATAAAAAAAAATGAGAAAAAGAAAAGTGTGTAAAGTAGAAGCACATTTAGCTGTAAAAATACATTATTATTTAATTAATTGAAAAGAATAATGGCTTTTTGCTAGCGTAATATGTTCCAGAAGACTCTTTGTATAGAATAATTATCAGTCTTAAACTTTAGACTGGAATTTTAAGAATTGTTTTGGTTTTGATATCTGATATTTTAAAAGTATCTTCTTAATTCATTTTCTACCTACTGTGTTCTACGCATTTTGGAATAAAAATTATTAAAATGCAGCCTATATTTAAATGCGCTCTAAATACCAGTTAATAAAGTGTTTGAGTTATTATCATAAAATATTGAAATGTTTATAATTTTTGCTTAGAAATTCCTAGAATATCTCTCTCGTCTCAGTTCTCCGAATTCTTTTATTTTTGAATTCAAGAAACACCACGGTATATCTTTGGGAGCTATTAGTAATTTACGATTCTTTCAGTCGTTTTCTGAATTCATGTGTTAAAATTTCGCTCGTACTTTTATTATCCATAACGCTGCAGAACATTCCGTTTCGAAAAGTTAAATCTCTCTCTTTCTCTTCAGTTGAGTTGTTTTGATGTGTGTTTCAACATTTAAATGCTTGCGAATTTTAATTTACCGCATCTGCAAACTCTTGAAACATTTCATCGATTCCTTTCGAAAGCGTCACAATGTCCGATATCTGCTTGTTGATTGGAGGGCTTTTCAGATAGTGTTGCGCTTTATGAGTACCAGATCTTATTAACGGGGAAGTTTTCCGATAAAGGCATCCGGAAATTCAATTTCTCCTGTGTCGTTTCAAATTCGCAACAACTTCTAAAGATTTTTTTTTGTTTTGGTTCGGCGCAGTGCTGGATTTAATAATACATAAGCGATCTAAACGAATAGAATATTGTTTCTGCGTCACTTTATTACCTTATTTGTTCACATGATTATTATTATTTGAGAATTATTACTTGACTTGTTGTTTAAATAATTTTAATGCGTTTTTTTTCTTGTTTGGAAGTGAAATAATTAAACTGCTAAATGTAGCGAAAGTAATATGATTCAACTTAAAAATATTCTGGAAAGGTACTTCAAGCACACATGCAGTTGACAAAACTAGTCTAGTGAACGTTGGATGTCAAAAAATTTGAGTCGTTCTTCCACTTTTCTTTGCATTTTTTTTATAAACATCCGCATTTTACTCTTTTCGAAAACTGCTTTTGTTTACTTATTATATTTTTGTCAACCGCAAATTAAATATTCTCGTTTCTCTTATTTCTTAAGAAGTATTCTTTTTCTTTTCTGGGTCTCTTTTCCTTACCGAGATATTTTAATCTCAAGAACGTGCAAGTTGCCTGTGTACGTCACAGCATACGAATGATGAATGAAGGAAATACTCGATGACAACGCCCCTTTCACTGTAAAGCTCTTGTCTAATATGAGAGCTGTGTAGCGGAAAGAATTAAGAGAAAAAAGGTAAGGAAAACACACACATGGAAAGCCAGAGAGTGGTTCGAATACCTTCCTTCCTGGAAGGGCCCCTTCGAATGACACCTTTGCAGACACCTTGGGCAAGAAGGGAGATGATTGCGAACGTGTACAAGGGGGAAGGGAAGAGAAACGTACGAAAGCCGCAAGAACAATGCTTCCTGATATTAATGGGGGGTACTAGAAATCATTACCGGTATAACGTGAAGATCGGA
>BMAV01001244.1:524077-540067 GCA_019973955.1 Trichonephila inaurata madagascariensis | reverse complement strand
TAAACTCCTTGACAAGTGTAGAAGTTGAACTGTGTTGTCTCGACAGTTCTTACTCGGATACGAGCCCCAACAAGTCTAATCCCTCATTAGTTTTTAGAAATCTAATCAGAAATTAAACTTTTAAATAAATGTCAAACAAATGATGTGAAATGAATATGCTCTTGCGAAAGGTCTTCAAGCTACCCACTGTTGATTACACAAAAAGGGGAACTCATCCTTGGGGAAGGTCGCATCCTTAGAATGAATGAAACTGTTGTGTAGGACCTCCAAAAAAAAAGCATTTCGTAGTAGCATGAAAGGAGGTAGGTTTGTTCTTCTAACTAAAATACACTTTTGAGAATAAAACGAGTCTTGACATTTTGATCTTCAGTCGTGCGAGAGGTTCAAACACTCTAATGACCCCGGGCCAGCCGGAGGTGTGACTCTTGGGACAGACAACCCCCTAATTTCCCTCCCGGCCTCTGTCCAAAAAAAAAAATCGTCATTATAATAACGAAACCGAAAAATATACCTGCGAAACGGGTTTCTCTCTTCACGTTTTTTTTCTCTTTCTCGTTTATATATATTTCTTCTATTCTCTCGCCAAATCTAAAAAAGAAATGATATAAGATGAAGAGTGGAAATAAAGTAAAGCAAAATGAAAAAGGAAACGAGTATTGTTTGGATTGCTATGAAATACGGATTTCCAGTAAATTAACATGAACTGTTGGGGGGGGGTTATTATAAATTGAAGAAAGCCTTTTTTTATCGTAACTGAATTCAGCTTCAGGAATAGTCATATTATGGATTTAGGAATTCACGGTTGATTGCATCGGATATCCTGATAAAAACCTTTTGCTACCGACATTTGATATCACGCTTTAAGCACTTATAACCCACAGAAATTGATTGGCATTTCATTGAAATGGATGGAGTAGAAAAGTTAAGAATTTTTGGATTTTGCAATAGATGCGTTTAAGATACTTTTTCATACGCATACTGCTTCAAAAATTTGTTTCATTCGATTAAATATTGATAATTTCTTTCTAAAATAGTGTTTAATTGCAAATTTATATGAAATATCTCAGAGGTTTTAGGCTTACTTTCATTGTGTTCTAAGTTGATTTTGTTTTCTTTTTCATTCTTGAAAACAAAATTCAATTCCTAAGGGGAAATATATGATATATTATGAAAACCATTTTATTTCTTTCGTTGTCACAAAAACCTATATTTATACACCAGGAGATACAATTATCCTATAGTCGAGGCCATTAATTACCGGCAGAAAAATATATTTCGTCAATTAGAATAAGCTTTCTTTCCGACAAAGAGATGACGATTTGTAATCAAGGGCTCACGTAAAATTCTCGTAAAATCTTAAAATTGCTTTTATTTCTCTTTTTCTTTTCTTTAGTTTTTGTTGGTTTTTTTTGAAATTTTATTTGAAAAAAAGTTAATTTCTTAACATTTGACTCTTAATTATAAAATAAGAATGATTCAAATAATTAAAAGTTAAGCTCTCGTTGCATGCATGTTTTTATTTCTTGTTTAAGTTTTAAAAACTCAAATTTGCTTTATGCTCAGAAAAGGCTAAACTAATTTGTGATCATTTATTTAAGAAGGAAGTTTCCTGTAAAGAAGAAAAAAACCAATGGCTAGAGAGGAATCGTCTTTAAGTATTAAATATCGTGTATTTTTACGTTCTTCAGTTATTCGAGGTCATGAAAAAAAATAAACAGGGGGGGGCGACATTTTATCCATATTTGAAAATAAAAATATATGGGATACCTGAGAAAGAAGAAAGAAAGAAAAAAACACTTGAGTATTTTTTAGTAAAAATTTTCGTATTTTTGTATTCATCAAAATATTCGCCCCTCGCATTGAAGCCAATTTACAAATTTCTTCTTTATAAAACCGGTTTTATTTTTAGAAAATGGCAAAATCTTACACCCTGCCAATTCTTTTTCATTTTCTTTTAGGATAGTCAAAAGTGTAAAAAGAAAGATAGGTATTCATCCGATGGTGGTATGTCTAGGGAATAGGGGGGGATGAAAGAGGATCCCTCACCCAAAATGCAAATTCTTTTCTACAACAAAATTCCTTTAATTTGTACCTCTTGTCTATATTTTACGTTAATTCTTCCTTATTGTTTTGACACTTACTTTGAACACTTCTGCAAGTTAAACTGGAATTGGTTTTCAGCATTGTCTCTCCAATACGTCAATATTCAGATTGAGTGATTTACCTGACCTGGTATTTTTTTCCTAGAATTCAATCTAGACAGATTATTTTCATAAATCATCTGTGAACCGTTCTGAATATAATTATCTTTCTCAAATGTTGTACAATTTTTTGTAGCTTCTGCTAACGTTAATCCCATGTTTCTAGTCATAAAGTAAATACTCTCGTCTGTGTCACACACATTTTTAAGGTACATATTTTAAGTTAAGGTGCATAGTTAGAGATACAGCTGAGAGTTAAAGTAACACAGATATTATTATAAAATATAAACAGTTTTTGAAAATTCTGAGGTATAACATTCCATGGAACTTTTGTACGTTATAAAAACGATGACAATTTCAGGGTTACGTAATTTTTGAAGAATACAATGTACTTTCAATAATTAATAAACAAATCTAAGTGTCTAGAATATCAATGATGTTTAATTATATTTAAGTATTTTAAAACGTTTCTGCTTTAATTAAATATTTTTTTTCTCTTTTAGGTAAGTACCCAATTTGTTCCGAAAATCATCCGATGAAGTTTCATGTTTTACGCAAAAGGGTATGTGCTCTTGTTTTTAATTAGATATGTCCTAAGAATTAAACAAGATTTGTTCATTCTTATATTTGCTGAATTAGATCCAGATTATTAATTATTTAAACGGATCTTTATTGGTATTTTATTAAATAAGGAGCAAGAAAACCCTACATTTATTTACTTTACGAACGTTACAATTTTTATTTATATTGTTTCAATAATTTGTTTTTTTTTTTTAAAAAATTATTGCATAAATTCCTGCACTGTTTTATTGAAGTTGTTTTTCGTATCTGTATTTATTGTTAATTAATAACGATTCTCCATAAAATGCGGTATTTGCTGTTGGTTGAATAGCATTTTCTAATTAAGTCCTCTTAACACTTTGTTTGGAGTAAAAAGAACCAGAAAATGAAATTACATCATTCAACAATTTTTCGCATTTCCTTAATAACAGTTCAAGTGCCCATTGAACAAAATGCTTTCAAGAGAAAACTCATTTGCATTTTAAATACCAGAATACTTCCACTGTCATTTGAAACTTTATTTCTGTTATTGTTGCATCGCTCTCTTCAAACAGAATGTGTGTGTTTATTATGCATTAGTGTGTATCGTACATTTATGCATGAAATATTATGCAGCAAGTATTTGCGGGCGCATTAAGGAAGATGTGTGTTTTTTGTACGGATCACGGATTTTGCAGTCATCCACCCGCTCCCCCCATTTCGGATAATAATCGAATTTTTGGTACTAGTTTTTGATTGGTACTAGTTTATATTTCTGTATGTGTTGCCGTTTAAAATTTTAAGATACATCTTGAAGAATCTTATATATATATATGTATATGTATTATATGTGCTTTTTCATTTTTCTAATGAACAGCATCAAGTAGACTTGAGCCAATGACAGTTCAAAAAGAATTGGTAAACCAGCCGTTTGACTCAAATGAGCTGAATGGAGTAACGACACATTTTTCATGTGTGAGACACAGTGCGCATGCGTGTTTATGGATCTTTGGATTTCTCAATTGTTCTTTTCAGTTCTTTTTGGAGTTAATAGGAATTGTTACCTAGTAAGGAGTTCACAGTATCAGTGTGTGTCTACAGAAAAATTAAATTGAAGATGAAAACAACTGTTTTTTTTAAATGCAAGATCGTGATGAGTAGTAACCCAGAAAGGATTTTTTTGTAATTCGTCATTTCTGTAGACAGTAACAGTTATTCGCTTTAAAAGTTTCTTCCGAAGGAAAATTCGTGTTCGGTCGAAGGTCCTTGCTCTGAGGAGACAGATCATTTTCGCCGATTGCATTTACTTCAAATCTGCCTCCGCATGCACGGGGCCCGTTTCAACGGGCGAGCTATGATTTTTTCCTTCTCCTCCTCCCCCGAGTGGCCGAAAGAGATGATTAATAAAAGCAGAATATCCTCCGTGAAGCGATAAAGCGTGACAAGGCAATAAAGTGAGACATGGGTTATGACGCCGCAAATGATATCTCGGAGCGCCGAAAAATGAAAGCGTCCGCTCCTCCTTTTCCCATGACCCCTTTGGATCCGGCCACCGAATTCCCAAATCGGGATCTTCATTAAATTTGAGCAGTCTGGGCGAGAAATGCCCCTCACTGATCACTGCTCTTTCTTCGTTCAACTAATTTTATTTATGTTTAGTTTCAATGGAATGGTGTAAGTAATTTAATAAAATGAAAATTATTTCACATAAAGGTTTATATAGACTCTTGAACTTCCTTGTGCAAGAAAATAAGTGGTACTTTATGTTAGTGCTCTCGAAATATTTGGATCGCATACCCGTAAAACAAAATAATTTTAATCTATCCCCGTATCATGCTCTGTTTTGGAGACAATTACTTTATGACACATGAATAATATAAAATCTCTGTACTAAGCAACCCTGTGCTCCACCCTCACTTGTTGAATTTTTAAAAGATCCACCCACGGAGATTGTGACTCTGACGAGAAGAAACAAGAACCCCTCGAGAAGCCGAACATCACGCCAGGACCAGACGTAGTCATGGTCGCTTGTTCGCGACCGGCATTCTATTGGTCGAATCTAGGGCATCCTTCTGTTACCAGTAAAGACTACCCATGTAGAGGGGATGATGCGCATTAAATGTTGAGGATCAAAAACCTCACGTTGATGTGCAGTGGAAGTTTGGAGAGTGGAGTGCCAGCTCAGGTGTTATTTTCGTCACTTGAACGAGGTTCAAAATGATAAAGCCCGTCGCCAATAGCCCTGTAGTAGCTTTATAGCGCAATGTTTTGAATAGTCAATAAATCAATTAAAAATCTACTTGACACTATTAATTGTAGACTATCATTATAAATAAGAAGTGTAATCGATAAGAGATTGTCGCAATACACTTACGTGTTTAAATAAAGAATTTTCTTGTGTAAAAATGTCGCTTTTCTTTAATGTGTCATTAAATTAAAATATTTTATCCATTCATTTAAGAACATTTTATTAGAATGAATTAAAAGCTAAATATACACTAAATAGGCGTGAATATTTGCTATATCTCGCGAGGAATCATTCTAATTACATGGACCATCAGTATAACCCAAAGCATTTCAAATATGTTTCACCGAGACAACAGAAGGACTGTTCAAGATGCAATTGTATGTATTTTATAAACACCGTTTATTTTAACTTGGGGATGCTTTCAAACGGACGCTTTCTATTAAATAAAGTGAAGGAAATTTGGCTTTGGCCGAGAGAGAATCGATTGTTTAAAGTAGGGTTGACTCTGCGTAAATTTTGGCCTCAAATGAGTGATATTTGGGAGGTTAAGTTCGTTGATGAGGGTTAATTTACATATTCAGGATGCAAATTCGCCTTCTCCTACATCCGTGATTAATGTCCCTCGCACACTGTTCCAGCAAACGGGGGGGGGATGCTTTTTACCAGATAGGATAATCCGGTGTCGCTAACACCCGGGGCGTTCTTTTTTTAAAGTTTTCTGCTTAAGGAGGGGAAAAGTGCTGGAGTTGAGTTAGCAAATGTGTAATTGCAAAATTAATTCGAGGGGAAACAGAACCCCCGAAAGAATGCAAATACGTGCATTTGGAGAAGGTAAAAGATTTGTTTTCTTCGTGTTGGAGCTCACTTTTCTATTAGCGGATTTTGTTTTGATCAACAGGGAGGGGGGATGAATTCATCGTTGCTTTAAAGTTGGTAAGTGGAATTGCGTACGTTTTTTACAATGGAAGGCAACGAATGAAAACTTTTGTTTCATTTCTCCCCTTTTTTTAAAGTCAACAAATAAAACGAATTCTTTTTTTAAGAATGTTTTTGGTATTTGCTTATCAATTTTCAATTTTATTTTTGTATATTTGTTAAATTTATAACTTGTAATAGCTGTCATTGCTCTGTAGATTTTATTAATAATGATAATCTCTGAGTGTTATTAAAACATTGTCTATCAATCTTTTGAATGTTCTGGTTCATCATATATAAAAAAGGACAATTAAGCTTATTTAGGAAAAACTTTTAAAAAAATTAAGAAAATCCCTTAATAAAAATCAGTAGAAAAAAACCCGGATATTTTAGCATACTGCTACCACTCTTTCTGCTTCTAATGCAGCTTAAAATTACGTTCTAGCTAAATCAGAAGTATTTTAAAAGCGTTTTTAAAAAGAAAAAGTGGCTACTTCTATCCTGAAGTCGCACATTTTTTAAAGTACAAATTTCGACACCAAAGGAATATTTTTGAGAAAACTACTTTTCTAAAAGCTTTTAAACTCTAGTTACATATTAAAATTACAAGGATAAATATTTTTAAAAAAATATTTTGTTGCATAGTTTTTTATTGTTTTTTTTAATTAAATTATTAAATCATTGTATTGAAACTTTTCACATAAGATATCCACATTCATATTGTGGTTTAAAACTAAATTCTACCGCATACTAATTCCATTAAAAAAAATAATAAATATTTCATGAAAATATTACTATAAATTCACACATAAAAATATATGACTGTGTACGACTTTTCAGTTTTTAAAAAATGCTCCTTAAATTTGGTTATCGTTAACATTATGCAACACGTTTTTCCTACTTTGCTTTTGCCGGTAATACATTTCAAACTATGAATTTTTCTTCAATCTGAGCTGGTGTTACTTAATAGAATTTTCGATTGAGTCAATTCAATTCATCTTGGTTACATTGTAACTAACCATAAAAAAATCATAGATTATTGCATCAGTTTTCCTTCTCTCTTAATTCATAAACTCATTTTAGTGTTAACCAATTTACTGTGTCACTAAAATGGATTCTTTGCCTGTCTCGAAGATCCTTAAGTTGTTTATAATTACTCTTATGCTATAGATTAAGTCTCGAGATTTCGTTTGTATGTGTCGTTCGCTCCTATTGGTTCCTGATGTCATTCCGTTTTCAATTAATTCTGATATACGTTAATCATTTGGTAGGTTCGTAACAGTGGAACCCAAGGATTCTGTTTCACTTCCTCTGTCTTTTATGACTTCTTTACATAATTTATGTATAGCTCACAATATACATTTCAAAGCGAATTCAATATTGAATAGTATCACGAACAAAGAGGAGAAATTGGATCAGGAGTTTTAACCCATAACGCTCACCACAGCTTTTGATGGTGCTGTAACCTTAACAGGAATGTGTAGACCTTGCTTAACTTGATCGGTAAGAGACAGTATTTTTGAATCATTCGTGGAATATTACGTTCTTTGGGGGCTGCTCTGCTTCTTAAATTTCGAAATAATAGAAGTTCCAGAACAGTTTAGGGTTCCCTTCCCCATTTCCTCCTCCCCAGGCATTCCTGTGATACAAGCCGTGAAGTGCTCTGTAAATGTAGACCTCTCACCGAGTCATTCCTGACGTTCTTCTGATGCCCCCTCCGTTTGGAAAACGGGGGCAGTGGAACACATAAGTCGCCCCCTCCTTACTGACTCATGCATAGTTCACGGCATATTTCTCTTCAGACGTCATTATTCTTGGAGGAGGGATTCCCTTCGGTTTTGGGAACCCCTCACGGATCCCTCACTACACATGTTCTTTTCTCTTAAGACTCGAAAGAGGGGCGTCCGCACTTTTATAGATGAAAAAGTGATATTCTCGACAACACGAACCAACACAGATATTGATGACTTGTTACTTTTTCACTCGGTGCATCGTTAATATCCAATATATCGCAGTTATGATTAGTAAGAGTCTTCAACCCACTGAAGGCATTTTGGTGCTCTTACATTTGAATTGGAGGCAATTTCTATAAAAATTTTCATCAGCTGTTTGTCGTAAAAACATTTTTTTTTCTCGTATTTCAGATATTTAAAACATTCTATTGACATGCGTGGTATACATTCGAAACAAAACTTTTTGAACATGAGGAATGTCTCAAAAATTTTACGGTATCTTAAATATTTTTAAAATTAAAATAAATAAATTGACTATGTATAAAATCTCAACAATTTCTGGAAAAATGGCGATTTCTTATTCCTAAAGGATGTCAATATTTTGCCAATATTTCACCCAAGGTAACGTTGAACATGCTGCTACTAGAGAGAAGGAATAAATTTGTAATATTGCAATTAGTTGTCAAAGTTACGGATATCTGTTAGCATCTTGTCTGTTTGGTAATAAGTAGATTCCGTACATTTGATAATAAGCTAAATTACTAACTCATTCCAAACTCTGAAATTAAGAAGCATTTATGGACTTTAAATATGGACTCAATGGCAAGCCTTGATAATTAAAAAAAAGAAAGAAAGAAAATTTGAAGGAAAAGTGCGAATATTTTTTTTCAAAAAATGACGCGAGGTCTTTATTAGACATGAGAGTACGGCAGTTTTTGCCTTATTTTCAACGAGAATGTAGCAGTTATGAAAGACATTAGAAAACACTTTCGTGCTCAGCACATGGGGAAATATTCTGCATTAGAATGACATGTTCTAAGTGATTAAAATGAAAGCTAAATTTTTAAAAAATTAAATTCTGCAGCGAAGGATGAATCAACAGATACTTCATAAGTAGCCATTTTTCCTCGTGGCGTTGAGACTTCACAATTGTCAAAGAATCAGCCGTTGTCTCGTTGCACTTAAAGGTACAACACAAAAACCAGATATGTATTTGAGTCTGACACAAACTTTGGATATATGTGAGTTTGACTTCAGCACTATATCTGCTATAAGAACAGATGCTGATAAATCTATGACTGGAGAGAAAGTAGGAGTAACCACATTACTCAAACCTTATGTGAAGGCTAGTGGGGAAAAAACGATTACTTTTCTGTGGTAATCATCCACCAAGAGAATTTGTGTCCTTCTTAAACTAGTAATATGCTGACTGTTTTTGTACAAGTGGTTAATTTTGTAATTTTATCATGCGAATAACGTTAATTATTTAACACGGATTAGTTTTTACACCTCAAGGTACGTTTAGTGGAAAATTAAAATAAGAGAAAAAACTATTTTAAGGAAAAGAATTTGAAGCTTTTTAATTCGTGTCTTTATGCAAGCAATGAAATTTAAATTTCATTCGTGCTTCGGAAATGCCCCATCTCTTGTGCACTGACGATTAGTCCGCATTGAAAATCATTTAAATCTTGATAGCCAGCATTTATCGATAGCCAAGAATCGATGCAATAACCTCCTCAGACACCTGCTTGCTGTCTTACAAACGCACTGTCTACCGCATCGTTTCACGGTGATTGGTTGATTGAATACTTTCATTATTTGCATACGACCTGCTATACCAGTGTACTGTCTGTACTTTAGAAGAACGACGGACCGTATAATGTTCTAAGCAATTCATTTATTGTAATGGCAACATAGATTGAAGAAACTTTAGAATTTAAAACTCCTTCTCGCTGTCATCCCGCGCGGCTCTACTGAGCAGGCTCACACAACCAGTTCGTATGGCTCTTCACTGTATACTTCGACTGTCCAAAATATGAGCTAAAGGGTTCTATTTTGTTTCAATTCAAAGGGTACTAGTATTATATTAAAATAATCTAATAATAATAAATTTTCACAAAAAGATCTAGAGATTTACAGTTAGGAAATACTCGTATTCCTCGAAACTTTCTTCAATAAATAAGAAATAAGAAAAAATATTTGTTCATAAAAGATTCTTCAAAAATTAACTATTTAAGCACTACTAAAATCCAGGAAAAGATAATCGGTCAGAGATAGTTCCTTCATTCGATGATCTGTAAGTCAGTCACTATGGTGAAATTTTTGTTGCTGAACGTTAGTGTTCTAGGGAACTATGTTTCCATGAGTACCTATACTCGCAGTGGTAGCTCTTAGGACGAGGAATGAATAGTGTGGCTGATTCCCCTCTGAAAAATCAAATAAAAAAATATTTTCACTGTATTATTTCATTATTAAAAAAATTAATAGTTAATGCTTTTTTTAGTTTTTTTTAATGTGGAATATTATGAGTTTAAAATTAATGAATGGGTCTACTTTTTTTTTTATGTAAAATGGGTCATTCACGCATGATTGTATCAAAGTTCAGTGATTTTATAGATCTTTTCCCCCCTCCCATTAGGAAAAAAAAAAAAAATACCAGCAAACATGGCCATGAGTCAATTGCGAGGTTAGCATTCCGGGCAAGAATCTTTCTGTGAGAATGGAACTCACAATCTTTTCGAAGACAAATAACAACAGCATCAAAAATTAAAAAAGAAGGGAGGGGGAAAGGTTATCGAGGTCTCACGTAGAATTTGGAGAACGAAAGGCAACTTAGACAGGCTTTGGTAAAAATGGATGTCTGTCCTCTTCGCTGGAGTAGCAAGCGTGGAATTGGATAAAGTCTGGAGAGCAACCAATAGCTCTTTTCCACGGAATCGTGCGCAAAATATATAGTGACAAACACCTACACTTTGTTGTTGTTTTCATGTGGATGGAAGTATTCTTATACATTTTGCAGATAACACTTGGGACCATCCATGGTTGATGGAGAATAAGGGGTGAAAGAAGCTTGTTGGTCAATTAAAATCCTCTGTGGTGTAAGCTCATCCCTTTTAAAGTCTAAGATGAAATTTGTATCGCAAAAGCTCTCTTATTTCTATTCTTATAGTCTTAAGAATTATATAACGCTCTACTCGCCTTTGTTTCAATTGGGTAGAAACGTTACGTCAGCATAAGCGACGGCTGATCTTGGTAGGATGCACACAAATTAAAGTCTTCACAGGCTGGGTGAAAGTGCCTCACGAGCTGCAGTTTGGATAGCCCTGTTCTGGACCGTAGAATGTCCACCCTGCACAGTGCTCTAAGGAAGGAAATTTAATTACAACAACCGTGTGCTTATCTGTTGTTTGATGGAGCATGGCGAGTTGACCATTGCACAAGAAATTCCTAAGCTCCAATTCAGTTTCAGTGTAAAATTTGTATGGACACATGCATGAAAGAGCGAATATTCATCGGTGAAGTCCAGAAAATTCTCTTTTATCTGTGGTTCGTTGCGTGCGGCTCAGAAAGTGTGGTCGGTGCATTTACGAGGCTTCCTTCGGCCAGGGCGCAACGGAACGGATATATTATCAGTAATCAGTGTCGCGTGTAAGTGGAGAAGCCCTAGTACGTCGTCCCTATGAATGTGGCCCGAAGCCCTCGAAAAAGCGCGTGCAGGGGCCCCGAAGCCCCCTCCTAACGTGGAAGGGAGAAAGAAGAAAAAATAGATTTTATCCGTTCGATCGATTCGGGTTCCTGTCCTAATGGCTGCTTCCAGGTGGCACGTGCACCCACCCCCTGCACTACAAATAAGGGGTCGATCGAAGGTGAGGGAGTCCGTGTTCGATAATGACCTCCACCCTACAATGAGATCAGTTTTCCAGTAGCAGCCCCTTCCCCCACTTTCATACTTTTTTTTATAACTATAACCTTGTTTCTATTTTTTTTCGTCCGTTCTATTGCAAATTGTCTTCCTTTTTTTTACCGTAGGGTTCGTTCGGGGCTCCGGACTGTCCCACAGATTAATTTATCATCGACGATAAAAGTCCGGCTACTATTGTCCGGGGATGTTTTATTTATCGGTCCGGGACACGGTAGAATGGGATTAGGTATTATTTTATGCGAGTTTCATTCCTGTCCCTCCTCCTGTGTACGAGTGGATTCGAGGGGGAAAAAAGCGCGGGGATAAATATTTGTGACGTGGGCGTGACAAGTGGGAGGGAGTGCGAATCGTTTGGGGGAATTTCACGCAGGCGATTCTTTTCATGTATCCATTAAGTAAAATGGACGAAGAACTCTACTCACACAAAACAATCGACACTTCAGCATATGCCCCTCATAAAAAAGCCATCGTTGCGTTTCCCATACTTTGGGGGGGAGGAACTTTTCCATGGCTATGTCTGAACTGAAACAGCACTCCTGTGACAAAAATACACCTTCAAAATGAAAACGTGAATGTGCATATACAACAGAAAGATTGGACTGTAAAGCGTTGCATCTGAATTCACACTATGCCAGAATTCGTACGCTCAATGGATTCATGGGGTCCGTTTCGGAATTTTTTTTATGAAGAATGATCAATTCTTAAAAAGATTGAAATAATAAGCATTCGTAAAATTGCTGAGAGAATTTTCTCCTTCTTATTTATCTTATCTAACATGCAAGAGGGTAAAAATATTTACGTCTTTTCATTAATTACTTATAAGCTTTTTGTATCGATAACTTTTAAATTTTGTTCGTCATCGTGAGTCCGTTTTTTTAAAAAAATATTATTTTCTGAACAGAGACGGAGAATGGTTTTTATTGGATAATTGGAATGAGTTGTATTTTTAATGCGTTTATTTTTTATACAATGAATTATCTAATGAAATACTAAAACGACGTACCACAGTGTAACTAATCTCATGCCATGTGCGAATTTCTCATTTGGACTATAGACTTAAAACGCCATCAAATGTTAGATATTTCGAGTTTCCAAACCAACAGTGCTACTTCGAAGACAACGACCGGGTACCTTTCACACAGGCAACCTCATCTCATCATCTTTTGAAGATGATTCAAAAGTCGCTGATGACACAGCCGCGAGTTCTTTTAAACCTCCTCGGAGCTGTCTGTGTATGTGATGCTTCGGGAAATGTCTCTTCCTCTTTATCTGGACTTCTAATTGCCTTTTAACTACCCCCGCGAAAAATGGAACTATTTATAAATCGTGTCAACATCTGCTCTGATGGTAGACGACGATAAGAGGTGACGACTGCCTTTGAAAATGTTCCCCTTTTCCAGGAGCACCTGGAAAAATATACAAAGCACTGATTAAGTTGTAGTTATTTATGTAAGAAAAAGTAAACGTTTTTTTTTTTTCCTCTTTGTTACCTTTTACGCTGGAAAGTCTTTCTTAGAAAAGAGGAGTATCGGAAGAGATGAAGTTCTTAATCTGTGTGCGCTATCGAGTTGTAAAGTGCATTGGCGCACAGTTCGCTCTATTGCTTCTTCGAGTATGTGGATAGAATTAAAGCTTATTTTGATGTAGAAATAATCATTCGTAATAGTTCCACTTATTTAGATTATTCCCTTTTCGTCTTGGTCTAACATTCGGTTTATCAAGAATTTGTACTTTTACGTTTGAAATAAGGTCCGACACTTCTATTAATGTTCATCTTATAATTTAACCTTTTCCAAGGTCCGTGGTCGTGACCCACAACTTAACTCTGACGAGTGGTGGGTTTGAGTCCTGGTGCCCAACAAATGCCCTGTTGGCACACGACACATCATAAACCGCTTTCGAGTATTATTTCTTTAGCCCTAATTCTATGTGGATAATAAGAAGTGTTGTTTGAGAAAGTAGTAAATGTGTAACCAAAATATTTATATACGTTTCGGTTCTTTCACATTCTTAGTATCTTACTAAAGTGCAGAACTCTTCAGAATTAGCTAATAATTATAAAAGATAGCAACGAAAAATAAATTGAAAACTAATAGAAAAAAAATATCAGTTTGAACTTTATTTAAAAGTAAAAATCAATTACAAAACTTTTTTTTTTATCTTTTTAAATTAAAAATTACAATATATTTGTAAATATATTCCAAGCTCTCTAATGATACAGTTATTAAAAGTTGCTAAACTTAACATAATATACTTTAAAAAAGAAAGATCCACATTATTAAATGGATGGGGTTTTTTTTTTAAAAAAAAAGATTGTCTGATTTGATGTGATTTTATATACTGGATATATAAATATATAATAAATGATATTGGAATATCACAATTTACTTCTAATGGGTGAAAACTAAGTCTTTATGCCGATTGTTTAGTTTGGAAAACGTTGACGCGTCTGCTTATCGCAGCAAAGATTATTACTTTTCTAGCATACGATTACGCAGTGTAAAACAAGAGATCATGTTCTAATTTTAAAGGTTGATTCCAAAGAGAGAGTGGGCTGTGGTAGCCCAGTGGTCAAAGGAATCGGATCATGGCAGGCATGGCAGAGTTCGAGCCCCGTACCACTAAAGACACGCCGTGTAGGGGAGTGATGCATGCTAAATCTGTCGAGAGCTCAAACGTCCTCCTATTGGTGTGGTGTGGTAGTTAGGATAGGGGGTGTCAGCTCAGGAGGAGAGCCTTTCTCATCGTTCAAAATGACGAAGTTTGTCGCCAAAAGCCCTCGTGTAGCTGAACAGTGCGACGTTAATATTCACTCACTCCAAAGGGAGAGTCATTCTTTTTTAAAACTGCAGTCAGAGATGTGCATTTGCAAAAAAAAAAAAAAAAACCCCCACGACGGAGTGAGTGAATATTAACGTCGCACTGTTCAGCTACACGAGGGCTTTTGGCGACGGACCTCTTCATTTTGAACCATGGTCAAGTGACGTGGACGACACCTGAGCTGACACCCCCTATCCTAACTACCACACCACACCCACGGGAGGATGTTTAAGCTCTCGACAGATTTAGCGTGCATCGCTGCTCTACACGGCGGGTTTTTAGTGGTACTGGGGTCGAACTCATGCCATGCCTGCCTTGATTCTATACCTTGACCACTGGGCTTCCGCAGCCCCTCCCCCTCCCCCACGATACGAGAGAATTGGCAAGAAGTGCGGGGTTAGTCATTTGCTCGGGTGTGAGGACTTGAGGGGAATCGGATACGGTGTCATTCTTTTTAACGAGTTAAAAAGTATATGTAGGTATTTTTTAAAATCCCTATTGTCTAGACTTGTGTTGCTTCGTAGTTTAATGCATAAAGAATCAACGGATCCATCTGCTTAACAATATTCCTCAGATAGTAAATTTATATTTTTTAATTTAAATCAAATCTAAAAATTCTAAATCTAAAAATCTAAAATTTTTATTACTCTTCTGCAGATACTTAATTTCGGTACTTTTCGACTTGCGTCCTGTGACACCTGCTGCTCAACTTCGGGTTATTATTGGATTTCTCACGATGGAAATGAAGTCCTTTCGTATCCTTCTCCTCGTTTGAAGGCACAGAAAATGTTCGCTGGGGAAAAATCCTTGGGCGATGAATGGGGGCCCCCATCTCCTAATTCATCGAAGCGACCGTTCAGTGCGTAATTAAATCCCATTCGAATGAATTGGTGACTGTGGCATAGGGGCCTCACGTGTGCCGCAGTCACTCATCCGCGATTCAAAAATAATGAGCGGTCGTCATTAATTTCTTCGCCAAACAATATTCTTCTTCCTGACGGCAGTGATGGAGGTATCGTTCTAGGAGAAGCTCATCCTTTCTCTCTCCGGTAATTAATAAGAACGACTAAAGGAATGTTATCCGTGGAGCTAGTTTTTGTTGAATCCTTGCATAATCTCGTTCTTTATTCTTTTTCTTCTTTTTTTACTGAATGTGCCACCTTTTACTACCATTGTTTTTGGGATGTGTTTAAAAAAACTGCAGGTGCCATAGTAGAGCAGGTTGCTTTAGTCCATGGATACTTTGAGGATGTGCACCGCAATTTATGAACATATTAATATTTAAGATAAAAATGTTTTATAGTAAAAAACTTTGTGTTCGGAAAATTTCCAAATCTGTCTTCGAATCCTTTGGGGAACAAGAGAAATAAATCTCTAAATAATAGTTAATAAAAGTACTTGGTTGTAAAGTGACCTGAACTTGGCGGCAAATATAGATGTACGTAGATAAATCTTGAAAGGTTTCTCGAGTTATTCCTAAAATAGGAATTATAATACCAACTAGTTGTCTCCATTTTTTCAGTGCCAAGAAGCATACAACTACTAGTTTTGTTTTAAAAGATTTGGGTTGAATGATGATTCACGGTTGCAATTGAAACGGGGGGGGGGGGG